>JAJOZX010006016.1:0-147500 GCA_023014485.1 Bathynomus jamesi | reverse complement strand
GTGTGTGTGTGTGTGTGTGTGTGTGTGGTGGTAATGATGATGATGATAATGATAATGACAATGATAATATTTATTGGCAGGAGACAGATCCCATAAAATAAAAAGGTACAATATTCATAAACGTAATCAACGATATAACTAACTATTAATTAAACAATAAATTTAAAAAACAAAAACAAAAAAGGACAAAGGTAATAAAGAAATAACTGTAATAAACGTAAAGAAATGAGAAATAAAATTAGTGATAACAGCTTCATAAAAATAAAAAGTACATGTAATGGAATGGCTAATGCTGGAGTTAAGTGGAGCTATAAACAAACACTTTCGTACCAAGAGTTCCACAGTCTAGGAGACATAAAGTAGGACTGATGAATAGCTTGGACAACTGGATTGTCTGAGTTTTAATTCTTCCCATTGGACTGTAGTGAGCACGTCTTGTTACCTCAGGGAGGCTCGGAACGTTGCGGTTAGCCATCATTTGAAAGGCTGAGCATTTTGGAGGTAACTTCAGTCGTCTATATAATCTGTTGTAAAGCAATTTGAGGGTTCTGCAAATTGAGGGTTCTGCAGGAGACTTTTATAATTAACCCAGAGTTGCTGCCCACAAATAGTAATGTAGAAAGTATGAAAAAGAGAGTCTTTAGCTTCGCTTGTACAGTTCCTTATAATCATGTTTGCTTTAGCGCAGTAACTTCGATAGTGTTTCCTAATGTCCGAATAGTCACTCAAGGAGCTGGTGATAGTTTGACCCAGATACTCAAATTCTTGTATCTGCTCTATTGATTTGTCACTCATTTTGAAAATAATATTAGCTGTTTGGTTTGAGTTTTTAGGGTGGAACTACATCACCTTAGTTTAAGTAACATTAAAATTAATGGTTCTGTGAATATGATTCACAAATTTTTGTAAGATGATCCAGACTTCTCACTGAAGGGCTTATTAATACCAAATCATCGACATAGTTATTTATCCTCATATCACCTATCTAGTATCCCACTGTTGCCTCATTAAAAGCAGCAATTAATCCAGCAATATATAAGGTGTTTCAGGTTGACCCTAGAAATTAAATATTGTAATTAAATGTAATTGCTTTAAATTGTAATTAAATGTATTAAATAATAATTTATAATATTTCTAGGGTCGGCCTGAAACACCCTGGGCATTAAACAGTAGAGGGAAGAGTAAGGAGCCTTGTCTAACTCCGCATGAGGAACCAAGACATTCGGACAATACATTGGCCCATCTAACAATAAAAGTTTGGTGTGTGTACCAAAATTTTAATAAATTTACAACATATGGTGGAACATAGGGGCACATCGGATAGTAGATTTTACTATCCGGCAGGGTTTGCCGGATTATTAAAAGACTCAAATTTCCCAACACTGAATCTTCAGTACTTAAGGCAGCATTTCTTCATGCTTCTATGAAAGTATCAGTATCACAAGTTAGTCTGTTTTCACGAGTGGAAGTGAGTTATTTGTTTTGTTCCAATAGGCTCTTTCTATACTACTGTATTTCACAGCTACCCATAATGCTAAGGGAATGGTGATATGAGTTAAGGGCAACATCACCATTTTTCCCGCCCAGGGTTGTCACATCTACGGAAAATTCTGAATTTCAACAGAAACTTTGATGGAAAGCAGAATTTAATACACTGGCACAAAAAACTTTCGACATTTAAGAAAATCTATAGAAATATATAAACATTAAACACTAATATATTAACAATAAAAAAAGACAGTCACAAAAGACAAATTTTGTGCCCTTCAAAAGTGCCCCCTGTCCCCATTCCCCGAGAGAGTGTACTCCGAATATGGGAATATATATGAAGAAAAACGATCTCGACTGTTGCTTCATCGAGGTGAAATGCTGCTTTTTATTCATCATAATGGTCGAAAGTTTGTTTAAATATACAGGGTGTCCCGTAAGTCTGGAACCATAGGGCAAAATGATAAAAACGGCAATAAAAACGCAGAAGATACTTTTGGGGACTGTTTGTGAAATGAGCGAAGATGGTAGCGGCTGTGTCATCGTCGGTGGATGTCCTCGGAGGTCCACTGCATGGTTTATCTCCTATGGATCCCGTTTCCCTGAACTTTGCTACAAGTTTGCCGTCACAGCTGTGTTATCGGCGCGCGGTCTGGATGCAATCTGTTAAATTCCTCAGCGACCTCCCTCTGACTCCGATTTCCTACGAGCAGAATTACCTGGATGCGTTCTTCCTTACTCAAAGACATCATGGGCACTTGCATAACCGGAAAAACATGAATTACTTATATTACCCTATGGTTCCAGACTTACGGGACACCCTGTATTGTAGATTCAAGGACTAGAATGTTCTCACCTGTTTTGTATGTCAACTTAAAATAAATGGAGCAGTTTCATGTAAAATGTGATTCAATTCATTTAGTTAATATCCGGTTATCCAATATCCGGCCCGATACCTTATCCGGTGCACCCCTAGTGGAACATTCCTGTCCTGTCTTCTAATTTTTTAAAAAGAATATTGTGATCACTATCATATGTTTTGCTTATATCCAAAAAACAACTATAAAGAGTTCAATTACTGACAGTATATCTAAGTACAATATCCTTCAAAACATAAATCCACAGAGCAGTCGAATGGGACTTTCAAAAACCAAACTGATTAGGATACGTTCATAAATAATCATTTAGTCGGCGCAGCAAAAGTTTCTCAAGTAATTTTGAGAAGCAGGAGGCAACATAACTATATGTACATGTATATTGCTGTTCTCTCCTGCTTCTCAAAATTACTTGAGAAACTTTTGCTGCGCCGACTAAATGATTTTTGAACGTATCCTATTTAATATATATATTAATATAATAATAATAATAATAATAATAATAGTCTATGCAGTTTCTTTGCTTCAATCTTCATACGAGAATTATATTTTATTACTTCTAATACAGACATGAAAATAATCCTAATACATAAAGACTCGCTCATATCATTCCCTTTGGGTTGTATTAGAGAATATTGAAGACTAATATTAATATCAGTATAAGAACTGTAACAGTTGATATTAGAAATTTTGACCTTACATCCGTTATAGTATATATTTTTGTTTCTTTGAGACATATACTGTGTGTGTGTGTGTGTGTGTGTGTGTGTGTGTGTGTGTGTTTTATCAAATTATATTTATAAAATAACTTGCTGCCTAGATCTTGTCGGAAGGAGGCTATTTTTCCTGAATTATAGAAAATAGCGTGACATTTATTTAGAGAGAATCTGTTCCTATAATCCACTTATCTACACTCAAAATATTCTGCTATCAGATTTCTTTCAACGAAGAGTTTATTTGATTATACCAAATGCTGTGTGTTTATCAAACCGTGAGTCTTCGTTTTATAACATGCGTCATTTGGCAAAAACAGGCGCCTGGTAGCTCGGCGGACTCTGACCGGTGAGGCGCTGATTCGCTCGCGCCTGCTGGCTCCTGGGTCGGGTTGAGTTGGTCGCTTACCCTGTCGTTGCTCGGGCTAAAGATGACCCTTGGGGCACACTCATCCCCACATCGTGGGGAAATGAGTTTCCTGGCTGTCATTTGCAGGGTTGTGGAGTCGGAGTCGGAGTCGTGGAGTCGCACGTTTCAGGGCGGAGTCGGAGTCGGAGTCGGAGTCGGTAAAAAACTTCCGACTCCGACTCCAATTTCTGTCCTGTGTCACCCTTAATTTCTAAATCCTAAATACTAACATTTAGGTTATTTAGTTTTTTTGGTCAATAAACCTTATTCATTGATAGCCCCTAGATTAAGTTTTTTTAATATTTTCAGAATATACAATTAATATTTATTTAAATATAAAATATAAAATTTCACACTTAGTGTGGTGGTGATGAAATGTCTTATTATTATGATAATTATAGAGTGAAACACTAGAGGAGTCGGAGTCGTATATTTAAAATGTGAGGAGTCGGAGTCGGATTTTTAGATTTTTTACAATGTGTGGAGTCGGAGTCGGAGTCGGAAAATTTTGGACCGACTCCACAACCCTGGTCATTTGTCAAAATTATATATTTGGAACATTCTGCAGTATAGAAATTTTAAAATTTTCCCAAACTTCAGAAAATAATCAATCAAGAGGACCTGAAACTGGCATATCGCTCAGGCCAACTAATATGACCCATTGCTCTAACTCCTGCATTATTATTATTACCAGCACCATCGGGATTCGAACCCCCGACCTCAGTGTCTTCACATCACTCATAGGAAAAACTGTGCTACCCACTGAGCTACCGGCGCTGTTAAGATTAATATTTCTAAGGGTCTGAAATAATAAAATAATTACTTGAAAAGTCGTAACACCGCTTCCCGCCGATCAGCGAAGTTAATCGATAGTAGGTCTGGGTCATAGTTGGATGCGAGACCGTCCTCTGCGTCAACATTATGTAGCAACCCGTGGTTCGGATCTCACGTAAAGCTGTAAGTCCCCTCCATCAAATGACCTTTGCGGTTACGAAGGAGGGTAAACAACTCCGAACATTATTACTACTTGAAATAATACTTCCTCTTTTCAAATGTTTCGTACGATTACGAAATGGTTAGTCAAATATCATCAACTCCCTTTAGATCCCCTTTAGGATTGACTTCATATTTTGAAATATCACTATACAATGGAATTTAAGGCATTTGGTAAAGAGGATTCTATCTATAGGTAGAGGCTACACTAATAAAATGCCGTGCAGTCCTTAGATCAGCGTGGAAGCGTGCACTTTTCATAACTGCATTTTTTTTTTAATAAAATAAACAAGATCATAAGTAAAATTAGTAGTGCTCAACAATGGACCGCGAGTGAGATTACAGTACAGCAAGTGCATTGAATGCTATTATTTGGGGTTTACGTGTTTGTTTAGCACGCTGACTGCACTCTTTCATTTCTTTTTGTTTTCCCTCTCATTCCAAATGAATAAGTTTCTTACTTTCCGGGGTTAAACCTTAACCCTTAGGAATTTCTAGGTACATCCCAGTACCAGGCGCAGAATGGAGATGATGTACCCCAAGATCTGTCCAGAGATTATACTTATGGGCAGCTGGTTAAGGTAACCTACTGTAGATTTTTTTACTGCTCCTGTTGCTCCCACAATTATCGGGATGATCTCGTGTTCAATAGTCCACATCCTCCGTACTTCATATTTTAATCGTTGGAATTTTAAGATCGTTTCTCTTTCATAGTTTGCAACATTGCAGTACCCAGGGACTCCAACTTCCACCATGAGGCATGTGTTACTCTCCTTTTCTCTCACTACTATGTCTGGTCTGCATCCCACTATTCTAATGTCAGTTGGTATCTCATGAAAGTATAGGAATGCTTTCTCATTGTCTTCTACTCCTTGTGGTACATGTTCCCAGTGTTTCTCTGTTTCAACACTTTCTCATATTTCTCACATGATCTTAAGTGAAGTGCAGACTGCATTATGCCTCTTTGTGTAGTTTCCCCTGCTTAGCAGCACTTCACATCCAGATAGTATGTGGCTCACAGTCTCTGGGCTCTTTCGACATAGTCTGCACTTCTCAGTTTCATCCTTACCCTCTATATGTCTCCTGAACCAGTCCGTTTGCAGTTCGTTTGTCTCCTAAACCAGTTCGTCTTGTGCTGCCACCACCAACCGTTCATCCTCCGGTCTTAGTGTCCCTCTCACTAGGAATTAAATTGTCTTAGCCCTCCGTTGAAGACCTCCTCCTTGTACATTTTACAACATTTATGCTCTTCTCTGTTCTTCTTTTCCAATGATCTTTTCCTGTTGCACTTTCGTTTTATGGCGTCTATCTTTTCCATGAGAGGCTTATTTTCAATGTCATGAGGCTTTTCAGGTCCTATTGTCACAACCTCTAGGCAATATTTTGCCTTCTTCAAGAGTGAGATAGTTTGAGGCTTTTCTTTTTCATGGATCAGCTTGGAAATGTGCTAAATCAGCACGATACGTGCACTTTACAGCATTGCACTTTTTTATTAATGTACCGAATTACCTGTTCCTCATAATCAGAATCCAGGGTATAAGGTTTTAAACCCTCACCTAACGATTTGTGCCCTCCATAAATTTTACAGTAATATTCTATGGCACTCCTACGAAACAGTTTTAAGAGAGGAATATTACGCTTTAAACGACAAAACAAAATAGAGAATAGACCGTTTTCTAAATTGTGCCGAGAAAGATTTTACTCAAATTTTATAGTCTACAAAACTGCTATAACAGTTGTCTTTGTAAATGACGGTTAGGTATAGTTAGGTTAGGTTAAATTAGGTTACTTTAGATAAAAATTTGGTTAGGGCAGGTTAGATCATTTTACAATTTGTCGTCTCTATCTGCAGAGCTGTAAACACTGTTCAAAAAACTTAGCGGTCTCGAGAATTTAGACCGTCGATCAAAAAAAAAAGTTTCTTTTAAAAGGCTCGAAAGCCTTTAAGAGTTATTTTCGCCAGAAACGCATTTTAATCAAGTTTAAAGAAGATACAACATTGAAATAAATATTAAATTATAAATTCATTGTGCCAAAATATACGTTTACAAGCAGGAAACCTTTTTCAGCAACATAAATATTCAATTTTATTCTATGTATCTACAAATAACTTTGGAAAATGGACCATAACTCGAATATTAAACCATAAAGATTTGTAGCTGTTAATAAAGGAGATTGGTAAAGCATAAATTGTGAAATCAATCGAGCAAAAATAGAGTGGAGGCTCCTGTCTCACGTTTTAAAGGAACTATTATTTAGCATTAATGGAGTCTCTCTCTCTCTCTCTCTCTCAAAAAGCCTTTGACAAAGTCCCGCACGCGAGATTGATGGCTAAAGTCAAAGGACTAGGAATCACCGGGCTCGTTTCCAACTGGATTGAGGATTGGTTAAAAGATAGAAAGCAGAGAGTGGTAATAAATGGAGTGGCTTCGGAGTGGGCGCCCGTCACCAGTGGTGTCCCACAGGGTTCCGTTCTAGGTCCTTTACTTTTTAGCATCTATATTAACGATATAGACGTCGGGCTTCTAAGTACAATCTCCAAATTTGCAGACGATACGAAATTAGGAAGTAGTGTAGGTACTGAGGAGGGCGTAAGAACGCTTCAGAACAATCTTGAGAGGTTGGGCGAATAGTCTGCTACTTGGCAGATGCCATTCAACTTGGACAAATGTAAGGTAATGCACATAGGTTATAAGAACTTGAAGACCGATTACTCTCTTTTGGGAAGGAACTTGACTGAGACCGATCTAGAGAAAGACTTAGGAGTCTATATCAGCAACGATCTGAAACCGTCGAAACTGTGCAGAAGTCGAAAAGAGGGCCTTAAAAATATTAGGTTATATTAAAAGACAGTTCCAGTTTCGGAACAAGGAGACTGTAATGTCTCTTTATAATTCACTAGTCAGACCTCAACTGGAATACTGTGCGCAGTTTTCGTCTCCATCCCTCAGGAAGGACATAGAAAGGTTAGAAAGAGTACAAGCAAGGGCTACAAAATTGATCCCTTCAATGAGAATGCAAAGCTACCAACGGAGATTGGAGCGCCTAACTCTGTTTACCTTAGAGACGAGGAGGTTGCGGGGTCAGCTTATTCAAGTCTTCAAGATGCTCACTGGAATAGACAGGGTAGATTACAGGAACTTATTCTCACTTAATGCCAATCCGACAAGAAATAATGGGTTTAAACTGGAACTAAAGACATTTAGGACCTCTGTCTGCGGGAATTTCTTTTCCTATAAAATAGTTAATATCTGGAACCAACTTCACTCAGAGGTTGTTTCCAGTCAAAGTGTAAATGTGTTTAAAAATAGGCTAGACAAAGTACTGAATTCTCTCAAAGTTTAAGACTAAATCATAACATAACTCTGCAGGAGTTCGCTTGCACGGTGTCTCTGTGAGCATGCTAAATATAGAGCTATTTATATATTCCCCACTTTCCTGTAAAATTTCCTTGGCCGCTTTTCCAGGGTCAAGGTCTTTTCTTCAACCTTTTTCCGTACCTGCCTCTGGCAGGGAGGGAGTGGAGGGTGGGGAGAGAGCCTTCTACTTTTCTATCGAGTTTTCTACTACTGCTAGGATAGTCGAAAGAAAAATAAACTTGTTTAATAACAGGAACCTCCCAGAGTGGACCGGAAGGTCTTTGAGGCTTCCTCTTGTCCTTGTAACTCTCTCTCTCTTACGTTCTTTCGTACATGTATTCGTATCAGAATATTTAAACAAGTTTTATCAACTCTAATTCAGCATTTTCGAAACTAAGGAATGTGTGTGTCAGGAGGGAATTAGTTCCCATTAACGTTTAACTTTGTTTGAAAGAAATATTAGATATCTTTAAAAATTCGCATATTAGTTGTAGGTTGGGAATACACTCATATAATATTCAAGTGTATGTAGATTATTTGATTCTTTTCTTTCCAACTGTTCAAGATTGCAAATCCCTTTGAAAAAGGCTGTAAAATACCGGGAATTTTTAGAGCGGTAAATTTCCCCTGAGAAATTTGGGAATTTTCAAGAATTTTCGGAAACTTTGGGGAATTTTGGGGAATTTTGGGAATTTTCAAAAACTTTAATTTTCATAAAACGAATTTGGGTACTCTGTGTAATTGAAATGTTTGAGAAAAGTGGGGAATAATACAGCAAAGAAAAGCAATTCAAAATGCAATGATGATGTTAGCAAATGATTCGCTTCAGTATGATACTGGCATCTGACAGTAGTGTGGAGTTGGAGATGTTGAAGTGGGAAACCATATTCCTTGAAATTCTTTTAACTCCTAATTAATTCATAAGAAGGAATTTGCCAGAAGGCTGAAATAGGAACTCCCCACGTAAAATAAATCTTACCAATTAGAAAATATTAAAACGTGAATTTCCCGCATACTAACTTCAGATTCCTATTTTAGCCAGGTATATTCCCAGCAAACTCACCTGAACTCAATAAAAATAGTTGATATAAAAAGCCAAAGCTTCTTTTACTTGGGGTAGAAAATATTTAAATATGTTATAGTTTACTGTTTACTACCAAAAAATATCTAATAAACATTAAAAATTAACTAAAATTTAAAATCCCCCAAATTCCCCAAACCTCCAAAACTTCCCGGAAAGCTTCCATCCTTTTGCAACCCTACTTTTCAATCTAATTTATATGCAAAGTTAGAAAAAAATTAATTCAGGCGTAAATGGTAATCAACGCACCGTTTCGAAAAAACGTTCGTCTACAAATATAAAATTTCTAAAAAACATAAAAAATTGCTAATTAGTAGTGGCTTGTTCTTGAAATTTTATTACTTTTACCAAAAAAATAAAATAAAGAAACAATATTGCCAATTAGTAATTTTTTGGTTTTTTAGAAATTTTGCTCTAGGCGAACTTTTCCCGAAACTGTACATGCAGCATATTTTACCTTAATGCTACATGCACCTCAATACAATAAAGTTAAATTCTTTTTTAAATAATTTAATCATATAACTATCAATTGCTACTCTGTTAAAAGAAATAAAGTCTGTTATTGTTTAAAAGTAACGATAAAGATATTTACAGATGCTAGCAAACCTTTCTGAGATAATACATTTACATGGTTAGAAATGAACCCCACCGCCCGCCGACAAGAGCAGCTAGCTCTACACCTCTCGCGATACAGGAGAGGAAGGGTTGGGCTGGGGACCCATCCTTCCCTCTTTCTCCCAACGATGGGTCCTCTTTCCTTTTTTCTCCACCCTAAGTTTGTTAGGATACGAGATTTTTAAGAATGTTTGTATGTATGTATGGTTAGAATTTGTATTGATGATGTATCACTTTATTTATTACTGTCGTACTACTTTATACATTCTATCGGTGTCAACTTTGGCGTGATAAAATGCATGGAATGTGCTCAAAGTTTACGATCCTTCGGTGTAAATTATGAAGAAGCCATTAAAAAACTTCTCAACGTCTCAACAAAAGTGAAAAGTCATGGTGTGTGTACAAATTCTACTTACTTTTACCCACTTTCTAAATAAATATACTCTGAGCTATGTCTTCAAACTTCTGAAATCTGAGAATCCATGTATATTATCTGCATCATTCCTCAAACATTTTTAAGGAGGTAGCTAGCTTTAGTGCGAGATGGTGATAATGATAATGATAATGATGATAATGATAATAATAATAATAATAATAATAATGCAGGAGGGCCAGAAATTGGCATACCGCTCGGGCCAGACTAATGTGCCTATTGTGATAACTTCTGGGTTATTATTAACAAGCACCATTGGGAATTAAACCTCCGACCTCAGTCTCTTCTCTTCGTTTATACGGGAACGATGTCGTTCACTGAACTACGAGAGCACAATGGATCGCATTAGTCTGGCTGAAAGGTGCGCCAGTTTCTGGCCCTCATCACTGATTAAGATTGATATCAAGTGGCACATTAAATTTTCATTCATTTTTAGATTTTAATCTCTGTGCGTGACTAAGTCTTTTATATGAATCTTGTTTTAGTGAAAAAGTTATATACAGTATAGGATGAGCCAAAAAAAAGGTGTGCCCAGAACTAACTTGTTCCATAAATATTCTCTCATATTTAACTATCAGTTCTTTGTACCTGTATTTATATCATATCTATAATAATAATAATGACCTTTAAGATTTAACATATATATACTGTATTATATATAATTCATTTCTCATTCTAAATTAATTAATACTTCTCATTCATGATTCATATATTACTTAATTATAGCTACTTATAAAGTTCTATGCTTTATCTTTAATTAATCAGAAAGCCTCAAGCTTTAAGGCCAAATTAAATTAAATAAATAACCCAAATGACAATGGCTTTATATGTTAAAATGATTGAAACATGGCAAAAACTATAACTGTAGTATTTATTTTATAAATAATTATTATTAATTGGCTGATTGATATGTAGCAAATATGTAAGAAACTATTTTGAAATATGAAAAATTAACAAAAATATGCTGATAATTATATAATAAGGTTTAAGGTCCTATTTACAATATTGTATTTCCGTTAATTACGCAATTATTTTTTACAAATGATTTGAATGTATATAGTATATAAATAAACAAATAATGTTATCTCAAGTACGTGTAAAAGAATATAAGTACGTTCTAAGTAGAGTAACCATCCTTAACTAAGATGGAAAAGGAAAATACATTAAAGTGGGAACTTTTATATGCTTCATAAAGGTGAGGGGGTTGAATGAAGCGTGATCAAACAGCGTAAATATTGGCTCGCTTGAACAAACCTTTTTCGCGGTTTTGGATGGCGTGATCGGTATACAGGACCGTTGACTCTGAAATCATACGACCGGGTTTCGAGTACCACTATTTCCTACTTTCTACTTTACTGCCTTTTCTTTTTTCCATTTATATGTAAAAAATAAATGTATAGGCCTACACTTTTTTTTACGAAGTAAACGCCTCTCTCTCTCTCTCTCTCTCTCTCTCTCTCTCTCTCTCTCTCTCTCGTCTCTCTCTCTCTCTCTCTCTCTGTGTCTGCCTATCAATCAATTTGTCCGTCCGCCTGTCCTGTTTTTGAGAATTGAACGCGCATGGAAGCGCGTTATCGGAAGCCTCCCTTTAATACGGTGCATGAGGTCCCAGTGCCAACCTATCTGCCTGCGATTTGTCTTCACCCCTTCGTTTTGATGTGGTTCGTGGCTAGTGCCAATTGAGTTTTAGGTTGGACGGGAATTATTTATTTAGGGTATGTTCTTATCTTCTGGGATATTTGTAAACGAGATATTTCGTTTGTTTTTAGGGTCTTCGACATTTTTAACTTAATTAAAATTTTTGGTGTATTACAGATAATAAACAATTTATATATACTGTACGTAAAATAATAAACGATTTACATACGTAAAATACTTATTTAAAATAATCAATAAAACGAGTTTCCTTAATTCAGAAAGTAAAAGTGAGTATAACTTCATTTCAAAAGATTTACCAATTTTTTTTTTTTTCCGCTCGTGGTCGGAACCGCCTTCGAGAACAACTCTAAAAATTCACTTTTGAATCTCGATCACGGGAAAAGTTTTTACGAGTAAAGAACTAAAGTTTAGGATGAATTTATTGTTTATTTAGCAACCTATTGATCGACCTACCTCCTTTCGTTTTTAAGGAAATATTAAAATTAATGGGCAAACATTTTATATTTTGTGTACATAAAAGAAATCACGCAATACTCACATCTCTCTCTCTCTCTCTCTCTCTCTCTCTCTCTCCTCTCTCTCTCTCTCTCTCTCTCTCTCATATATATATATACTGTATATAAAGTTATCCTTTTAAAAATGTCGCGTGTTTTATACAACCTCTATACGTCTCAAAAGGGATAAAATATTAAAGCTTTAAATTTAAAGTACGTACATCTAAAGTTTCCCTTATTGTAAATTCAATAAGGAGAGTAACTTTTCGAGATGGAAACGAGGGGGGGGCGATAGAGAGAGAGAGAGAAGAGAGAGAGAGAGAGAGAGAGAGAGAGAGAGAGAGAGAGAAAACACTTTTTTTTCCAAAAACAACTTAAGTTAACAAAGTTTTCTTCCGTCTTATCTCCAATTGTTTCTTTGGTCCTCGTTCATTTTTTTCAGGAACTGCCTTGTATTTTTTTACTCCCATTTTAAGCTTTCTTTGCATTCAGGTACCGGATAGGGCGCTAATCGTTGAGGGTTGGTTTTGTATTAAGGATATATAGGGATTCGAGGAGGCGGAGGTTAGTTGATTGGTATGCTGAATTGATAATTTTGAAATTGGTGGGGAGCAGTGGGTGATTGTGGAGGTGGCAATTATCTCTTATTGCTGATTTCGATGGTTTATTTAAAGGTTGTGATGTTCTAGTAGAAATGCCGCGATGTTCGTCCACTCTTGTTTGATATTGGCGAATGGTGCTGTCAATATAACTTGCTTTGCAGGGAGTACAGTTGAAACAGTAGACAATGGACGAAACAAGGGGCTGGGTTTTTTTTTTAATGGTTTTTTCTTTATCCTCGAATCCCTATGTAACCTTAGTACCAGTGGTGTAGTGCTGTGGGAACGCGTGGGAACGGCGTTCCCTTACTTTTCTTGGTAGACGGAACGGCGTTCCCTCACTATTTCAAATAAATCCGAACTTACAAATCTCTAACGTCATGAAATTTTAATTCCCACCCCTAGAAGAAATATGAGAAAGAATCATTAACTGCTTCATTTCTTTTAGCTTCGACTGAGGCAATGCTAGCCTATAAAGATCTGATGAAACAGTCACCACGGCGTACCAGTTGTTAACTTTTTTTTAGTTAATCATTCCAGTTGTTAGCTATTTTTATTGATCGTACTGGATGTCGTATATCTAATGACACTGGAAATACTGCATCTTCAACCTTGGAATATATCCTAATATCCAGTGCATATGACCTCAAAATATCCCTGAAATTGGTCAGATTTCAAAAGATTTCCCGGGGAGCTTACAGTGCCCCCGGACCCCCAGCTGTATGGGCTCGCCGCGCTCGCCATTGTCCCCCCCGCATCTGAGTAACACTTTCAAAACGCGTTCCCTCACTTCTTTATTTAGCACTACACCACTGCTTAGTACAAAACCAACCCTCAACGATTATAGTTCTGCCTTCAACTTAAACATAGCTAAATAATTCTTCTGAACCATCATTGAAAAAGAAATCCGCCACCACTCTTCGACTTCTAACATCCTAACCACTGCACCAAGGACCCCGATTAGTCAGTACTCGTAATTCTCCTACATACGAGCGAAATCAAATGCCCTGAGGGGGCACCTTCTCATGCCGTACATATATACATTTTAACTGCAAAGAACACACAAGCGTCGTTCTTTACATTAATTATACTGTGTTGTTTGCAGTTAAAATGTATATGTACGGCATGAGTAGGTGCCCCCTCAGGGCATTTGATTCCACTCGTATGTAGGAGAATTACGAGTGCTGACTAATCGGGTCCTTGGTGCAATGGTTAACATATCCGACCGGCAATTGGATGATCCCGGGTTCGATTCCTGGGAGGTACATCATTTTTCATTTGCTCGTTCTCCCTCCTCATCTTGTACGGAACGCTCTTCTACACAAGCGTTTTCATTTGTTCGTTATTTCTCTTCCTCGTGTGCAGAACACTCCTCTATACTTACGTCGTTTCTATACATTAATATACTGCGTGGTCATTCCAGTTAAATATGTGTGTGTGTGTATATATATATATATATATATATATATATATATATATATATATATATTTACGTGATTTTTTTTTTTTTTTTTACTTCCCTTCATTTGATTTAATTTTCATTTAATGGATAATTTTAGGTTCAAAACAGATTACAACTTTTTCTCGAATACAAGTTTTAAGGGAAAAATTGTCGAAAAATAAATAAATAAAAAAAAATAAAAAAATTCCAAAAAGTACTGATTAGTAATTTTTTACTTTTATTTTTTTTTGCATTAAAAACAAAATCAATAAAAATTTTCACCAAAACGAGCCAGCGCCCGTAGCTCAGCGGTAACACCGTTTCCCAATAAGCGAAGTGAAAACACTAAGGTCGAGGGTTCGACTCCCGGTGATGTTGGTAATAGTACTTCTGTAGTTATCGCAATAGGTCGCGTTAGTTAGCCCGTGCACTGTGCCATTTTGACCTTCTTCGCTGATTATTCACAAAACAAACAAAATTTCCGAGTCGTTTCAGGAAAAAAAAAAAAAATTGGACAAAGTTATTTCCGCGTGTGCAAAGTAATTTCAATGTTTACATTTTCTTCCGGGCTTCCGGAACCTCTTGAATGAAGATGATTGTCTTGAAGACTCCTTCCTTATTCGTAGCTGGAAAGAACACCATCGGATCATTAGATCAGCCAACCAACCGGTTAAAATAAATGGGCGTTTTAAATGTTTGTGAAGAGTAAAATGGAATAGATGACGTTTCATTGATAGATTAGATTTCGAGGATTCATCGAAAATAGGCGAGATGACATCATTTTTATCGATGTGACACTTTATCGAAACATCCCTTAAAGTTACAGAGTTACAGGCTACTAAAGACCCTAAGATCCACTCTAGGCTAGCCCAAGAAGAAAGTAGAAAAGTTAGAAATAGCGAGTGAAAATAAAGAATAGTGAAAATTTATACTATGCTTACATTTATAGACGTGTAAAGCCTTCACATAGAAATACTAGTAATAGTAAAGTATAGAACAGACAAGGCTCTCTCTCCCTCCTCCACCAGCCACTGCTGACAGAAAATAGTGGCGAAAGAAGATTTATAGGAAAGTAGGAAACGTATAATGAAAAGAATAGCTTCAGAGTTCATTCACACCATGCGTACACTTATCTCGTGTACCCAGTTACGCATCAGATGACAGGTTAAGTTAGCATAGGTTAAATTATATTTAGTTAAGTTCTTGGGGAGTCAATGAGACTATATAAGTCCTAGAACTGCTATAATACAGTCGATTTATGGAAACTTATATTTGGAAGGAATCACTTGCAGGAACTAAGTAAGACCTTTTACATAAAAGAAATCAATTTATTATTATTGCTTTTGTGCGTTTGTTTACGTTTACTGAGGCCAATATACTTCTTGTTTACTTTTTATACACTATTTTATCAAATAAAATTATTATACAATCAATGGGACATATAATTTATAATTAAAACTCCATTTCCTATTAATTCCAGATTTTGTAGTCACCTTGTAAAATAAACTCTAGAGTCTAGAACAGGGGTTCCCAAATTGGTGTTCCGCGGAACACTTGTATACCGTGAGAAGTGTTCCGCGGAACACAATTTGGGAACCCCTGGTCTAGAAGCATCCTTTAGTTGAAAATCTTTGTCCAGGAATATAATAATGAGTTAAGGGAGCCAGAAACTGGCACAGCTCAGGCCAACTAATGCGGCCCGTTGCGCTAACTCCTGGATTATTATTACCAGCACTAGCGGGGATCGAACTCTCAACCTCAGTGTCTTCAGTCCAAGAATATATCTCTCAAAATCAGAAATTAACCGCGTGTGTAATCGAGATCGGTTGCCTTCATGCTACGAGTCAGATTTCAGTACAGATATGCTTGTAATTTTACTTTGGTTTTATGTCGTATGTCCTGTTACAGAACAGAGATTCACAAACTTTTTCAACTCTGGGCCCCTTCAAACTTGCCTTATGTACTTGCAATTCCCAACTTTTGGTTCACCAGACATAGTGTGTTTTTTTTCTTATTTTTTCTCAGAAGCCTCGCAACCCTATTAAATGAGTAATGAATTGCAGTAAAGCCATTAGAGAGAGAGAGAAGGAGAGAGGAGAGAGAGAGAGAGAGAGAGAGAGAGAGAGAGAGAGAGAGAAGAGAGAGAGAGAGCACTTAAACAATTAACGTCATTAAAACTCTACTCTGTTCCTTAAACGTAATCAAAATAAGCACATAATCAAAAAATGATTGCAGTAAAGCCATTAGAGAGAGAGAGAGAGAGAGAGAGAGAGAGAGAGAGAGAGAGCACTAAACAATTAACGTCATTAAAACTCTACTCTGTTCCTTAAACGTAATCAAAATAAGCACATAATCAAAAAACATAAAGTAAACCTAAAAATAAAAAAATACAAACGAACGAACAAATCCCAGATCAGAAAGCACCCTTTTTTTTAATGGGTAACAAAGGAATGTAAAACTCAAAAAAATCATTCTGAGAAAAATAAAAGAAGTCAGTGAAGCGTGGGGGCATTAGGAAAGAAAGTATACAGAATAAAGATGGTCATAAAAGCTCTGCAAAAACGTAATAATATATAGAAAGGAAATATAAGTGAAGTAAAAACACAACCGAGGTTTTATATTTTTCTATTAAAACGTTTGAAATAAACTTATTAATTACTGTAGTGTGTTTCTGAAGGGCATATATTTTTATAAAGTTCACTCATGCATGAATCCATTAAAGAAGATCCAATTCATGAAAAAGGCTATCTTCAAACAACCAAATCGGAATCCACTGCGATGGAAAACCTACGAGTACAAAATTTATATTTTGGAAGGGAGGGAGAAATATGTGTGTTGTGGTGTGTGTGTGTGTGTGTGTGTGTGTGTGTGTGTGTGTGGTAATTTATGGGAAGGCTGAAAATATGAAGCCTAATGAATGTTAAATACGGAAGAAAATTATAAAAATGTGTCATATACACGTTCATTACTAGTTATGCTTCAGAGAGTGCAACAAAGTCCTGCTTTAACGGTGTAGTTACTTCAAGGATTTCTCGCCAAAATATCCTCCATTGTTGGCAATTACTGTTGCGTACACTGTACGGCCACTGTATTATATAATTTTAGTACTGTTTACTTTGGATTTAATTGCATCTACTCTTCACCACAGTCAACAACATATATATATATGTATAGTGAACTTGAAAGAAAAGAAAAGGAACCAACTAATATATATATATATATATAAGGATGATAATGATAATGATAAAGCTTATTATTATATATATATATATATATATATATATATATATAATGAGGTGATAATGATAAAGCTTATCATTATCATTATTATATATACAGTATATATATATATATGTGTGCACAGTGTGTGTGTAATATATATATATATATTATATATATATATATATCCCCGCAAGGGGGTTCTAAGCTCGTGCTCTTGAGTGCTCTTTGTGCTCGTTTGTACGTGCTTGTTCCAGGAGGTTTCACGTGCGCCCTCCCGGCCCTAGCACCCAAGGATGATGGAGCTCGACCCTGCAGTCCTTATCATCCTTGGTCTTTTTCCACTTCGACTGTCCCCTCCACCCTTTCTTTTTCCTCTGTCTTTCCTCTCACTTTTTCTGTGTTTTTCCGCCGAGATATGCCCTTTTAAATAGAGGCGAATCGGTTCTTCGGGAACTTAAAAAAAAAATATATATATAAGTTGGTTCCTTTTCTTTCTCTCAATAACAGTTCAGTAGCTAAAATTGGCCGAATGAGGTAGTGGTTATTTCATTAGTATGAACACCTGTTGCTTCTTGCAATTGCAGGTATTTCCAGTATAAGTCCTTCTTTGTGCCTAGGATCCTTATCCTGTTGGAAAATGAAACCCTCGCTCACGAATCTCCTCCCTCCCCTTCTCAAGTGGGGATGTTAAGAAGAAAAATGATCGAGGGTGAGAGAGTGCATAGGCTGATTGTACAGTGAAGAAAGGACTTCGTGAGGCTGGACTGTTGAGTTGAGTAACATTAAAAAAAACCTCTATTCAAAAGAGAAAAGCGTCACAAAAGGCTACAAAGGTCACGAAACCATAAAAATTGAACGGGAAGAAAATCGGAGAAAAGTACCGAGGACCGAGGTCGTAACCAAAAATAAAGAAAATCGAGGAAAAATTGTCAAAAATATCACGTATTCCCGAGCTTCAGATGATACCATAAGGAAGAAGACTTTTCGGCGACGGTTTTATCTTTCAACGGTACAGAAAACAAAGACCTCCTGCAACCTTCTGTACATAGAAATATTATCTTCTACCGTCTCAAATCACTGAAATAAGTTTTGAGGACTATTTCTTCTATCTAAAGAAGTTATGTATCATTAAAAGAAATTATTATATCATCTGACAAGAAGCTTTGATACCCAAAAGAAGCAAAAACTTTCCCTAGAATGCACTCTCAAAAAGAAGTTATAAGTTCTAAATTTAGAAGGCTTTAGTTTGAGTGAGGAATGATCCAAAAGGAATGCAAAACTTAACCGGAGATACCTGGAACTGCAAGGAGAGCAACAGGTGTTCATAGTGATGAAATAGCCACTTCATTCGCTCATTCTTAGCCACAGTGAACTGTTATGGCATGAACTTGCGAAAGTAAAGTCACTAACTAACTAACTAATATATATAAATAAATAAATAAATATATTATATATTATTATTATATATATATATATATATATATATTGGGTTATAGTGAAGAGCGAGTGCAAATCCAAAGTAGAACACTACTACATTGTATAGGGAACAGTAATTGCCAACAATTAGAGGACATTTTGACGAGAAATCCTTAAGTAAACGTACCGTTAAAGCTGGTCTTTGTTGCATCTTCTGACACATAACAAGTAATGAATTAGTGTATGACACATTTTAGCATTTGCTCCCTTATTTAACAATCATCAGACTTCAGATATTCAGCTTTCCCACAATTTGCCATATATATATATATATAGTTCCTCTTATTTAATATATTGTCGTATCTTATAGGAATGTCATTTTCAATTAAGAATTAGATTTCAGACCGCTGCAACACAGAACACAAATTATCCGCGTAATTACTTCTGGGAATTATTCAACAATGAAATTACGTAGGATTCCTAATTAGAAAAAAGTTAGTGTGTTTAATCGTATTAAACAACTTCATTTATGCAAGATAACGTCCAGTACGTGTGTAACGTTCTGTTTATTTTCTTGAACTGTAAAATTACATACAGTGGTGTTCATTTAAAAGTAAAAGCACGTATGTTTATTGCAGTCATAGAGTGTTGCTCGTTTATCATCATTCCAAGTCACTATTCTAGTGGATTTTAACTCAGTGTGTGTGTGTGTGTGTGTGTGTGTGTGTGTGTGTGTGTGTGTGTGTGTGAGAGAGAGAGAGAGAGAGAGAGAGAGAGAGGGGGGGCTAACAAAGACCCTAAGGTCCACCCTAGGCTAGCCCAAGAAAGAAGTAGAAAAAATAGAAATAGCAAATGAAAATAAAGAATACTGAGCACTTATACCATGGTTACATTTATATATGTGTAAAGCCTTCATATAAGAATAGTACTAATAGTAAAGCATAGACCAGACAAGGCCCTCTCCCTCCTCCGCCAGCTACTGCTGACAGACAGAAAATAGTGGTGAAAGATTTATAGGAAAGCAAGAAAAAGTATAATGAAGACGAGAATAGCGTCAGAGTTCATTCACACCATGCGTACACTTATCTCGTGTACTCAATTACACATTATAGGACAGCGGAAAATAAAGGATAACATGAATACTAAACTATTTAATCTAATCTACACCATGCATTTTTTAAGAATTTTTTTAATTATTTATTATGTACAAGAAGTCATCATTTCGTCGCTGCAGCGTTTCTCCATAGCCTGTCAAAGCCACCTACCGAAGGTTTATTATATAGTAATTTATATTGCGTCCTTCGCATAGGAATTACCTGGATAAAGGAGCACTGATCCAGAGGGCACCGCCAGCTGGCCAAACCTACAATTTAAGAATTCCCCATGCATAATGGGAAATAATAATGCATAATATGTACAATTTTTTTTTTTGCGAAACTTTGATATACAATATTTAAAACTAAAGTTCCACTCTTAAGTAGCTTCCCCTAATATGAGTAGGCCTATTCGGAGGTTTTAACTCCCAAGAGATCTTATCAAGCTTCCCACCCTATGAAAACGCTGTCATCTGAAACCAGACCCGGCCAACGCCTCCTACTACATTTATTGCAAAAGGGAACATTGCTACCTCTATATAAAACTATAAAACTTTTCCTAGCTAACTAAGTTAGACATTCCGCGAATTATCTATAAAGTACTAACATTCCTACACTTTAAACCCGAGTAACATCCCTAAAATTTTAAACATCTCTTCGGAGGTTTTGGCTCCCGAGAGTCCCCATCAAGCCTTCCCTCTCTACCAATGGAGTATCATCTGAGAACTCTCAGTGCTCTAAAACCAGACCCGACAAGCGCCTCCTACTGCATTTATTGACAAAGTGAACATTACTACTTCTACTCTATCTTAATAGGCCCTCCCTCAAGCAGCACTTTTAATAATGAAAAAAAGAAGGGAAGGAGCAAAAGAATGAAAGAAGGGGAGAGAGTTGCTTCACAAAATAGTTTAATATAGCTATTCAGAGGTTTTGACTCCAGAGAATTCCTATCTATTACAAACACGTAAATAAAAATAAAAATGTAAAAAAGGCTATCATCTGAGAACACCCAGTGCTCTGTAACCAGATCAGACCAGCGCCTCCTGCTACATTTGCCTCTTAAGGGAAATCACTGCTTCTATCTCGGTAAATAAACGCATGTACTTAAAGAGTAGTCATTCTTTATACTTAATTAGCTATTCGGAGGTTTTGACTCGATGTATTCCCATCAAGCTTCCCATCTCTAAAAATGGTGTATCATTTGAGAACTCCCAGTGGCTCTGTAACCAGACCCAATCAGTACCTCCTAATGTGTACATTTAAAACAAAAAGAAAATCGGCCACTTCCAATACTAGCAAAATCACATCCCCAATTTACCCGCCTTTTAATGCAAATTGATGCTAATGAAATACCTATCCAATCTATTCTTAAACATATTAACTGAAGTTCTTGCTACGACTGCCGCGGGAAGACTATTCCACCTCTCAACTATCTTATAGGTGAAGAAGTCCCTCGCAACGTTTGTCTCAAATCTTTTACCCCTTATTTTAAAAACATTGTTTTTCATAATGTTTCTATTTTCCACGTTAAAGAAATTCTCATAGTTTACGTTATCAAAACTATTTAAAATTCTCAACATCTGAATTAATTCGCCTCTTAAACGTCGAGTTTCAACCGTATACAAAGTTAACTCTTTAGTCCATCTTCTATGTTTTACCACGTAACGTTGGAATAAGCTTTGAGAGGAGAGAGAGAGAGAAGAGAGAGAGAGAGAGAGAGAGAGAGAGAGAGAGAGAGAGAGAGAGAGTATTACAAGGACAAAAAGTACTTCAAAAGGCCTTGCGGGCCATACCGAGGAGATACCAAGTGCAATGGGTGCCAGAGAAAAATTTCTACACATTGTCACAGCTAGCTTCTCGAACAGCCAACCCAGAAGACAGTAACAAAAACCCTCAAATAGTGTGCAAGATTCGGTTTAACCTTTTCTTGAACTGATCCACAGAAGAACTGTTCACAACTTCTGAAGGTAGCCTGTCCCACGTGTCACAGAGCTTATAGGTAAAGTAATTCCCACACACACTAGTGCTAAACCGTTTCAAATCCAACTTCCAACCATTGTTGCGAGTTGAGTTATCATTTAAACTAAACATGCTTCTAAATCGACATCGTCGAACCGATGTAAAAGCTTGAAAACCTCGATGAGTTGACCGCGCAGCCTCCGAGTTTCCAGCGAAAACAAATTCAGAGTGTGTAGGCGTCGATTGTAGCCCATATGCCTAACAGAAGGGATTAACTTTGTGGCCCTCGCCTGCACTCGCTCCAGCCTCTCAATATCTTTCCTGAAGGTGGGCGACCAGAACTGCACAGCGTCCTCCAGGTGCGGCCGAACCAGTTGTACAGAGAGAGCACAATCTCCTTGTTCCGAAATCGAAATTGCCTCCTGATATAACCCAACAACTTCTGGGCTTTCTTTTCCACCTCTACGCACTGTTTGGTGAACTTGAGGTCGCTGCTTCCCTCCAGTCACCAGGCACTTGGCCCGTCTCCAACGATTTGTTGAAGACTGTAGCCAGGTGGAGAGCCACCTGGTCGCGCACTTCCCGCAAGACTTTGGGGAGGAACTGGTCCGTTCAGTTTGTCTATTCTATCGGCAACGTCTGTCGCGGTACACCGAACACTATCCACGCCAGCACCGTCGTGCCTGACGCCTGCTCGGGATGACACGGGTGTCCTCACTGGTGAACACTCCCGCAAGGTACTCATTCAGCACATTAGCGATGTTCGTGTCCGAGGTCCACAGCGCGCCGCTGGGGTCCTTTAACGGGCCTATCATGCTTCTAATGGGCTTTCTACTATTAACATAACTGAAGAATTCTTTAGGGTTCGCCTTGCAGAGGTCTGCCACCCCGAGTTCTTCGTTACGTTTGGCTAGCCTAACCTTCGCCTTCACTTCCTTGCACAGGCGGACATACGCCTCAGTGTTCTCGTGGGAACGATTGGCCTTCGCCCTCCTATACGCAGCTTTCCTATTTCGGATTGTCGAAGCGATGTCACGACTGAACCACTCAGGCTGCATTGAAGCAGGTGACCAGTTTTGAGGGTATGACAGCAGACTGCAGCACCAGAACTAGTCCCGGAATGCACCCACACTCCTTCAACATCGCCACTGACCTCTAACCCAATCTCACCTACGCTACCCGTAGGCTAACAAAGTCCGCCCCGTAGATCGAGCTTACTGCGAGTTACTACGCTTCACCCGAGGGACGCAGACACAGAACCTAATCAGACCGTGATCACTCCCGCCCAACGATTCGTCAACGGTGAGGCCAGTGACGAGGTTGTCTTCGGTCGTGAATACGAAGTGTAGAACGCTTTCGCCTCGTGTAAGCCCAGTGACCCACTGAGTCAGGAAGTTCTCATCAACAAAGCCAACTAGCCTCCTCCCCTCGGCATCAGTTTCCTGTCTTCTCAGTTTGTGCCGCGATATTTGAAGTCTCCTAAAACTACATACACCCTCTCCCCTAGCAGGCTACGGAGTTCGGTGTACAGGGCTGTATCCTCCTCGAGGAGGAGATGCGGAGGTTTGTACACCAAAATTAACCTGTAGTTCGTCCCTCCCAGGTTCAGTTCGACGCCAAACAGCTCCCGTTCCGATCGAAACTGGCAGTCAACCGGACTCAACGCGTCCCTCACGTATATTAGTACCCCTCCCCCCTCCACACGGGTGCGGTCCTTGTGAAACATTCTATACCCGGGAATCTCGAACTCCCCAACGCAGTCCCTATGATCAGTATGAATCCAGGACTCGGTGATAGCAACAATATCCTGGTATTCTGATGCTAAGAGCGTCCGTAGCTCGCAAAACTTATTCCTAATCGACCTAGCATTAAAAAGCACTGCACGGAGGTAGCCTTCCCTATTGTGACCGCCCCCTAGCACGATCCGTTTCCCGAACAGCCAGGGAAGTCGGGAGTTGAAGAGTCCCTCACGAACGAGGGGGCAACTTCCGCAGGAGCCAGAGCCCCCTCCAACGTGGATGAAGGGTCACCCACCTGTACATGATCGCAATTTCCAGTGAAGGTACGTCTACCAGCGGCTCAAGATCATCACCCCCCCCCGGTGGGGCCTGTCATCAATCCCGGGATTGACCTCACTATACGGGATAGGTCCCGGTCGAGAAGCGCGCCCAGCACACACCTTTACCCTTGTCATTGAGATGGACACCATCTCTCTGATAGAGAAAGAGAGAGAGAGAGATAGTTCCTTAGCTGAAGTTATGAAGCACTTTTTGTAACCGTGTTATACAACCATTCTGAACAAGTTCCATATAATCTGGTCCTACTTTGAAGAAAGAAGACTCAAATAAAGGGGTTAAGGCATTTCTTGTTAATGATGGCAACCGGCTGATCTTATGGATTTGACTTTCTAAATTCAAATCTGCCTGTTGTTCAGCTGAAGTTTTAGTATTAGACCTTGAAATTTTGAAAAACAAAATGACTGCTAAATTTTGTTTTTCAAAACTGCAGGTTTGAGACTCAAAATTCAGCTTGGCAACAGGCATTTTTTAATTCAGTAGGTCAAAATCTATAAGAATACCCCTGTTACCAAAACATTAACATGAAATACCTTAACAAGTCTCTTTCCCTAAAAACGGGACCAGACTAATACATTATGTTTCCCCACAAATGAAGTTTCCACTTGATACATTTCCTCTTTATAAGCAAGTCTTTCATAGCCAGAAATGAGAAAGAAAACGAGTTGGCAAATTTGGTAGATAAATGTTTGTCTTGTGTCAGTTTTGTCTTGTGTCACTTGTCAGTTGTCAGTTTTGCATTTAAATTTGGTATGCAATAAAGTTATTATATGAACGATTCTCGTTATTATACTATCAAATTCAGGTTGAAATTTGTGGAATTCAGGTGCTATACGCCCAAAGGGTTGACAGGATAATGGATACCTCTATTACCCTTTCATATAACCTACCTAACTTTACTTGACCTAATCGAATTAACCCAGAGGCCATTTGTCAACAAAACGTCGCATCGGCGTTTTGGTTCGATGAGATGTTCAACGGAACTCGGATGTTAAGCGATGCTCTACTTATAAATGGGAGAAAATTTCATTGCATGCAAACATTTTTCGCAAGCGAGTTTATTTTTCAGCTTAAGGAAAGAGAATAATAATCAGTGATGAGGGCCAGAAACTGGCACAGCGCTCAGGTCAACTAATGTAGCCCAACTCTTGGATCACTAATAACCAGCGCAATCGAGAGTCGAACCCCCAACCTCGACCTGTATCCACTTCGCTCATAGAGAGATGTGACTCACTGACCTACGAAGCCTAGCTAATGAAAAGAAACAAAGTACAAGTATATGCTAGTACATGCTTCCCTCATCCTATCCGCTAAGGAGGCCAAAAACCCGTTTAATCTGATAGGGGTAGAGACATTACTTTTCATTTCAGTGGTTTTGCATTATAGTATAAGCCAGATTTATAGGTACATAAATCATGCTCTTATATATATATATATATATATATATATATATATTAATATATATATATATATATATACACAGGGTGTCCGAGAATTATCTGTACAATTTTTGGCTGTTATTAAAAAGTCAACCATGAAGTGTAGAAATTCCAGTGTTGTCCCATTTTACAGAGAATCTCATTAAGTTTTTTCTGATACTAAGTTTTGACAAGTTTTTTAGAAATTCCAGTGTGTCCGAACATTATCTGTACAATTTCATCTTTTAATAAAATTCTTGATAACACACGTAAAATTCTTAAACAAGATTATTTAGAATCTGTATTTTCAAATTTCTTTTATTAAAGTAACGTTGTTACAAACATTCGATATGTGCACCATTAGTGATTCGCAAAACATCCAATCGATACTCCAAATGTGCCATGTACGCTGCAGCATATCCACATCAATTCGCTCAATAGCAGCTGTGATTCTTGCTTTTAAAAATCATCAATGTCTGTCACCCGCTACATTTCTAAAAAACTTGTCAAAACGTGGTATCAGAAAAAACTTAATGAGATTCTCTGTAAAATGGGACACACTGGAATTTCTACACTTCATGGTTGACTTTAATAACAGCCAAAAATTGTACAGATAATTCTAGGACACCCGGTACTATATATATACCGTAAGTTTTAGGTTATAAGAGTTGATACAAAATTTTGGCTATACGCTTTTTATTATTACTTAAATACCTCATTCTCATCATAACTTGAATTACAAGTTAAAAAGTCAAATAACTTTCCATGGCCCTTCAATCAAATAAAAGAGTTCCTCCTCTTCAGTGAACATAAATCTTCGCCATTAGAAGAGTAAAGAAGAGAAAGAGAAAAAAAAATTATATATTTTCCCAAGATGTCTGTCTGAGCCCGACAATCCTTTCGAATCTCTACACTTCTTTCCCGCTTCAAAAACTTTCACCATCTTCGTCTTTTCCAACGTCATTGGAAGTTGATTAGGTTTTTAATCAAGTTCCCTTGAAAAAAATTTACTTTTGTATAAAAAAAAAAAAAAAAAAATCAACTCATTAAATCAAACTCAAAAATTTTTCGTATTCAGAAACTTGCGTGCCATATTCCAAACTCATAATTACCTCCGTCAAACCTGTGATTTGTTTGTAAACTTCTTATCTTCAGTTTCTCCGAATAAAGTCACCATATTATTTTATATATTATTTTTTTATATATATATATATAATCAGAGATTTTTTTTTTTTAATTTCTTCAGCTGTAAGAGAGATATAGAATTCTTTTTATTAACTTAAATTTAATTTTCAAAGAATTAAATTCGTAAAAATTAATTTCTAATTAACTCTGAACATTTGACTTGGAAATTAATTTTAAATAAAAATTCAGTATACTAACGGAAAATTTTTCGGTCAAACCCTCCAAATAATAATCTGACTTTATATATATATATATATATGTATATATATATAGATATATATATATATATATATATATATATAATATATATATATAATATATATATATAATATATATATATATATAGAGAGAGAGAGAGAGAGAGAGAGAGAGAGAGAGAGAGAGAGATTTGAGCTCAAGGGACGAAGTAGTTTTAAATGAAGGTATCTCAGGTAATTTTATATTTAGTTTGGTCTTTTTTCTTTTTTATGGATGAAGATTATATAATTATCATTTGTTTTTTCTCTTTCACAACAGTCATAATTTTTACCGAAGTTTGGTGGAAAAACTTTCATATTGTTGAAAGATAGTTTATCAATATTGTTTTTCAGAATATATATAAAATTCTTAACGAATTTTATTTTAGAATGTTTAACACACATATAGTCTCTCTACAGAAATACAATGAGCACTCAAAACACGTAGTTTCATGCATAAACGTATATGGATAGACCTGCTACTGAAACCTAAACTGTGGACGTTCAGGCATTGCTTTCCGGACTGTAACAAACCTTTCCGACATGCTAGCTTTGACCAACAGTCCAAGTAAATGTGTCTTTACAATGACGTTACTCCAAATTCTGTTTTAAGAATCCCGAACAGTTGTTCTAAGACTGAGCAATATTCTAGTTTCGGTATGATCAGTGTTTTTAGCAAAGGAAAAATGACTTTCCTGTCTCTTCTTTTAAAGGTTCTCAGTATATTGAGAATGACGTCATTGTATCGACACATTTCTTTTTTCTCGAACAGTTGGTGGAAGTGAGCCTGTCGGAAAGATCTGTGGGCTTATGAAAGTCTGGATATGTTGGAAAAATACCACTGAACAGCTGTTTCAACGAGGGACAGTTCACTCCACCCATATATGTCAGTGGCTTCATGTCCTCGTTTTATGCCTACGATTATATACGAGTATAAACTGTATGAGATAAAAGTTAAAAGATTTCCAAATTGTCAATGAAATATAGAAATATAATAATAATAATAATAATAATATCAAACTGAATTTAATTAAATTTAATTACATGGCGTAGGGATGTGGCGACCTCACCGCCCGCCTGAAGGTGCAGCAAATGGGGGAAGATATTTTTATGCAGGAAGGAGGGGCCAAGGGCGAATGCCCGCAAAAACGAACCTCCCCCCCCCCCCCGCAACATAAGAGAAGAAGAAAGCCAAAATCAAGGCCCAAAGTTTTCGAGTTGTTTGGACACTGCGTTTGAAAGATTGGAAGTCACAGACAACGGGAAAGATGGATTCAGGAAGTGTGTTCCAGAGTTGACCGGTTGAGTAGATGAAAGATTGAAAATACCGATTAACACTCGCGTTAGAGAGTTGGACAGAAAAGGAATGAGAATGTGTAGAAAATCTGGTACTGCGTGCTCTCCCTAAAGGAGGAGGCATGCGGTTAGAGAGTTCAGAAGAGCAGTATCCGCTATAATAGCGATAGTAAAGAGAGAGTGAGGCAACATTACGGCGAAGAGAGAGGGTTTGAAGACAGTCAGTAAGAGGCGGGGAACTCAGGAGGCGAAAAGCTTTGATTCCACCCAGTCAAGTAGAGCTATGTGGGTTGAGCCACACCACACATAAGTGTACTCTATACACGGGCGGACAAGACCCCTGTACAGAAACAGCAACTGAGTGGGCGAAGAAACTGCGGAGCCAGTACAGCGCACCTAACTTTTCAGAAGCTGTTTTAGAAAGAGAAATGCCAAGAATGTTAAGAGAAGAGGAAGCATTGAGTTGTGTGTTGTTGAAGGTAAGGGGACAGTCGTGTGGAAGAGAGTGACGAGTAGACAGAAGGAGAAACTGAGTTTTTGAGGCATTGAAAGCCCCAAGGTTTTCTCTGCCCCAATCAGAAATAGCAGAAAGATTAGAGGTTAGGTGCTTCATAGCCGTTGCACGCGAATCATGGAGCGACTGTTGAGAGGGACGCTTTGTGAAACGGGTGAAGAAGTGAAGAGTGGAATCATCGGCATAGGTGTGGATAGGACAGGAAGTGCGACTTAATAGATCAATGATAAATAAAAGAGAAGGGAGAAGGTAACATGAAAGAGCTCTGACGAACACCACTATTAATAGCTTTAGAAGTGGCCATCTACAACCGCAGCTACATATCGGCCAAAAAGGAAATCAGAGATGAAGGCACAGACAAAAGGATAGAAACTGGAGGAAGGCAGTTTGGAAATTAAAGATTTGTGCCAAACTCTATCAATATGTCAAGCGCAATAGCAAAAGTTTCACAGAAATCCCGAAAGGAGGATGACCAAGAGTCAGAGAGATATGCAAGAAGATTGCCAGTAGAGCGTACCTTGCGGAACCCATACTGATGATCTGAAAGAAGATTGCGAGAAGAGAGGTGTTTAAGAATCTTCCTATTAAGGATAGATTTAAAAACTTTGGAAAGACAAGAAATCAAAGCAATTGGACGATTATTGGAGGGTTGAGAGCGGTCGCCCTTCTTTGGAACAAGCTGAATGAAAGCGAACTTCTAGCAGGAAGGAAAAATACCAGACGAAAGAGCTTGCCAGGCAGGGTGTCAGCTCAGGAGCACAGTTCTTGAGAACAACAGGAGGAACACCATTAGGACCGTACGCCTTCTTGGAGTTGAGCCCAGATAGAGTAGAAAGAACATCTTTGGAAGAGATTCTAACTTCAGACATAATAAAGTCAGAGGGAGGAAATGGCGAAATAAATCCAGAATGTTGGGTGAGAAATAAATCCAGAATGTTGGGCCGATCTCCAAGGCAAAATGTTGTAAGCTAGTTCACCAGGGAGTCAGTGAAATGGGAGGAAAGCCAAAGTGGTGGGTGAACATTGAAATTTCCTAAAATGAAGATTTCAGCAAAGGGAGAGTGGGATAGAATGTATTCCACTTTAGAAGTGAGGTATCAAAGAGTTTTGGATAGTCAGTAGAATTAGGAGAAAGGTAAACAGTGCACATGTATTTAGTTTAAGATTGGCATGTAAACCGTAGTCAGAGGGTGTAGAATTCGGAGGACTCAAGTTCGGGAATACGAGAGCAAGTTCGGTCGTTGCGTACATATATGCAACATCCACCTTTGGAATGAAATTGAGTATAGAGAAAGTAGGAGGGTACAGAAAAGGGGTTGCTGGTAGTCGTCCCAGACACCTGAGTTTCAGTGAGTAAGAGAAGGTGAGGTTTGGAGGAGAAGTGGTGTTCAGCAGATTAAAAATTTAAGGAAAGGCCACGAACTTTGCAGAAATTAATGAAATGTGAATAAGGCAGAGGCCCAGAATATCTCGAACTTTCATATTGTTGAAAGATAGTTTATCATTATTGTTGTCGGTATCGACAGAAGTGGGGATATTTATGGTCCCCTCCCCAGGGGACTCAGAGGCTCTTGAGGTCGATACTATTTTGTTTTTTTTTTAATTTTGAAAAGAATGTGTTGTAAGTAAGATGTGTGTGTGTGTGTAGTGAGGAATAGTGAGAGAAGCGAGTGTTTGAAAGCATGCTGGACTGCTCACAGAGTAGATGAGACACGAGAAAAGATCAGTTAAAGAGGACAGTGACAGGAGAAACGGGTGTTCCAACACTTCTGTCTCCTGTCTAACGTTCTCCCCCGCCCCGGAGTATTTCCCTGGTTGATTGGTATCTACAATCTCCTCCTTCCTTCCTTTCTCCCCACATTCCCCACGAAACGGGTGTTCCAACACTTCTGTCTCCTGTCTAACGTTCTCCCCCGCCCCGGAGTATTTCCCTGGTTGATTGGTATCTACAATCTCCTCCTCAGGAGATCTCCTTCCTTCCTTTCTCCCCACACTCCCTACGAAGAGAAAGAATAGCCTCTCTTATTTGACAAGGCCTGGAGGCGCCTCTACGCATGGTGTATGCAGCGCCGCAGGTATAAAATTTTCTCATATAGGGGGGGCGCTGGTCCACTAGGGCGCCTGTGTGAATTGATGTGTAAGGTTTACTTTCTTTCTTTTCTCCTTTTCACTAACTTGTGCTTTACATCCAGTTTGTGTTCTGCCTTCTCATCCCAAATCCTTGGGAAATGAGATTTGTGATAATATATGTATGTATGTAATTCAATTAAAAGATTTTCTGAATATTTTTCAGAGATGATTATGTTGAGATGCAAAACTGACGCCTTCTGAAAAATGGCTTGAAAGCCATCATAAAATTTGCCTAAAAAACATTTTTTTGGCAGCGTTTAAAATTATTTCGTTTAAAAATACGAACGAAGAAAAGTCAGTTTTTGTATAATTTTAATTTTCTCTTGAAAAATTAATTCCTTTTAGCTTCAGGCCAGGGGGCTCCCAACCTGTTAAGGTCAACATACCACTTTTTGCCACCATGCTATTCTAAGTACCACCATTAACCCTCGTCAGAAACCTTCAATTTATTTACGTTGTTGAAACCATGGGGCTTATGTGACCCCAGACCTAAAATGTTACAAAATGAAGCTATAAAAATTCTGTAATGAAGCAATCACACGAATGAAACCTTGTATTTGATATTTAAGAACTTATTTATTAACGAATAATATCAGCTATATCATATTTTGACCCCATGGTTCCTGATGAGAGTTAAAGAAGGAAGGTGGTACCACCTAACCAAAACCGTGGGGGGAGAGGGACTGTGATGTTCGATCTTGAATTTTCAACAGTATCTAAAAAGTTATATTTATTCTAATGATATTCATCGACATGGCACTGAATCAAAATCTTTATTCTGGCCTCGTACGTCAATCTTAAATATGAAAAATGCCTGGATAGCGTGCAAACTCACAGTCGGAAAGGTTGCGGGTTCTTCATCTACAACTATTATTATTTTTGAAAACATTATCATCAATGTAATATTAGCAAAATTTGTACTAAAATAATATTTTTGGTTAATAGGATCTCAATCAGATAATTATGATATATAATAACGAAAAGTTAAAAATGTAGCGATGGAGTTGTTTAACTTCCTTCGCAACATCTCAGGTCAGATGTCGGAGGGGTCCTACAGCTTTATGTGGAATCCGAACCACGAGTCGCTACATAATCTGGATGCAGAGGACGGTCTCCCATCCAACTACTCTCCAGACCGAATGTCGATTAACTTCGCTGATCGACAGAAATCGGTGTTACAGCATTGCCCACGACAATGCCTGAAGTGTTAAAAAACTGAGACTGAAACCAAATATCATATACCAAAATGTGTAAGATTTCTTTCCAGTTGACGTCATTTCATTTCTCATTCTCGTTCGCATTCCGAAAGTGGAAATTCTACATCTGGGAAGAGTGTCCTGATTTGGGTAATAATGATAAGTCAGGAAAGACAGAAATTGGCACAGTGCTCAGGTCAATTAATAGAACCCATTGCCCTAACTCTTTGCCTATAATTAACCAGCACCATCGGGAGTCAAACCTCCAACCTCAGTGTCTTCACTTCGCTAATAGGAAACGTTGCTACCCACTGAACCACGGGCGCTCGCCTCCTGATTTGGGTAAGGTTGAAAAGACATTGTGACGCAATTGCATGCTTGAGGGTATTCACTACGAAAAATGTAACAAAGTGGAAATCGCACAATGGGAATGGGAATGGATCGATTTGAAAATGTCCTCCCTTCAGATTCCCACTTTCGAATTCCTCATTCTTGGGCGAAATAGAAATGGGAACGAGTGAGAATGCGAAAGATCAAACGTAATACAGAAAGAGGTCAGGTCCATTTTTTGAAAGGCGAAGAATGTTCATAAGTCACTGCTCCAGGTTTGGTACAAATCTTAAAAATGTTAAAGTATATGTTTTCTTATTGGTCATTTCAGTTGTGCATCAACCTATCACCGACATCATTTACGGAACGCGTCCGAAACATTGAAAACGCTGTATTTTTTGGGAGGGAGAGCCGGAAAGGTCAATTGCATTATACTGTACATAGTGTTCATATGGCTCACATGGATCAGTTTACGAATATCTAACCATATATTAGGTTTTAATGACGTTTTATAAACGTTTATGAAGCTTACTAAAAGTCCATTTCTCGCTGAATTAAGTATTTTTCCCCTTATTACTGTCAATTCAGCTCATAATGAACTCGAAAAACTTCATAACCAAAACAGAAGCAAAAAATACAATTGTATCTTGAGAGGAAATTATAAAAGCAATCAAAAACACACAAAAAAAAACTCCTCCCCTCCCCCCCCCAAAAAATTATGTGAAGTCATGAGATCAGAGGGAAAAAAACAGCAGCTATTTTCATAAATCTATATTATAATGGAGCTAAGTGCGATATATATATGTAACCAAAAATTTTTTAAGTAAATCCTTTGCAAGGTGCCAGCCCCCTTCCCCCCTTGGGGGTAATGGGGGAAGGGTGGGGGTAAATGGGGAGAGGGTAGGGGTAATGGGGGAGGGTGGGGTAATGGGGGAGGGTGGGTAATGGGGGAGGGGGTGGGGGTAATGGGGAAACTCAGAAAAGAAAATGATAACTAACATCGATTCCGGTCAGGAAGATCATGCTTATCACAACTAATGGAACACTATAACAATATTATTGATGCACTCGAAACAATGAAAATTATGATTTGTCGGGCCGCAGGGCCCCCAATTACTGTCGGTTCAGTTATTTGGTCAATAAAACTATAGAAATGAACGCAATCATGAAAATCTTAAGCTTCAAATCCGAGCTCATTGTATTAACATTTGTGAAGCTTTAGATTTTCATGGCTGCGTTCTTTTCTGTAGTTTTGTTGAATGAATAATTGGTTTGCCAGTAACTGGAAGGCCGCAGGCACCCCAATTACTGAGGCCCAAGGTGAGAGGAATAGGAATGATATCCAGATAAAGGGCTACTGATGTTCAAAATAAAATACGCCGTAGGCCCACAATTCAGCCCAAGCACCGCAGATCTAGTAAAAACGGCGCGTAGCGCCGATCTTTTGCTAGTAATGATAATGATGTAAGGGGTTCCAAAAAACCTTAGCCCCCCCCCCATTTGCAGCTTACATGTTTACTTATATCGAAATAGCTTTTAGTGATTATAAAAATATATAAAATTCTTTATTTATTGCAGGTATTAAAATTACTCTAGCTGATAAAGTGATAATATAATGGCTTCTCAATTAATTGGTGATTCGGAGAGGCAACGTGTGATGGATCGCATACGAGCAATAACATTTCGGGAAGCTCGTGATGCTGGAGCCACCTTTATAACACGTTCATGGGTTGCCAAAAAGTTGCGAAGAAGTGAGGATTTCGTCAAAAGAAATTGGAATAAAACTTTGGATGAATGTGAAATGGATACAACCAAATCTGAGCGCCCAAATTTGCCACTCTCTCAGGAAACAAAGAACATCATTGAAAGCGGTACGCGTAAGCGGAAAAACAGCTGTGCTAAACTTTCTAGAGAGATCGAAGTATTGAGAGGAAAGCTCGTTAGTGGTGACAGAGCCGGATTTAGACGTGTGGAGGCCCTGGGCAGCCTCCATGTGGAGGCCCCCCTACCTTAGGGGAAGACATAATTGAAGTCATCCATAAGATTCATAATATAATTAACATACATACACTTTCAAAACATCGTGCACTCTTGTGTCTGTCCATTCCACTCATTTCTGCAAAAAATGAAAGCCTCGGGTTACTCGGGTATTCCATTATAGTGAGAGTAGGCCTAAAAGAGTAATAAAAACAAAACAATAATCAGTACACAACAAATAGTAATTGGTAAAAGTTTATGTACTACAGTGGTATTGGATGCGCGTGTTTTTTTGTTGATCATCTATCGGGTTTTCCTAGTTTCGTTTTTTTTCTATTGATAATGGCTTGTCAATATGTGGAGGCCCCCAAGATGTGGAGGCCCATGGGCAGCTGCCCACTTTGCCCACTCCTAAATCCGGCCCTGAGTGGTGAGATCATTCGACTGTACCGTCATAGGCAAGGTTTAAAGCCTTGGCATGAACTTCCAAAGCCAAGAAAAACTCAACTTACATCGATGACAGAATGTGGTTTGCCCATTATCTTGAAGATTGGGATGTGGATGATTTTATGCATTTAGCTGTCTCCGATGAATTTTTTGTTTACGTAACACGTCGGCCTAACTACCAAAATGATCGAGTGTGGGACACAACACCAGATGAAATTGATGACAATGAACATTATCACAAATTATTAAAAAGTCCAGACTGTGTTGGTGTGTTTGTTTTGTTCACTGCAAAGAAGCTCATGTGGGTGCTGAAGCCAAATGGTCAGAGTTGGGATGGACAGTTTTCGTGATATTATTCTATCCCAGCATGTCATTCCTTTTCTAAGAAACCCAAACAATGTTATGGATGTCCACTAGGTCACACTTCTGCACGATAAGGCCCCCTGCTTTAAGGCATTAGCCACTCAACAGTTGTTGCGGAACTATGAGATCGATTTCTTTGGAAATGAAGAATGGCCAGGAAATTCTCATGACCTGAACGTCTGTGAACACATTGGATCAGTTATAAAGGGCAAGGTTGAATGTCTCTTGTTTCAAGAACCTGTAGCAAATCGATTTTCGAAGGATACAATGACGCAACACATTGAAACTGTTTTAGCAAATTTGCGTAACGATCAAGATCTATTGACGTCACTTTTGGCAAGCTACCCAAAGCGAATTCAGGCTGTCTTGGAAGCCAATGGCGGGAACACCAAGTTTTAATTGTTTCTCATTAAATTCAGGATTAAATTCTCTTTTGTAAGGTATGTTTAGTTTACTGTACCTCTAATGGTTTAGGCCATGGGCGGGGGGGCTAAGGTTTATTGGAGCCCCGTACTCTTATTTCATTTATGATGAAAAGGACAACTGTAAAACAAATCTTAATTTCTCCCTCCATCATCACACTAATTTAGTTTGTAGCGATATTTTCAGCTAAAACTATATATATGAGATGTTGAAAATATCCGCATCCACATCCTCGAAACATCCACAATTTTTTCACACCCGCAGATATAAATGTTGAATATCTGCAACCGCATACGCAGATGTTAATTTTTGACATCCGCATCCAGATCCGCATCGACGGATATCAATTTTTTTCATCCGCGCATCCCTAATATATATATCAAATGTGCAATCCGAATATTATTTTTTACATTTTCACATCAATGTTAATACTATTACTCTCTAAATTTAATAACAAACTAAAATAAAAAATAAAGTTATGTTCCATTATTAATTTAAAAAGTGTAACTGATATTTAAAACCCATTACAGATAAATCACCTTCTGCTTCAATTAAAGTCATTAAATACAAATAGTAAACAGGGATAAATTGTAGAAAATATGTAAATATGATATATATATATATTATATTATATGATATATATATATATATATATATATATATATATACGCAAAGAACCACAGGGAAAAGGAAAAGGAAACACTAAGTCCGAGCGCTTTCTTTCTTGCCCTGAAGATGTGAATATATCACGAAAGCGCTCGGACTTAGTGTTTCCTTTTCCTTTTCCCTGTTGTTCTTTGCTTATTTAAAATATCACGCGTTTGCCTCGTGATTTCTTTGCACACACACACACACACACACACATAATATATATATATATATACACCTGTAAATCTGCTTGCCGATTTTCATCGACAGGAGGTCATGGCTGGCGTTACCTATACTAGAAATGGCTTAGTGGAAGAGAGAACTGCTTCTCGAGCTCTCCATCTCACATATCCATGTACATTGTACATTGTTTAGCCTTTGGTTTGGAAACACACTACATATTCTTCTTTTCCTATTTTCCAGTGTTGTCTGAAAGGTTATAGGATTCAAGATGAGTTTAAACCTATTAGTGCCCATTGGTAGAATTTCCTACCGGACAAAATTGTTTGTCATTATTGCATCACTTGATATGACACAATGTAAAAGATCGCGTCACATCAATGACTCATACCGAAAATCACGTGAAAAGAAGAAAAAGTGATGCAATAATAACGAACAATTTTGTCGGTAGGAAATTCTACCAATGGGGACTAATAGGTTAAGAAATAGTTTCTGTATATTTTTCATGCGTAGCATGGCCGCAGGGAAGAAGGCTTTGGGCAGCAGTCTGAGTAGTACTGCAATACGGGATGGGTGGTTAATGTTCTAGCCGTATTTAAACAGGCTGATAATGACATGGAAGTATAAAGAAAGACTCTAGTCTTCGCATTAAAATGCTAAAAAATAAGCTATTCATTCTAAATAATAATAAAAATAAAATATATACTACAATCTACAGTACATAGAAACTATAGACAGTTCATAACAACATATTACCATTTCATAAATTGTTTGAGTTCAAAGAAATTCAAGTTATCTACGAAACAAAAGGATTTATTTTTCATAAATAACAATTGAGAAATAAATTCATATATCGGATTATAAAAAGAAAAAAAAACACTGAAAATCAGAACTGAAAATATAAAAAAGAAAAATGAATGGCAAAATTTCTTTAATCCTGAAAATCTGCATTTAATTTTGTTGAAAAATCTGAATATTTTTACATTAATTTCTTTCGCTTTCTGATTATACTTCGATTTGCATCCAGTAAACAAAATAAAAAGTTAACAATATTTAGACCTCATAATATCACAATAGAGAAGTAATTTTGTTACACACACACACACATATACAGGGTGTCCCGTAAGTCTGGACCCATAGGGAAAAATAATAAAATTACAAAATAGTCCAAAAATTTATTATAATATATTTTTTATTATTTTTATTATTATTTTTATTATTTTTTTATTATGATCTTACTCCGCTGGAGTTTATTTGTGGGGCCACTTGAAAGCCAAAGTGTACGAGGTCAAAACTTCAGAACATTTTCCACCTTAAAGCACGCATTGTGGAGGCGTGTCAAGAAATTTCTGCGACTGTGATTCAGAAAGTGCTGTCGCAGTGGAGATTGCGTCTTCAACTATGTGTGCGACACAACGGCGGACACTTTGAACAGATTATGTAATAAATTTTTGGACTATTTTGTAATTTTATTATTTTTCCCTATGGGTCCAGACTTACGGGACACCCTGTATATATATTATATATATATATATATATATATATATATATATATATATATATATATATATATATATATATATAGAGAGAGAGAGAGAGAGAGAGAGAGAGAGAGGTATTATATTTATACGATTTGGTTACATTAACTAAATGTACACATGACACATGCATAGAGAACATTACGGTGTAAGGTAAGTGTAAAATTGAATGTTCATTGTTCGCTATGCATCACTAGCAAACACAATACACCAATCCTCAAACCAGGAACACAATACACCAATCCTCAAACCAATCTACCAAATTAAAACCAAAGCAAACAAATTAACCCTAATGATGTCAACATCCAGAAGAAGGAACATCATCACATTATGCCTCTGAAGCGCATCACTTTCTTAACACCAAACCTTTAACGAATACCGATGTGGGCGTCTTCGTAACCCCCGACCCCATCCCACCACACGTAGATCCCCCGCGTAAGCCGAAGACCTCTCTCCGGGAATTCTCCTTCCGAGTTATTCACTGTTGCAGTTAAGAAAATTGTATTGGAGAAAATTAAACAAGTGAAAGAGGAGATCAGAGAAGCATTTACGTTGTAACTTGGAGCGAAATGGCCATTGTTAGTGAAAAAGTGTCAGTGTTGGTCAAAATGTTTCGAGGAGAGATCGTTGGGAGGGGGGGGTCTAATGTTAGTTGGTTGGTTGCGCTTTCGCTGCGAGAAGGGGGAGGAAATTAAACTCTATTTTTAGGACTTAAGTCGTAAAGTTGTGTGTTTTCCTTTCCCTTCACGCTTTCTTTTACCGTTAGAAATTATATATATATATATATATAATATATATATATATATATATAGAGAGAGAGAGAGAGAGAGAGAGAGAGAGAGAGAGAGAAGAGAGAAGAGAGAGAGGAGAGAGAGAGAAGAGAATTTTTTTAAAATATCAACAAAAACATCAGAAATATATAGTTCTCAAACCCATGAATTATGCGAAACACGTATCAAAACGCCACTATAAATGTCATTAAAAACACCATTGGAATGTACATTGTCATTATTATAATATAAATAATAATAAGAAAACGAGAATTATGTGGGAACTAGCAGCAGTTCAATGTAAAAGCCTACTTAATTCGAAGGGAGAAATGACTGATGAAAATGCAACGAAAAGCAAAAAGGGTGATTAGGTTACTGAACTAATCAGATAAACTACGTATATTAATACGTATGTTTTACCTATTTTAACTACGTATATTAATTAATTAAAATAAAATTTAGCATGGACTAGTTCCTTTAGGCCTTTCCTTAGTTTCTTTCTCAGAATCGCGTCGGGGGGGGGGAGCCATTGTAAATGTAAAATCACAAGTGACTTGAGTCGTGAGTCGGAAGACGATCCTATGTGCGGCCAGCCTTAGTTTAACGGAGGCAATAGATAAAACCTTAAGGTTTTTTTCTTAAATAGTTTACGGAAACCTCTAAAATATAATATTATTAGGCAAACTATTGTAAACTGCAAATAGGTTTTGTTATTCATACTGACAAACTGGAAGGAAAAGGCAAAGAAACAAAGCGGATTACTGATGAAATTCGAGGGTGTATCGTAACTGAAAACACATTTCATCTCCTTTTTTTTTTTAACAAAAACTGTATATGCAAAACTCTCCCCACCAAGATTGGAACCGTGAATGACCCTCGCTTTTTATTCAAGAGGTGATGAGTCCGAATCCTGGTGGGAGAATATTTGGATTATGCAAATTCGTGCGTGTTCATGCATGATATATATATACTGTATATATATACGGAGGTTTAGCAAATAAGTAGACACCACGATGATTGTCATCAAGAACAAATGGCAAAGATCATCAATGGAATTCCAGAACACGTATCACAATAATACAAACCGGAAAGTAACACGATTCTAAATATACCGATTCAACAAATAAAATGAAAATGAAAAGGTTTATTGGCAGACTATAGTCCATATGACGTCAATATTATTATTAACTTTCATAATCAAATAAAAAACTATGGAAAAACCCAAGGTGTCAACTATTCCTTTATACTGATATTTTAAAATGGGTAAAAACTTAATCGCTTTTAATTGAAAAACATTCAGGCAAAGTTTCCAAATGAAGAAGATTACTCTAAATGAAGCGCATCTGGGTCTCAACCAGCGTCTAATTTCCAAAATCTTCAAAAAAACCGTTTCACACTCAACGCACGTTGACAGTTGTTCGAACTCTCAATACGCCTTTAATTATAACTTAACGCAAGTTTCTACTCCATTCCAAGCGTTGACAACTCATGTACAAAGGACTGACAAAAGTAAATAGACACCACGATGATTGTCCTCAAGAACAGATAGCAAAGCTCATCAATTGAATACTACATAGAACGTGTGTCAGCTTCACATAATGTAAAGGAGAAAGCAACACAATTCTAAATATTGATTCAGTAAATTTTTTATTATTTATTCACTTTTATTATCAAATTAAAATGCTACCAAAAACCGAACGTGTCTATTTACTTTTGCCATCCCTTTGTGTGTATATATATATATATATATATAATATATATATATATATATATATATAGAAGGTTCAGCAAGACTAAAAATAACTTTTGTTTAAGAAATTACAAATAATTAGTACAGAAATTTCTGATGTATAAGTCTTCACTTCCCTCATAGGTATGGCTTCATTCTAAATTGTTTCCTCCCTTTACAAATTCCAGTTTTGAAATCTCACAAATGAACTACAAAGTCTGGATTAAGTATTAAAAAAATATTATATTGAAGGTTGTACTTGAAGATTTCTTTTCTTGTTTGAAAGTACAGTATACATGTAAAAATACACGCAAACAAATGGGGGTTCGCGCCTGCCTGGCCCGCTTATACCATTTTATTTCCCTCTATTTTTAAAGCTGTATAAAAAATGTTAAGTGACTGTACTGATAATTTGAACCATATTTTATCGCCATTTTGTACGTGACACGTTTGTGTGTGTGTGTGTGTGTGTGTGTGTGTGTGTGTGTGTGTGTTAGGTCTCCCCATCACACAAATCTGTCCATGATAATTCGAATTCTAACTAACGTAAACTTTACATCTTAAGCTGAAAGTAAAAAAAAAGAATTCTCCTCCCTTTAAATTTAAAGGTATAGGTACGGAAAAAAACAAGGGAGACTAATTTCTTAACTTCCCTATTCCGAAACTCTTCCTATACTCATAAGTCTGTCTAAAGTATATGAAATTGTATAATTTTGTATATATGAAGAACAAACAAAATTTAATTCTCATCTTCTTTACCCTTCCAATTGTAATTTACTTTAATTCTTATTTATACACACAGAGCTGTAAGTTTTAAAAAGTTTTATTAGGTAAAAGTTTCCCCTTAAAGTTAACAGAAAACGTTTATTGAAAAAAATGGTGAATAACAAGTTCTTTAAATAAATTGTATAAAAATGTATTTGGACTGCTTACACGAAAATAATTTATTTTAAAATTCTCTCTCTCTCTCTCTCTCTCCCATTAGTCTCACTTCAGTTGTAGGTAAATTATTAGAAGGGATAATAGCTGATAGGATCGTTGACCATTTGGATTCCTACAAGCTGCTTGGGGACTCCCAACATGGGTTTAGATGGCATAGGTCGTGTCTCACCAACTTCCTAGAGTTTTTCCATGTCATGTTGAGTGAGTATGATAAGAGTAGGGCGATTGATATACTTTATCTCCACTTTCAGAAAGCCTTTGATAAGGTACCTCACCGCCGGCTAATGGCGAAAGTGCGCATGCTGGGTATCGGTGGGGAAATAGGTAGGTGGATTGAAAACTGGCTGAGGAATAGGCGGCAGAGGGTTGTAATTAAAGGGGCTAGTTCGGGTTGGGCCTCAGTCACTAGTGGGGTTCCTCAGGGTTCCGTTTGGGGCCACTGTTGTTTATATTTACATAAATGATATCGACGGTGGCATCGTCAGTCGGATTGCCAAATTCGCTGATGACACGAAGCTTGGGGCCAATGTTGGGACGCCCGAAGCGATCGAGGAACTGCGTGCGGACCTAGGTAGGATAGGAGAGTGGTCCGAAAAATGGCAAATGCCATTTAACTTGGGTAAATGCAAAGTGATGCACATTGGCTATGCCAATCCCAAGTCGGACTTACTCGATGTTGGGGAATAATATCGAGGTGACTGATTTAGAAAAGGACTTGGGTGTGCTAATTAGCAGTGACCTTAAGTTTACGAAACAGTGCGTAGAGGTGGAAAAGAAAGCCCAGAAACTATTGTGTTATATCAGGAGGCAATTTCAGTTTCGGAACAAGGAGAGTGTGCTCTCACTACAATTCCGTTGTTCGGCCGCACCTGGAGTATGCTGTGCAGTTCTGGTCACCCACCCTCAGGAATGATATTGAGAGGCTGGAGCGAGTGCAGGCGAGGGCCACAAGTTAATCCCTTCCGTTAGGCATATGGGCTACAATCGACGGTTACGCGCCCCTGAACTTGTTTTCGCTGGAAACTCGGAGGCTGTGCGGTCAACTGATCGAGGTTTTCAAGTTCTTATGCGGGTTCAACAATGTCAATTTTAGAAGTATGTTTAGTTTAAATGATAACCCAACTCGCAACAATGGTTGGAAGTTGGATTTGAAACAGTTTAGGATAGTGTGTGTGGGAATTACTTACGTATAAGATCTGTGACACATGGAACAGGTTACCTTCAGAAGTTGTGAAACAGTTCCTCTGTAGATCAGTTCAAGAAAAGGTTAGACCAAATCTTGCACACTATTTGAGTGTACAAAATTTTCCGTGGCACCCGTTGCCATTGGTACCTCCTTGGTATGGGCCGCAAGGCCTTTTGAGGTACTTCTTTTCCTTGTAACTCTTTGTAACTCTCTCTCTCTCTCTCCTCTGACTGCAAAAAAAAAGAAAAACTTTTAGTATTGTCTTTTTCTCTACTGTTACGATTAGGACGCTATGCTACTCATGCGTGGGAAGAGAGCTTGGAACCTCTATAAATAACACCATTTAACTTCATTTGTAGGTAAATATTTAGAGGGGATAATAGCGAGTAGGATTGTTGACCATTTGGATTCCTACAAGCTACTTGGGGACTCCAACATGGGTTTAGACGGCATAGGTCGTGTCTCACCATCATGCTCGAGTTTTTCTACGTCATGTTGAGTGAGTATGATAAGAGTAGGGCGATTGATTAGAAGGCCTTTGATAAGGTACCTCACCGCGGCTAATGGCCGAAGTGCGCGCGCTGGGTATTGGTGGGGAAGTAGGTAGGTGGATTGGAAAACTGGCGAAAAATGCCACAAAGTTAATCCCTTTCGTTAGGCATATGGGCTACAATCGAGCTTACGTGACGCCGGTTCAAAGATGTCGATTTTAGAAGCATGTTTAGTTCAAATGATAACCCAACTCGCAACAATGGTTAGAAGTTGGATTTGAAACGATTTAGGACTACTATATGTGGGAATTACTTTAACACGTGATAGTTTAAGATTAAAACATGAGAAAACTCTGCAGGAGTTCGCTTGCACGGTGTCTCTGTGAGCAAGGTAATATAGAGCTATTTATATATTCTCCACTTTCCTGTAAAATTTCCTTGGCTACTTTTCCAGGGTCAAGGTATTTTCTTCAACCTTTTCCGTACCTGCCTCTGGCAGGGAGGGAGCGGAGGGTGGGGAGAGAGCCTTCTACTTTCTATCCAGTTTTCTACTACTGCTAGGATAGTTGAAAGAAAAATAAACTTTTAATAACAGGAACAGTTCCTCGGTAGATCAGTTCAAGAAAAGGTTAGACCAAATCTTGCACACTATTCGAGTGTGTAGAAAATTTTCCCTGGCACCCGTTGCCATTGGTACCTCCTCGGTATGGGCCGCAAGGCCTTTTGAGGTACTTCTTTTCCTTGTAACTCCTTGTAACTCTCTCTCTCTCTCTCCACAGGGAGTATAAAGGTTATGCACATTTCTTCTGGGTGTTGTAAACTTTATACTTGGGGTGTGACAGCCCTCCGGTCCCGAGTCGTGGGATTCTAGAGAAATTCGCTGCCAGTTCCTTTAGGTTCTCTCTCTCTTTCGGGAGGGCGGGTGAAGTCTGTTGTACAATCCTGTCCCGTGGGTTACTAGGACCCCATCCCATCCCTACTCTGTCCTTTTAGCTTAGGTTAAGGATGCTCTCCTCTGACTGAAAAAAAACTTTTAGTATTAAGTCTTTTTCTCTACTTTTACTATTAGGACCCTACCTCATGCGTGGGAAGAGAGGCTTTGGAACCTCTATAAATAACACCATTTAACGCTCGTAGGTCGTGAGAGACGGGGATGGAGGGGTCCCAGGCGTAGGGGCGCGATGAATGGAGTGTGGTTTGTGCCCCGTTAAGCACATTCCTGACGCGTAATGGCCTGACCATCCCCCTGCGACCGTTCTTTGGTGACCAATTGATGGTGCTTGGCTGTACTGCTCTTAGGTGAGAGAGCTTTACTGCCCAGCTGGCTGCCAGGCCAGCGTAAACTCTCGGGCGTAGCCTCTGGATCTGGTGGGATATCCTTTGAACACTGGATTCTAAGAGTCTAAGAGTCTGGCCGCTTTTGAGTGACTAGTAAGACTTAGTAAGGGGCTGCATCTCGCTGTCGCTCCTGGCGGGAAATCCGTGACGCCTGCGTCGCGAGTGTTTGTCAGTTGGTAGCTGCGACACGTTTGGGACTGTCCGGCCCTGGGGGAGACCCTTGGTCGGTGCGGCAGCAGCGAGAGGTGTAGTCTTCTGGATGGGATGAACGTCACTTGCAAATAGGCGGATGCGTCTACGCGCGGGAAGAATTCACCCCCCCCCCCCCACTCCTTTTTATATACTGGTCAGAACGTTTTTGATAGTTTTCATTGCTAGAACGCTTTATCTTATTCAGTGTATTCAGAGTTCGAAAAAAAAGTTACAATGGCTGGACTGCAGAAACTGAAGGCTGAATGTGCGAGGTGTGGAGTAAACCAGTGGGTGACGAACTTCAAAGAAGCCTGCTTCGAGAAGATCAACCACTCCAGCATGTGCCGCTTTTGCGAACATGCAGTTTTACGAGAAGCTAGAGGAGAGGGTCCGGCTGCTCGAGTCGTCCAGATCGGCTGTTGGAGGTGCGGCGGTCACAGCGATGGACTGAACAGAGGTCAGGACCGCGGAGAAAGGGTAGAGGTGCAACCGGGAGCCAGGGTACAAAATCAGTGTCAGAAATCGCCAGCGACCCAAGTGGAATGCACGGAACCGCGGCGCAAGGCGGAGGGCAGGGAGGGCGCAAAGAAGGAGCCGATAGAGAAGGGTGGGAAGGGGCCGATAAAGAAAAAGGGTGGGAAGGGGCCTACTGATGGCCCAAAGAAACCGAAGGATGTAGCTGCCGGTCGGGTGGTGTAAGTGCGGCTGAGTCTATGGGTGGCGACGGGTATCGAAAGGTCTCGGGCAAGAAGGCTGCGAAGCAGAAGCCTGAGATCCCCGTTGCCGCTGTCAGGACCTCCAACCGCTTTAGTCTCCTGTGCTCGAAGGAGGAAGACACCGTTTTCATTGGGGACTCGCAGATCAGGGGCCAGGAAAAGTACTTTGATTCTGCAAACGGGACAGGAGGAAGGTAAGGTGCTTTCTTGGGCGGGGAACGGCGCACTTAAGGAAGGAGGTAGAGAAGCTGCGCGTGGCTAGTCGGAGGACTGCGATCGTTCTCCACGCTGGTGGCAACGACCTGTTCCTCAAAGGCGGTAGGGTAGGTTTTACAGAAGGGATCATCACCGAGATCATGCCTCTTGCGGATGATCTAAAACTGAAGACAGACAGGTGAATGTTGATGGGTATTTTACCGCGGATGAATGCCAGTGACCACGCGCTCAGTAAGGTCATTGGCATCAACGAGAGGATGCAAGATTTGTGCGTCCCGCTGGGCGTGAAGTTTGTTGACCCCTTCGACGCGTTTTTGGGTAGGTAAGACCTGTATCAGAGAGAGGGTGTCCACCTCAATGTTAAGGGTAAAGGTGTGCTAGGCACGCTGCTTGAGCGGCACCTATACCGTATGGTGAGGTCAAGCCCGGGGATTGATGATGGGCTCCCACCGGGGAGATGATGAGCCGGTGGCGGACGTACCTTCAACAGAAGGGTGCGCCCATGTACAGGTGGGTGACCCTCCTTCCCCATTGGAGGGGGCTCAGCCTCCTGCGGAAGTTGCCCCCTCGTTGGTGAGGGGCTCTTCAACTCCCGACATCCCTGGCTGTTCCGGAAACTGGTCGGGCTAGGGGGCGGTCAGAATAGGGAAGGCTCCCTCCTTGCAGTGCTTTTTAATGCTAGGTCGATTAGGAATAAGTTTTGCGAGCTACGGGCGCTCTTAGCATCAGAATACCAGGATATCGTTGCTATCACCGAGTCCTGGATTCATACTGAGCGTAGGGACTACGTTGGGGAGTTCGAGGTTCCCGGATATAGAATGTTTCACAAAGACCGCACCCGTGGGGAGGGGGGAGGGGTATTAATATACGTGAGGGACACGTTGAGTCCGGTTGACTGGCAGTTCCGATCGGAACGGGAGCTGCTTGGCGTCCATCTGAACGTGGGAGGGACGAACTATAGGTTAATCTTGGTGTACAGACCTCCGCATCTCCTCCTCGAGGAGGATACAGCCCTATACACCGAACTCCGTAGCCTGCTAGGGCTACCCCGACTTATGAGCGAAGGACAAATGAGCGCCGACAATTGAGCGCCAAGACAATAGAGCGCAAGACAATAGAGCGCAAGACAATAGAGCGCAAGACAATAGAGCGCAAGACAATAGAGCGCAAGACAATAGAGCGCAAGACAATAGAGCGCAAGACAATAGAGCGCAAAACAATAGAGCGCAAGACAATAGAGCGCAAAACAATAGAGCGCAAAACAATAGAGCGCAAAACAATAACCTAACCTAACCTAACTACATTATTTTTAACATCCTTAATAAATAGTTTTTTTTAACATCCTCAATAAATATTTGTTCAAGCTTATTTTGTTTCTTTTATCCAGTTTTTATTTGCTTGCTTTCGCTCAATTGGTTTTGCGCAAAACAATAACCTAACCTAACCTTTTATCCAGTTTTTATTTGCTTGCTCTCGCTCAATTGTTTTGCGCAAAACAATAACCTAACCTAACCTAACCTAACCTAACCTTTTATCCAGTTTTTATTTGCTAGCTCTCGCTCAAGTGTTTTGCGCTCTTTTGTTTTTGCGTAAAACAATAACCTAACCTAACCTAACCTAACCTAACCTAACCTAACCTTTTATCCAGTTTCTATTTGCTTGATCTCGCTCAATTGTTTTGCGCAAAACAATAACCTAACCTAACCTTTTTCCAGTTTTTATTTGCTTGCTCTCGCTCAATTGTTTTGCGCTCTTTTGTTTTTGCGCAAAACAATAACCTAACCTAACCACATTTTTTTTAAATCCTTGCTTAATTGTCTTGCGCTTAATTGTCTTGCGCTTAATTGTCTTGCGCTTAATTGTCTTGCGCTTAATTGTCTTGCGCTTAATTGTCTTGCGCTTAATTGTCTTGCGCTTAATTGTCTTGCGCTTAATTGTCTTGCGCTTAATTGTCTTGCGCTTAATTGTCTTGCGCTTAATTGTCTTGCGCTTAATTGTCTTGCGCTTAATTGTCTTGCGCTTAATTGTCTTGCGCTTAATTGTCTTGCGCTTAATTGTCTTGGCGCTCAATTGTCGGCGTTCATTTGTCCTGCGCCCAATTATCGTGTCACGCCTGCTAGGGAACAGGGTGTGTGTAGTTTTATGAGACTTCAACTGTCGCGGCATAAACTGGGAAGACAGGACTGCTGATGCTGAAGGGAGGAGACTAGTTGACTTTGCTGATGAGAACTTCCTGACTCAGTGGTTCAATGGGCCTACACGAGGCGGAAACGTTCTAGACTTTGTATTCACGACCGAAGACAACCTCGTCACTGGCCTCACCGTTGACGAATCGTTGGGCGGGAGTGATCACGGTCTGAGTAGGTTCTGTCTCTGCGTCCTTCAGGTGAAGCGTAGTAACTCGCGAGGCAATAAGCCCGATCTACAGCGGGCGGACTTTGTTGGCCTCCGAGATAGCGTAGGTGAAATGGGGTTAGAGATCAGTGGCGATGTTGAGGGAGTGTGGAGTGCATTCCGGGACTAGTTTCTGGTGCTGTAGTCTGCTGTCATACCCTCAAAACCGGTCACCTGCTTCAATGCAGCCTAAGTGGTTTAGCCGGGTCATCGCTTCGGCTATCCGAAATAGAAAAGCTGCGTATAGGAGGACGAAGGCCAATCGTTCCCATGAGAACACTGAGTCGTATGTCCGCCTGTGCAGAGAAGTGAAGGCGAAGGTTAGGCTAGCGAAACGTAACAAAGAACTCCGGGTGGCAAGCCACTGCAAGGGGAACCCTAAGGAGTTCTTCAGTTGTTAATAGTAGAAAACCCATTAGAAGCATGATAGGCCCGTTAAAGGACCCCAGCGGCGTTCTGCGGACCTCCGACGCGGACATCGCCAATGTGCTGAATGAGTACTTTGCGGGAGTGTTCACCAGGGTGGACACCAGCGTCATCCCCGAGCAAGGCGTCAGGCACGAAGGTGCTGGTCTGGATAGTGTTCGGTGTACTGCGACAGTCGTTGCCGATAGAATACATAAACTGAGCGCGTTTAAGGCTCCTTGGCCAAACCAGTTCCTCCCCAGAGTGTTGCGGGAGGTGCGCGACCAGGTGGCTCCCCACCTGGCTATACAGTCTTCAACAAATCGTTGGAGACGGGCCAAGTGTCTGGTGACTGGAGGGAAGCCAACGTGACCCCTATCTTTAAGAAAGGGGATCACGAAAGTCCAGCGAACTATCGTCCCATTAGTCTCACTTCGGGTGTAGGTAAATTATTAGAGGGGATAATAGCGGATAGGATCGTTGACCATTTGGATTCCTACAAGCTGCTTGGGGACTCCCAACATGGGTTTAGACGGCATAGGTCGTGTCTCACCAACTTGCTCGAATTTTTCCACGTCATGTTGAGAGAGTATGATAAGAGTAGGGCGATTGATATACTTTATCTCGACTTTCAGAAAGCCTTTGATGAGGTACCTCACCGCCGGCTAATGGCGAAAGTGCGCGCGCTGGGTATCGGTGAAGTAGGTAGGTGGATTGAAAACTGGCTGAAGAATAGGCGGCAGAGGGTTGTAATTAAAGGGGCCAGTTCGGGTTGGGCCTCGGTCACTAGCGGGGTTTCTCAGGGTTCTGTTTTTGGGACACTGTTGTTTATCATTTACATAAATGATATCGACGGTGGTATCGTCAGTAGGATTGCCAAATTCACTGATGACACCAAGCTTGGGGCCAATGTTGGGACGCTCGAGGCGATCGAGCAACTGCGTGCGCACCTACGTAGGATACGAGAGTTGTACGAAAAATGGCAAATGCCGTTTAACTTGGGTAAATGCAAGGTGATTACTCGATATTGGGGAGTAATATCGAGGCCAGCGATTTGGAAAAAGACTTGGGTGTGCTAATTAGCAGCGACCTTAAATTTACCAAACAATGCGTAGAGGTGGAAAAGAAAGCCCAGAAGTTGTTGGGTTATATCAGGAGGCAATTTCGATTTCGGAACAAGGAGATTGTGCTCTCTCTGTACAATTCTCTGGTTCGGCCGCACCTGGAGTATGCTGTGCAGTTCTGGTCACCCACCCTCAGGAAAGATATTGAGAGGCTGGAGCGAGTGCAGGTGAGGGCCACAAAGTTAATCCCTTCCGTTAGACATATGGGGGTACAATCGACGCTTAGGCGCCCTGAATTTGTTTTCGTTGGAAACTCGGAGGCTGCGCGGTCAACTCATCGAGGTTTTCAAGTTCTTACGCGGGTTCAACAATGTCGATTTTAGAAGCATGTTAGTTTAAATGATAACCCAATTCACAACAATGGTTGGAAGTTGGATTTGAAACGGTTTAGGACTAGCGTGTGTGGGAACTTCTTTACGTATAAGATCTGTGAAACGTGGAACAGGCTACCTTCAGAAGTTGTGAACAGTTCTTCTGTGGATCTGTTCAAGAAAAGGTTAGACTGAATCTTGTACACTATTTGAGGGTGACAGAATTTTTCCCTGGCACTCATTGCCATTGGTACCTCCGTGGTATGGGCCGCAAGGCTTTTTGAGGTACTACTTTTCTCTCTCTCTCTCTCTCTCTCTCTCTCTCTCTCTCTCTCTCTCTCTCTCTCTCTCTCTCTCTCTCTTCTCTCTCTCTCTCTCTCTCTCTCTCTCTCCATATATATATAATTAGTGGCGGACTGGATGTCAGTTTTTCAACATCTGCAGATGTGGATGCGAATTTTTAATTTCAATATCCGCGGATGCGGATATTTAGTTAATCTATCAATATAATATAGAATTATGAATATATGACATAATTTTGCAAATTTCGTGATATTACTATTATGGCAGGCAATGCATAAGAATTAAAATTAATATTAATGTTTTCATTATGATAAAAATAATAACTTTCTCAAGAGTTTCAGCCACAGAAAATTCAATGAAACAAGTTTCATTCAATTTTCTGTGTTACCAGCTATTTATATTTTGAGGTTTATATATTTGTTTGTTCATTAATAATTAATACTTTACATGAAATGTGCATGGCTGGGCCTTATAAGCTACTTTATAAGATAATTTAATTGTAAATTGCATAATTTATTAGAGGTAATACCCGCATAACATCCGCAGTCAGAAGTGCGGATGCGGATGTTAAAAATGATGCGGATGCGGATATCCGGTCCACCACTAATATATATATATATTTAGGATAAAAACGAAGACGTAGAGCAAGAAAGTCATTATATTTGGCTGCAGCCGACGTTTCGGGCAACTCTACCCATTTTCAAGGCCTAATAAATAAAAAGCTGAAATTAATGCATGACAAAAAAAAAAATATACGAATGTCAAAAACAAACTAATTCATAGCACAGAAAAACCACTTAAAGAATAAAAATTAAAAAGCGTAAAACAAGCATAAGCCAAAAACAAAAATTAAAAATTATATACAAGACAAATAACACATGATAAAAGTAAAACTTTAAAACTAAAAACATTCAAACAAATTAGTTAAAAACTTCACTAATAAAAAGTTAAATGAAAAAACGCAAAAGTGCACGAAACATACCATGCTCACTTGACATCCTCAAACAACTGAGGCGAAAAGGAGACAGGGTCAAGGGGAAAAACAGAAAAATTTTTTAGTTGGTAGGCATTCTAATTAATATAAAGGGGTAACAGCTAGAATCAATATTTAAGCTGGAGTTCAGAAATTTAATGCACAAAGATTCATAAATACGGAGAGAGGACGGACATTTTAATGATTTAAGAATTTTAAAGTTATTAACGGAAATATCAACTTTACACTTAACAGAATGATTTCTAATGGCAGACTGTTCCTTTTTAGATAAAACTTTCCCTGTCCTATGGCTAATACCCATATGGGAGCAAAATCTTGCCTGCAAAGAACGAACTGTGCTGCCAACGTAGTTCCCCTGGGAACACCCAGGGCAGGTAAACAAATAAACGACAGAACAGTTCATCGCAGGGGGGATTTTGTCCTTACAACGGAAAAAACATTCAAGGGTATTATTATTCACAAAAGCAACCTTAAAATCAGTGTGAAAATAAAATTTCCTCACCACACTCAACAATTGCTTTTTCACAAAAGTGTTAAATTGGTAGAGATCAGGTAAAACAAGATATTTACAATTCTTAGGAACATCATACGTTGGGATAAGTTTGGGGGAATAAACATTATTAAGTAATTTACCAATAATACCTTGTACAAGAACCCGTGGAAAACCATTTTTAAAGGTATTATTGGTAAATTACTTAATAATGTTTTATTCCCCCAAACTTATCCCAACGTATGATGTTCCTAAGAATTGTAAATATCTTGTTTTACCTGATCTCTACCAATTTAACACTTTTGTGAAAAAGCAATTGTTGAGTGTGGTGAGGAAATTTTATTTTCACACTGATTTTAAGGTTGCTTTTGTGAATAATAATACCCTTGAATGTTTTTTCCGTTGTAAGGACAAAATCCCCCCTGCGATGAACTGTTCTGTCGTTTATTTGTTTACCTGCCCTGGGTGTTCCCAGGGGAACTACGTTGGCAGCACAGTTCGTTCTTTGCAGGCAAGATTTTGCTCCCATATGGGTATTAGCCATAGGACAGGGAAAGTTTTATCTAAAAAGGAACAGTCTGCCATTAGAAATCATTCTGTTAAGTGTAAAGTTGATATTTCCGTTAATAACTTTAAAATTCTTAAATCATTAAAATGTCCGTCCTCTCTCCGTATTTATGAATCTTTGTGCATTAAATTTCTGAACTCCAGCTTAAATATTGATTCTAGCTGTTACCCCCTTTATATTAATTAGAATGCCTACCAACTAAAAAATTTTTCTGTTTTTCCCCTTGACCCTGTCTCCTTTTCGCCTCAGTTGTTTGAGGATGTCAAGTGAGCATGGTATGTTTCGTGCACTTTTGCGTTTTTTCATTTAACTTTTTATTAGTGAAGTTTTTAACTAATTTCTTTGAATGTTTTTAGTTTTAAAGTTTTACTTTTATCATGTGTTATTTGTCTTGTATATAATTTTTAATTTTTGTTTTTGGCTTATGCTTGTTTTACGCTTTTTAATTTTTATTCTTTAAGTGGTTTTATTCTGTGCTATGAATTAGTTTGTTTTTGACATTCGTATATTTTTTTTTTTGTCATGCATTAATTTCAGCTTTTTATTTATTAGGCCTTGAAAATGGGTAGAGTTGCCCGAAACGTCGGCTGCAGCCAAATATAATGACTTTCTTGCTCTACGTCTTCGTTTTTATCCTAAATGTAAAATTACGTCTCCTTAGGAGGGATCCTATTTCATATGTATATATATATATATATATACAGAATCAGACTTCTTATAAGGTTTCTTCACAGGTGGAAAAAGTGAACGTTCCCTTTATGTCATAACATCTTTAATATAAAGTGCCGGATTGCTTTTGTTACTCTCGCTGACGCTCATGTTGTGTTCGAATGTCAGCAAGTCAGTTATAGTTTGCCGATGAGCAAAAGGAATTCGGTAGTTCCAAAAACAGTAACGCGAAAAGCGAATTAGTGCGTGTTCAATTTTTCTTTCGAATTTAGAATGAAGGGCAAAACGTGCCACTTACTGTATCTTTCAAAGCATCAATGGAAGTGATGGCAGTGTCTTGTCCTTTTGCCTTGTATGGGATAAACGCGACGCGCGTTTTTTTTTATACTATCACCAATAAACGAACGGTTCTTTGAATTACTATTTTTTGGAAACGGACTTTTAGTTGATAAAGCTAATAACCAGATGTTGACCCTCTCAGAATCTATTCGTACTTTTCACAAAAGTATAAACGAAGCTTTTTATAAACGAAGCTTTTGTTCATACCGTACAGAACTCTTCATAAGACCATCCAACCACCATACAAAAAAAAAAAAAAAATTTTAAGCATTTTTAAAACGATAAATAAGACCCTTTTGAAGGATAATTTTAAACCTTAAAAAAGGCATGCATCGTCTAATAATCCGAAATTATCACAAAATCGCTATAAAGTAAATATTTTCATTAGACATTTGTAAATAAATTTCGACATTGTGGCCTAAAAAGGAAAATACAAAGGTATAATGGCCGACCGCTGAAAAAATATTGGCCTAACTTTTTGGTTTAGAAAAATCATGAAAAACTTCAATGTTTCTGACCTTTTCATGGTTGAGTTCCTTTTGTAAACTTGACCACTCAGAGGCTCTTTCTTTGCTTTTTTTTTTTTTAAATAACTCTTAAAAGTGGATTTATTGTTGGAACTTCTTTTTATTTGGAAACTAATTATTATTTTATTGGATTAATTATCCTTTATATATATATATATATATATATATATATATATATATATATACACACACACAAAGAAATCACAAAGCAACACGTGATCTTTTTAATAAGAACCACGGGGAAAAGGAAAAGGAAACACGAAGTCCGAGCGCGTTTCGTGATATATTCACATCTTCAGGGACAAGAGAAGATGTGAATATATCACGAAAGCGCTAGGACTTCATGTTTCCTTTTCCTTTTCCCTGTGGTTCTTTGCTTATATATATACAGGGTGATTTTTTAAACATCTGACATTTTAAAAGGTTTATATTTCTTTTATTAACATGGGGAATTAGTCCCCTAGTACAAAATATGCTCTATGTGATCTCCTCTCAGCTCATTAACCCTTTGCACAGGAAGAACAAAATTTTGCAATACTTTCGACACAATATCTGTTGAAATCTGAGAAATTTCTTGTTCAATGAATGCTTTCAATTCTTTTATTGTGAATAGATTTTGTTTAAACACACTATCTTTTAAATAACCATAAAAAACTGTCGAAAGTATCGTTTAAGTATTGTGAGCTGAGAGGACATCGCACAAAGTACGTTTTGCACGAGGGGACTAACTCCCCATATGTAGAGAAGGTACAGTAAAAATGTCATGTTTTTTTCAGTTAATAAAAGAAATACAAACCCTTCAAAGTGTCAGATATTTAAAAAAACTCACCAGGTTGTGTGTGTGTGTTGTGTGTGTGTGTGTGTGCGCGCGCGCGCGCGCTACATAGTGTATAACGTATTATTAGTTGAAATTTCTTTAATGTACAAACCCAAAATCTTCCTGATTACATTTACAAAGACCAAACCTGGAATAACTCCAAAAACCTTCTTCAATAATTCATGAGAGTTAAACTTTCAGCAACTGTGTGTATGTATATTGTATATAGACCTAAGAAATGGATGTAATTCCATTTGCTACTAACTTTTGGGCAATTAATGCAAGTTGATGATTATTCCAGCGCCATTATTAACAATGTCTTCAATGGGAACCTCTTCAATTTGAGCAAAAACTCTTAAAACTTGGTACTCCCATATGTCAATAGAACCAGCTATACATTTAGTTTGGAATAAATAAACTGATGATATAATATTACCTAGCTGACATTTGATATATATATATATATATATATATATATATATATATATACACACAGGGTGTTTCATAACATGTGGGACGCACTTTCAGGATGGATTCAAGACCTGAAAACAATGAAAAAAGTTTATATAAACATATGCCTGAAATCACTTTGTTTCCGAGTTACAGCCTGTTATGTGTTCCACCAAGTATCCGCCTTACCTTTAAAGGAAGTGCTCAAAATGACCGCCTTGCGCTTGAATACACGCCTGAACACGCCTCGTCATAGACTGTCTGACGCGTTCGAACATTCTAGGTATTGCTCGGATTTTCTGGCATCCTTGTTCTACACGTTGGCGAAGCATTTCAACGTTGTCAATGGGTGTCACGTAAACGATGGATTTCAGATGACTCCAGAGGTAAAATTCGAGTGGATTCAGGTCCAAGGAGCGAGCAGACCACGCAATGGGTCCTCCACGGCATTTATCAGGGAAATGGTCATCCAAATAGTCTCTGGCTACTCGACTAAAATGAGGCGGAGCGCCGTCATGCATAAACCACATACGACGTCGGACACCAAGAGGAACTTCATCTAGTAAATCGCTTAAATCATTCCCTAAAAAAATGGAATAGGATTCTCCTGTTAATCTTGCAGGCAAAACAAAAGAATCGATTAAATTATCGGCAATAAGTCCTGTCCATACATTGATACTAAATTGTTGTTGGTGCCTTGACTGGATGATGACATGCGGATTCTCTTCGGCCCAGTGATGAGTGTTGTGAAAATTGATCACGACATTTCTTGTGAAGGCAGCCTCATCAGAAAACAACATGGAGGCTAGAAAAAGAGGATCGTGAGCATACTGTTGAAGGAACCAAGTACAAAAACCTCTCGTGGTGGGAAATCAGCTTCAGTAGAGCTCTGTACTCTCTGAATGTGATATGGGTAAAGCTGTTGTTCCCCGTAAAATTCTCCACACAGTTGTGTATCTTACACCCTCTGCTGCTGCTATCCTTCGGGTGCTGTCACCAAGATGTTCCTCCACGCGATTCCGGACCCGCTCCTCCAACTCAACAGTTCTGGCGCTGATTGGTCTACCACCATCTGAAACTCGCTCGTTGAATGATTCTGTATCACCAAGACGCTCGTCTATTCTCTGAAAGGTCTTCTTATCTGGCAGACGGCGATTCGGAAACCTTTCCGCATACAGACGTGTTGCTGCGGCCGCGTTACACTCGGCAAGTCCATACATGAGATGCGTGTCTGCCATCTCTCTGTTTGAATAAGCCTCCATTCTCACTTCAAATGCACACTATCACTAAATAGCACAAAAACTTTTAAGGTTTTTTTTTTTTACTGGACTGCACTTATTCACGGTAAGAAGTTACGAATACGAACAGTGAAACACCGCGATGCACCTCTGACTGACTGATGGTTCTCCATTCAACGATATTGAATCGTCGTAGAATGTCCGAAACATTACAATCGGCAAGGCCATACATGAAATAAGTCTCGTACACACTCACAAACATTGTCGGCAAGCAGTGTTTGTAAACAGTGTGCGGAAAGAATTGCAAGAACACAAAACGGGCTGTAACTCGGAAACAAAGCTATTTCGGGCATATGTTTATATAAACTTTTTTCATTGTTTTCAGGTCCTGAATCCATCCTAAAAGTGCGTCCCACATGTTATGAAATACCCTGTATATGGGGTCGAAGTACCAATAATTAATTATTGGTACCATTAACAAAGATAATTTTCATAGGGTTGTTAAATAAATTTATTAACTAAAATAAATATTATCAAAAGGAAATTATAACTTCAAAGAAGCAAATTTTCTCGATTTAAATCTTAAAATTATAAATGAAGTAATTATTTCACCTAAAATACACAGTATATGAGAGCATATCTTAACATCGATGCATAGTGTTATACTAAACCCTCGTAGGTAGAAAAACCCCAATTTTACGGGAGAGCTAAAAATTGACTGATATCTATTGTATTGAACGCTTACGGGCGTTTGAAACATACTGTAACTGTCACGATGGGAAACAAAGGCAAGTTTTTGTTTCATTATCTGCCAACATAAATTAAAACAAAATACTTAAAAACAAAAACAAAGAAGGGAAGAGGAAAGTAAAGTGGCGCTTACGAGGTATTACTATATCACGATCAATATGCACAGTTCATTATTACGATCCCATTTAAGAATGGTTTAATAACAATGGATTTACTTTATAATGCAATTTATTTCCGAGTAATTAGACATTCACGGATATGGACCAGATTTGAAGACGATGAACGCAAAGTACCGAAGACGAAATCAGCCTTCCAGAAAATGGAAGATTCGAAGACGGGAAATTTATGGGAAGAAAAATTGATGTGGGAATATTCAAACGTATTAAAGAAATTCAAACACAGGGTGTCCACAAAAGAATCGTGCAAATTCCATTTGAAATAAGCTAAATTTGTGCGATTATATTATATATATTATATAATAATAATTATTATATATATAATATATATATATATATATATATATATATATATATATATATATATATATATATATATGGGATTGAACTCAGAATGGTCTCCTGAGGTTTTTTCATGATACACACAGACCGTGCATGGCACAAGGAACTCTTCTGGGAAAATTAAAACCACTATAGTCTGAATAAGTAGTGGTAAACGACAAACACTAGTATTTTTCTTTTTCATGATGTTAGCCCGACGTGGGCAACGGGTCACTCGCAAAGAGGCCCCAAAAATATAGCTTCCCTCACCAGCTATCTGCAAAGCAGATAGGATCCAACTTTGGGACAGGATCCAGGATACATGATGGGATTGAACTCAGAATGGTCCCTTGAGGTTTTTTCATGAAACGGACATGTTATGTGCCTTGAAAAGTGGACGCTCAATTTTGCCAGTTGAGGTTTAAGTTTTGGATTTTGGCTAAAAATACAATAGTTACCCCTTCTTCTTTGATGTATTCAATCCGACGTGAATGCAACGAGTCTTTTGCTTATACTGAGGGGTTCTGGATATAGTAGGCTAGGTGCAGCTGTAACCCCTAGATCCTGTCCTAAAGCTGGATCCTATTTGCTTTGCAGATAGCTGGTGAGGGAAGCTATATTTTTGGGGCCTCTTTGCGAGTGACTCGTTGCCCACGTCGGGCTAACATCATGAAAAAGAAAAAACTATAGTGTTTGTCATTTACCATTACTTATTCGGACTATAATGGATTTAATCCTCCCAGGAGAGTTCCTTGTTCCATGCACGGTCTGTATATATATATATATATATATATATATATAAGTAAACTCGTCCAACGCGGGGGTTAGGTTCCTCGAGAACGGCGCGTTAGATAAATCCGCGTTGGACAAACTTAATACCTTAGGGGATAAAGGGGGATACGCGAACGCGGCCGCGTAAAGTCTCCCATTAATACTTAGATACGTAGACTTCTTTATTCACATATGTATGAATTTCCCTACCTATACTGTATTTGAAATAAGAACATAATAAAATCATAAACATAATGATATTTACATATGATAAATAAAAATATATTATATGAAAATAGCACGAATCTTTTCTTCACTCTTTCGGATGGTGCGTATGGTAGACTCATTCACGTGATACTCGTGGCCAAGTGATGTTATGCTCATACCACCACGTAACTTATCTAGAATCTTTATTTTTTGGCTAATGTCATAACCTTACGACTTTTCTTTTCTTCACTATCACTTGTAAATGCTTTACGTTTTGGTGCCATACTGCTGTTTGAGGGTAATAGCAAAACGACGGCAAAATACGACAAAAACAATCCAACACAACTTCACTGAACTTAACGCGTTAGCGGGACTGAGACAAAGGGTGATGTGAGGGGTGACGCGAGAGGGAGGGAGATGGGGGAGTGTTGGAGAGTGTAGGAGAAAAAATTAGAGCGCGCATTGGCACGCTTACAGTACTACTGTATTAGAGCGTGTTTGGCGGACCGTGTATAATCAAATTTTCTGCTTTCGGCAAATAATTGTTCGCATTTATTTTTCCGTGTACTGTATAAGCAAATTCGCGCTGGACAAGCACGCGTTGAACAAGGGTTTACTATATGCATATATATATATATATATACACACGGTATATATATATATATATATATATTATATATAATATATATATATATATATATATATATATATATATATTAAAAGTTCGGGAAGAACCATTCGCCTCTATTTAAAAGGGCATATATCGGCGGAAAAACAAAGAAAAAGTGAGAGGAAAGACAGAGGAAAAAGACCAAGGATGACAAGGACTGCAGCGTCGAGCCCCATCGTCCTTGGGTGCTAGAGCCGGGAGGCGCACGTGAAACCTCAAGGAACAAGCACGTACAAACGAGCACAAAGAGCACTCAAGAGCACGAGCTTAGAACCCCCTTGCGGGGGGTCAAAAGTCTGGACTATATATATATATATATATATATGGTGTAACAAAAGTCCTTACTCAAAAAATATTTATTTTATTGAATTAAATGTTCGAATTGCATGCTCGAAAGCTATTTACACGTGTGAATTCTGGTATGCGAGAGCCAACATTGGAGAAAACATTCTCACTAATTTTGACTCGTTCCTCGTGAATTCAGTAAAGTAAATATCCTATGAATAAGGATTTTCGTTACACCCTGTCCGTATATATATATATATATATATATATATATATATATATATATATATATATATATATATATATATATATACACACTGGCGATCCTAAGTATTCGCACCGAGAAATATTTCAGTTATATTCGTCTTTATCTTTTGTACCATGCCTAGGATAGTTATGAAAAGTTTACAGTTCGTTTGGAAGAATTTAACACAAAAAAAAATCAGTTTAACTCCAACATATAAATGCAAAACGTCAAAGAATTTGAGGAAAATAAAAAAGAAAGTTAAAATAAAAGAATTTTCGTACATTTATTTATTTAATACTTTGTGTGTCCACCTTTTGCTTGAAGAATTTAAAATTTTTTATCAGAAGTTGGTTGTATATTGATTAGAAAATGTTGGCAATTCTGAATTCTAGAATTTTCTCTGAATCTTCATGGAAGCCATCAGTAAGCAATGGGTCATCATGGTAAAGGGCTGTCTACAGGACTTAAGAGATCTGTTATTGCCGCGCGCGAGTGTGAAAAGGGTTATAGGAAGATATAGGGTGTTCGTAAAGTCACGCGAGTGAATATGGTGAAGTGTACGTGTATATTCTCTTGCGTGACTTTATGAACACCCTGTAGAACGATGGTTCTTAACCTTTTTAGGCTGCCACCCAAAGTCTGGTCGCCGGGTTAGCTCGGTGACCCATGCCTTCAAACAGTTTACTCGTAATAGATAATAAAATAAATTAATGATAAAATGATTAGGGATAACAAATAATTTGATAACTGACAATTTAATGACCCAATCAAAATGGCTTGGCGACCCATGGGTTAAGAACCACTGCTGTAGAACAATTTCAAATTCCATTTACGGCGGTTGCTGCAGTTATAAAGAAATGGAAAGGCTTTGGAACAATTAACACTCTATCAAGGTGTGGACGACCTTCCAAAATTTCAGAACGTACAGCGAGACGAATTCAAATAATGGCTCTTGCGAATCCATGAGTGATTGCAGGTGATATTTGCCAAACATTAGAACTGTCTAAAATCGATGTCCATCCCTCTACTGTACGTCGTACATTGAGGAAAGAATGGCCTGGATGGAAGAGTTGCACGAAGAAAACCTTCGCTACGAAAAGCGCACAAAGAAACTCGTTTAAGGTACGCCAAAGATCATCGAAATGATGGATTTGCATTCTGGAAGAAAGTTCTCTGGACAGACGAGAACCAAACTGAATTACTCAGGAACAAGCAACGGTGTGTTTGGCGAAAATCAAATATTGCATTCGAGGAAAAAGACACCCTTCCTACGATTAAACAAGGTGGTGGTAATTTGCTTCTTTGCGGATGCTTTAGAAGTTCAGAGCTTCTGGTCCAGGAAAGCTCGTTGTCATTAATGGAATCTTGAATTCGAAGAAATATCGTGAAATTTTAGAAGAAAATGTATTGCCTTCAGTTCGGGAGTAGTGAATGGATCGCAATTTGGTACTGCAACAAAATAATAATCCAAAACATAAAAGTAACAGTACCATGAAAAGGATTCAACAAAAGAATTTCAAGCTTCTCCAGCTGCCAGATCAAAGTCCAGATCTCAATTTAATCGAGAATTTATGGTTTGATTTGAAAAAGCTGTCCGCAAGGGAAACTCTTCGAATCTGAATGAATTGCAACAATTTTCTTTAGAAGAATGGGTTAAAATTTCTACCGAAAGATATCGAAACCTAGAAAAATATCCAAAACGAATCACTGAAATCATTTAAGCAAAAGGTGGAGACACAAAATATTAAATAATTTAATAAATAAATGTACGAAAACTTTTCCTTATTTTCCTCAAAATCTTTTGATGTTTTACATTATATGTTGGAATTGAACTAATTTTTTATTTGTTAAATTTTTCTAAACGAACAGTACACTTTTCTTAACTATCTTTAGCGTGATACAAAAGATAAGAACAAATATAACCGAACTATTTCTCTGTACAATTATGAGTGCCACTATATATATATATATATATATATATATATATATATATGAGTTTAGGCGTCCGCGGATGTATACATAATGACACATATGTACTGTAGATATAAGTGTGTAAAGATACGAGTTAAAAGCCATAGGAAAAAGCTGTTATGCCCACTTAATCCCAGAACTCTAAAGGAAACTAATTACTCGAGATTAAAAAGGTCAGGTCAGACATGAACCACGTCGGAACGACATCACTGTCACCTGCCTGTATTTGATGCAAGAACCTAATTCTCGGTCGTGACAGTCTTATGATATATATATATATATATATATATATATATATATATATATATATATATGTATATATATATATATACTGGGTGATCCAGATAAGTGGGACCCATAAAAAAAAGCCAAATATTCTTAATATTTAATTCCTTTCCTAAAAACTATATATCATTCGAAAGAGTAGAGTTACAAGTTTATTATGAAATATTTATTTTTTTAAAATGACTCCTTTCAAATGTGCTCCATTAGTTGCCAAGCATTCCAGTGTTCTCGCTTGTAAGTTCTGCATCACTTTTGCAAGTGTGCGGTAGTATGGCCTGTATCTCATTTGTGATGGCGGCCTTCAATTCTTGCAAGGTCGTTGGGTTATTTCTGTAGACCCTACTCTTTAAATATCCCCAGAGATAATAATCTAAGGGAGAAAAATCCGGAGACCTTGCGAACCATTCAACGTCTCCAAATCTTGAGATTAACTCGCCTGGAAACGTTTGACGCAAAACTGCCATGCAGTTCCTCGTGGTATGGCAGGTAGCTCTGTCTTGTTGGAACCAGTGGTTTTCTAGACAAAGATCTCTTAATTTAGGAATAAGGAAATCGGTCAACATTTTTTCGTAGCGATCACCATTTACAGTGACCGTGTTTCCGGTGGAATCCTCGAAAAAGTACGGCCCTATGATCTGAGATGCAGTAAGACCACACCAAACAGTTACACGCTGACTATGCAACGGGACTTCGGTAATATTCAATGGATTTTCTGTTGCCCAGAAACGACAATTTTGTTTGTTACAGTTCCATTCAAGTGAAAATGGGCTTCGTCTGACATAATCAAAGTTGCTAGAAAATTGGTGTGTCATTTACCCTTCTGTTGGATCCATTGACAGAATTGTCGTCTTCGTGCGAAATCTCCATCGTTTAGTTGTTGCACTGTTTGAATTTTATATGGAAAGAGCATTAAATTTTGCTTGAATATACGGTGTTGTTGTTGTTCCATATCCAACTCCTAACAGCTGAGAAGCACGTCTGATGCTTATGTTAGGATTATCCTGTACAATTTCATGAGTTCTGTTAACGATCTCGTCTATCCTTGCTGTGCGCACTCTTCCAGTTGGTTTTCTTTTTCCAATGCTGCCAGTTAGGGAAAAATTTCTGACACACCGACGGATTACTTTCTTAGAAGGTGATTTTGACATCTGAAAATTTGTCTTGAAAGATCTTTGAGCTGAAACTACACTTCTTCCATGCTCATAATATTGCTCAGTTATGAAACGCAGCTGTTCCACAGTCCATGCAGTCATCTTGAAGGGTTAGTTTTAACACACTTTTATTTTGTTTTGTATCTTATCTTGTCTTGTATTGTATTGTCAAAACCTATACAATCCTGTACAAACTTGTAACTACCCTCTTTCGAATGATGCGTATGATTTTATAAAAGGACTTATACTTTAAGAGTTACAGGGGTTTCTTTTGGGTCCCATTTCTCTGGATCACCCTTTATATGAAGTTTCAGCAATTTATGATGAGCGGTTCAAAGGTTATAGCACGGACATGAAAGTGTGACGAACAGACATAGGGACAGAGAGAAAAACTGGCAAGTGCAACCCATGTAGTATGAAACCTCCAAATTTACTTGGCCAGAGACATAATAAATGGGCATTTTGGCACCATAGAAGAGGGCTGAATATGTATAAATATCATGGATGCGAGAGAAGTTCGGTGTGTGTGTGTGTGTGTGTGTGTGTGTGTGTGTGTGTGTGTGTTATAGATAATAATTACGAAAATATTACTCTGGATCAGAGGTCAGCAGTTTTTTGTTCCCTCCCCCCGGCCCCTTGGGTCAACAAATCGGCGCGCTCCCTTCCTTCTAATAATTTAATTGGTACACAATTTCATGAAAACTAATCTTTTTAGAATTCTTTTAAGGTTTGGTGTGAAATTTAAAATAGGAAGGTACGGTATGCCGTCGAATCTCGATTGATAAAGAATATAAAGATAACAATAGGAAGGGCTGGTTCCATATCAACTCAACCCCCTGTCAATCCAATCACTGTCAACCCAACCCCCATAAATTCAACTAGCATGCATTTATGTTTAAACATAAGTAAATCAGGATATATTAGCACTTTCAACGAAACTATCACGACTGAACTTAACCAATCGTCAAGGGCGTACAGTTGACCGAACCAAGCATTCAATAATTTTCCCGTAGGTTTGACGAAAATATCACAACTTAACCTAACATGAAATCCCTGAACATTTTAGGGATTTCATGAAATTCCTAAAATCCCTGAACATTTTAGGGATTTCATGAAATTCCTAGTTACACAGATTCCCTGTAGCACATATATATATATATATATATATATATATATATATATATATACAGTGTGTGTGTATATATAAAGCTAGACGCTTTTTCACTCCCCCTTTACAAATTGAATTTTCAAAATAATTTTTCTGTTCAGAGTTCAGAATCATTTGAGGTGTTGAGTTGACAGGGGTTGAATTGACAGGGGGTTGGGTTGACAGGGGGTTAGGTTGACAGGGGGTTAGGTTGACAGGGGGTTAGGTTGACAGGGGGTTAGGTTGACAGGGGGTTAGGTTGACAGGGGGTTAGGTTGACAGGGGGTTAGGTTGACAGGGGGTTAGGTTGACAGGGAGTCGAGTTGACAGAGGTTGAGTTGACAGAGGTTGAGTTGACCAGGGGTTGAGTTGACCAGGGGTTGAGTTGACCAGGGGTTGAGTTGACCAGGGGTTGAGTTGACCGACCACCGAAGGGCTACGTCATGACCGGTGTCGTAACACCGCTTCGCGTCGATCAGCGAAGTTAAGCGACATTGGATTTGGAGAGTAGTTGGATGGGAAACCGTCCTCGGCCTCCAGATTATGTATAGTGACACGTGGTTTGGGTTCCGAGTAAAGCTGTAGGTCCCTTCCGTTATATGGCCTTAGATGTTGCGAACGAGGTCAAACGACCCTATCATTACATTCAGCAATTCGTAATGATAAAATGTTCATTTTAAATAAATATTGTAAATATTTAAACGTAAATATTGAAACCTAATTTTACTTTCATTTTTTGTCACACCCCGCTTTTGTGATTGCTTATAATATACAGTAAATCTTTTTGCGCCCTCTCTGATGGCTGTTCACATCTCCCCTTCGGGGTGCGCTCCCCAGTTTGCGCACCATTGCTATAAACAACGAACCAAGTAACAGAACAGAAAAAATTAAAATGTTGCATAAAGATTTTATTTGATTTTTACTCTATGAAAGTTTGCATAGTTTTCTTTGCAAATAAAAGTTAAATTTAATTAGGCGAGGTCATATGTAGGCTATACTAGGTTAGGTTAGGTTAGCGAGGTCATAAATTATGTAGGTTATACTAGGTTAGGTTAGCGAGGTCATATGTTGGTTATACTAGGTTAGGTTAGCGAGATCATATGTAAATTATACTAGGTTAGGTTAGCGAGGTCATATGTAGGTTATACTAGGTTAGGTTAGCGAGGTCATATGTAGGTTATACTAGGTTAGGTTAATTTAGGTCGTTTTGTCTTCCGTCGTCTTCGTTTCGGGAGGTGCAAACCGGACTAACGACATCGACTTGGCATTCTATCGGCAAGTATACTATGGGTTAAATTAAGTTAGGTTACGCTAGACTAGGTTATGCTGGGTTAGGTTAGGCAAAGTTAGTTTTCAGAGCGTTGACCGTTTGGTCTTGTCGACGAAGCAAGTCTTAAGCGAGTGCAAAGTTTCGTCAAAATTTTGCATTCAAGAAAATTTCAGATCATCTAAATTTTACTCGTGTGTAAAAATGTTTGTCTTTGAAGAGATCCCAACGCCATCTTTACTCTTACGATAAACTATTATTTCCAAATCACACTTTAATCTTAATTTTACTACAAATGTAAACCAAATTCATATTATTTATTGAAGGTCAAATTGATTACAAGATAAAAACTAAACCATACGGACATGTCATTTTAAGAGTTATATTAATTCTGGTGATCAAACATTAGGAATTTGCATTAAGAAATTACTTATTGTAATCATATTTATTAATAACTATCAAAAATAAATATACTTATTATACATGTTATTTTTGTTCCTTATAATTTACTTTAATATTATACGGAAACAAACGCAATTTCAATTCAATCACTCAAACAATATACAACCCCATTGCAAATATTGTAAATTCTTGGTCTAGTGTGCGTAGAGCAAGCCTGAGGTAATATGAATATATTTCTGATTGGAACGGGTGTATTTATATTGCTTTAGGGAGGAAACAAATTTGCGGTGCATCTTGCTCCTAATGAAATATGCACCCGGTGTAGTAATTGGAAGTTAATGATTGTTAATTAAAATGTTTTTTATTGTGTAAAACAATTATTACTAAATAAATTTATTTTGCAAAAATTATTTTAGCTTAACGAGGAAAAGAAAGAGGGAGAGAAAGGAGAGGTATGTTTTAAAGGTAACCAATCGAATAAAGTCTCACAGTTACAGCCTTTTCTAGCCAGTAGCAGAGTCTATAAACGTCGAAGGTGGTTCGCGGGACATTCTTTTCTTTCGTTGAACGAGAAACTCTTAACGCTTTTTTCGTGTAATTGTAGTTGTAACTCAAAAGACCCGCTACCATAGTGAGAATCATGGTAAGTGTTGCCTAACAATTCTCTCTCGTGTAGCTAAATTAATAAGTAATCAAAAGCCCCACGCGTTAGACGTAAATGAGGTTTTAATAAACATTTTAAGAATGATGCTGGTGCTTTGGCTCTCCTCGGCTATGCTTCGTATTAAGATACCAGTAACCGAGTAAAGTTACCCCAAACAATAATAAATAATCAGTCGATGAGTAAAAATAGTAGTAATCCAAATTAAATGCATGTCTGATTATTTTATGGAGAGAAATATGAGTAGACACATAAGTAGAGAGATTTAGAGAGATTTAGACAAGTATACAGTACAGGTATTACAATGGTTCATTACTCCAGACCTTTAAAACCAGGAGTGTCTGCAATACAAACTAATGACAAGAGCACTTCAAAGGATTATGGATTACACCACTCACTTCAATATGATCAATTTGAGCAGCGCTCTCGTTAGAGCATTAACACTATATACTTGGCAATGATGCTGCGAGCTGCTCACACCCTTAATTGATTGGTGTAAGGGAGGAACGGTGTTTTGAAAAACTAGATAAGCCTCTCTCTCTCTGCCATAGACAGCTAGATAGCGTTTAATACCAGGAATCGATTTACCAGGATTTACCAAGAAATAAATATTTATCCGAGAAATTCGCAAAATTAGAAAACTTAATCTTTAAACACAAAACTTGTATACTTCTATTATTGATGATAAAACTTTTAAATTTTTAGTGTACGTAAAACGCCACAAATTCAGTCAATTTGTTATTAAAAAGGTTGGATCTTATTAAAAATTTGGACTGTGTCAAATGTTTTGAAAGTTTTGTCACTAGTACAGTTTTTTATGCTGATTCTAAGTATGCAACTCATTATTTGCGGAAAAAATATTTAACATTTTATTGGCGTTGTTTGCAGAAATAGTGCCAGCTTCTCCATACGAACTCGCATAAACAGTAATTTTTGTTGTTATTAATGTTCCCCGGTCAACTGAATGCTCGGTAAGGTTAATTGTACGCCCTTGACGATTGGTTAGGTTGAGTCATAATATTTTCGTTAGTTTTAACGAAAATAACACGACTTAACCTAATCAATCGTCAAGGGCGTACAGTTGACCTAACCGGGCATTCAATTGACCGGAGGCAACTCGCAAGTAGATAGATTACAGCACTGCATTATCATATGCTCACACTACAACAATAATATTCACACTAAACTAGGTGTAAGCAGGCAACGAATAAACATTAATAACAACAAAAATTACTGTTTTTTGCGAGTTTGTATGGAGAAGCTGGCACTATTCCTGCAAACAAACGCCAATAAAATGTTAAATATTTATTTCAGCAAAAAATGAGTTCTATACTTAGAATCAGCATAAAAAACTGTACTAGTGACAAAATTTCAAAAAAATTTGACACAGTCCAAATTTTTAATAAGATCCAAAAGGTTTCTCAAATATACAATTAAAATTAAATTTTTTTCGTATTTTGTAAGTAACAAGTTACTAATTAACGCTTTACTTTTATTTTAGAGAAAAAATTAAAATAAGTAGCCCCCCCCCCCCCCCCACCGAAGATAAAGAAAAAATTGCTTTTTGGCTAAGAAAATGTAAATGATATGAAAACGTTCATAAACGTTCGGTTTTAACACTGCACATTCAACCACGATGGAAGATACACTTAAAAGTGACATTTGCGATGCTCGTTGCCAGTGATTATACCATAATACATTAGTCAGATAATCACCGTATATATTAGTGACGTTGAATGCGAAACAATGGCGTGTTTAACTATTTAGATTTAATTAAGTTTGGAAATATTTTGAAAAAAGAAGTGATGGTGACTCGAGTCAATGTGAAATATGTGAACAATTTACCAAGTATAAATAAAGGAGGGTCAACAAGTAACATTAAATGACATCTTGAGGTACAGCATCAAACAGTAAAGGTTTTGGAATAAATCTGAGGATCAAAATACGAGTGAGTGACAATTTCATGTAACAAAAATGAGCGAGAAAAATGTAAAATTGATCACTTTTTGCAACCACGGCGCAGTTTTAATAAAATGCTTTCACAGTTGACAGCCTTTGATGGATTTTCATTCCATGTTATTGCTAGAAGTGACTATCTTCGATCAACTCTACTGAAAGATGGAAAGATCGGAAATTTCTCATTTAGTGAAGATTTATGCGGATGATAAAAGGAATAAATTGGTCCTCACTTTAGAAAATATGCTGAAAGAAGGCAAACGACTTTCATTAACTTTAGACGCGTATACTTCAATCCAAACTAAAAGGTCTATGAATATAAATATCCATTTAGACTATGACAATCACTGGAACTTTGGTTGGTCTTATCACTAACTGGAAGCATGCCTGCAGAAAAGCTAAGGAGTTAGTTGAAAATAGGTTTTCACTTTTTAATCTTAGTGTCTAAAACTATTATGCGCAATCCGTAACTTCATAAAGCTTCAAGTTTACGACTTTTACAGTATTACAAATTCGAACGACCAGTTACCATACGTAACAATATATAATAAATAATAAAAATATAAAGGATAATGATTAATATAAGAAATGAAGCTGTAATTAATACAAACTAAACTAACACTAAATCCTGAACTATGAAAAGGCCTCGGATTCAATAAATCCTGATCTAGGAAGAGGTCTCTCAATAATTAATAATCCTGACCTACAAGAAGGTTATTAATAATCTTGAAGGTCTTGCAATAATTCATGAATTATGTTTTTATAATTTATTACCTTCCAATGAATATCCGCAACTGATTGAATTAATATAATTTTCACGTGCAAATACTGGAATAGAATTATTTACTAAATCATGATTTAAGATTAATGCAAATAGCAGAACGTAATTAAATTGACTTCAGACCTCAACCGGTTCAAACACCTCGAGACTGTGAATCCGACAGTTCAATGTACGTTCGCTTCTAAACTAATCACAATTAAAATCTAATAATTTTAATTGTTATTATTATGCAATAAATGTATAGATATACGACATTACAATTGCCATATCTTTAAATAATGCTTATCGTATTCATCATAGAAATACAGTACATACAGTACAACACTGTCGAAAGATTCAACACTTAATAAAAAAAAATACTGTTTGCAGTACAACAGTCAGTTATAGCGAAATATGGAGAATTTGTTTGTACGGAGAATGGAATACATCTTGTAGTCAATGTTCTTTATCGACCCCATGCAAAAGAAAGTGACACGTACTTTATCCAGTGATTCAACGAAGAAAGAGAAATAAACGAGATGGGCTTACAACCTGAATACGATCACGAAAGTGAGTATGAGGAAGATGGAGATAACTGCGAACAGGAATCATCCGGTTCATCCACTGTACCACACGCATCCATTGATGATAACATGTTGATTCCTTCACTACTAAATGAAATTACATACGTTGTTGATAAAATGAAAAAAAAATTGCAAGGCATTTTCATCGATCTGGCGTAAGTAATAATAAGCTGCAAGTGCATATTAGAGAGGAAGGAACATTCTGGAAAGTAAATGAAACTGATCCTGGATTGCCGCACTCGACGAAAGTCTACTTGATATGATTGAATGTTATATGATGCTCCATAAATGTGTGCGCGAAGCTTTGATTGACATATACTCATCCTTAGTGTCAATAACTAACGAAGCGTTACAACTGCTTAAGGGGCTGATCATCCGTCTTAAATCAATTAAAATGTTGTAGAAGCATTATGTGAAAGGAATACAAATCTTTTAAAAGAAAACGCAATTCTTCATTTCGTCATAAAAAAAAAAGTTGGACAAAAAAAAGCTATATTTCTCTCTGTCATCGAATGAAAATTTATATGGAAAGAAGAACTTTGGAGCGCCGACAGAAGAACTTAGTTAGCTTTTATAGGTAATTTTTCACGTATAATTGCAGTTTCCACTGAAAACAAAATACTGTTCAGATCGGTGTCTGTTTAAGGCACATTCTTAATCAGACTTATTGTATTATTAGGGAGAGAAATAAATTTATTAAAATTTAGTGAAAATTCATCGATTGGCTATATATTTGATGTCTAGATGTTATATATTTACTTACCAAATAGAATGCAAAGAAATAAGGCATTTTCTGATCTTTTACAATATATTACAAACCTCAATACAAAAATCACGATCGCAATTAGCTAATAAGTGAAGAACTGAAGAGTTTTACATATAAAATGAAACTGTTTCATTTTATGTTAATAAAATACGTCATTGATATAATAAGAATAAGAAACTGCTCAAAGCAATCACCGACCTGAGCAGCTTTCATTTTTAGTGTATTATAAACATTTTGAAAAAGAAATTACGTAAAAAATGTACCTAGAAAAGGAAGCAGGTGCCGTATTCACTTTCAGTAAAATCAATCAAGCTTTTCAGATATCTGCATAGCCCCAAAACACTAACAAAATTGGATGGCATCGAATTATTTTCTATGCCATCTAGAGCATAGAAAATAAAAAACTGCAACGAATTTAATGGAGATGCTCTATCCCTTTACTGATGAAGAACAGTGGGTTGATGGTGGTATGGATATCAATCAGCCAAGTAGTTCAACTTCAAATCCATTGATTCCATCTTCTGAAATAAGAAGGCCTCTCGAGTATTCTTGAAATTGAAATCATACCTGTCCATTGTCGAGAAGAAAGGAGAAAACTTCAGAAAAAAAAATACCAAAATCAGTTGTCGTTGAAAGACTTAGGAATCGGCAAACAAGAAAACACCCAATTTTCAATTATTGCAAGACGCTCTTGAAACAATACCATCTTCCGTAAAGTCTTGAGAGAGCGTTCTCTGTCTGTGGACTTTTTGTGACTAGAATTCGAAATAGGATGTCAGAGGAATTTTTAGATGTCATTTTGTGCTTTTCAAAATCTTATTTTATAAAAAAAGAAAATCTTGCGAGAAAACTTTTTTTATTGCAACTTGCAAGATACTTTTCACGTTAATTAATTGCAGTATCTTGCTAGGGTACATAGTACATAATGCAAAAGGACATTTGTTTCAATAAGATCTCATTTTCGTTTTTCAATTTACTAAATTACTGTAAATGTTCAGCTTCCGCAGGATTGTCTTATGGTAAAATAATATAATTGAGGGGTCGCGCGTCTTAAGATACCTAAGCGCCACCACAGGCGAAAACGTGTTTTTGATGGATATCACTATTTTCACCCTTCCTCTATCGCGTGGTTTGGGTTATAATGACCTTACGACGCTAGAAGTATGGTTGAAAACCTTATGAAGCGAACTATTTTTTTCACCTCCATCGCCAGCCAAAAGTTCACCCAAAGTTCGGCATAATAAGAAAATCAAAAAATTTAAAAAAATATATAATAAAATATAAAAATCTATTCCAAAAATTCATCAACATCTTCATTAGCATCCTTAGAACTCTAATTTAGCCAAAAATGAACGTTCTAGCTCAATTAATAACAGATACTATTGCGAGAATATTGCTGAACTTTGGAGGCGATTTCTGGCGAATTTTAACTTTGGCGCCTAGGTATCTTATGTTTAAACTATATATATATATATATATATATATATATATATATATATATATAATATATATGATACACACAGACAGTGCATGGAACAAGGAACTCTTCTGGGAAAATTAAATCCACTATAGTCCGAATAAGTAATGGTAAATGACAAATACCATAGTTTTTCTTTTTCATGATGCTAGCCCGACGTGGGCAACGGGTCACTCGCAAAGAGGTCCCATAAATATAGCTTCCCTCACCAGCTATCTGCAAAGCAGACAGGATCCAGCTTTGGGACATGGATCTAGGGTAAAGCAGCCTAGCCCTGCTACATTTAGAACCTCAATATAAGCAAAAGACTCGCTGCCTTCACGTCAGATTGAATACATAAAAGAAAAAGGGGTAACTATTATATTTTAGCCAAAAACCAAAACTTAAACCTCAACTGGTAGAATTGAGCGTCCACTTTTCAAGGCACATAACATGTCCGTTTCAAGATGGGAATGAACTCAGAATGGTCCCCTGAGTTTTTTATGATACACACAGACAGTGCATGGAACAAGGAACTCTTGGCTAAAAATATAATAGTTACCCCTTTTTCTTTTATGTATTCAATCTGACGTGAAGGCAGCGAGTCTTTTGCTTATATTGAGGTTCTAAATGTAGCAGGGCTAGGCTGCTTTACCCTAGATCCATGTCCCAAAGCTGGATCCTGTCTGCTTTGCAGATAGCTGGTGAGGGAAGCTATATTTATGGGACCTCTTTGCGAGTGACCCGTTGCCCACGTCGGGCTAGCATCATGAAAAAGAAAAACTATGGTATTTGTCATTTACCATTACTTATTCGGACTATAGTGGATTTAATTTTCCCAGAAGAGTTCCTTGTTCCATGCACTGTCTGTGTGTATCATAAAAAACTCAGGGGACCATTCTGAGTTCATTCCCATATATATATATATATATATATATATATATATATATATATATATATATATATATATATATATATATATATATATATATATATATATATATGAAAATTATTTCACGAAAGTAACACGTGAAAAATATTTATGATGAATAAAACCACGAAGGAAAGGAAACACAGAATGGTGCTCAAGCGCTTTCCTTTCCTTCGTGGTTTTATCATCATCATTATATATATATATATATATATATATATATATATATATATATATATATATATATATAATGTAATTTTTAGATAAAGCAAATAAGTTGCCATTATTTCTTCCATGATTAAATAATTCTAATACTGAACGGTGTTCATGTTTGAAATATCTTTCCCCATTCTTAAACACTGATAGACAGATAGATAGATAAATAGAGAGATATTTCAGTGTTTTCAGTTCATCTAACTTATTTCTTAAATTTGTGTGAAAGTATTTCTCTTTGTCCGGTCTATTTGTCCATTATTTATTTCTTCAGAGCCATTCGTACACCCGTTGCGTCTTCCACTCTTCCCCCTTACCCCACAGGATCCCCATTTTTATGGTTCTGGCAAGCACGCACTGGACCCCATTTCGAATTTCATTTGGACGTCCCGAATGAATAGAGAGTCAGTTAAAATTTATATAAACTGTCGTGAAAAACAAGAAGAAATTCATACCTTTATCTCTCGTATCTGTATATATATAAATATAGTGTGTGTGTGTATACGTATCTGTATATATCCGTATGTATCTTTAGTGTTCTCGTAACAGCTCGTTTCACTGATTTTTGCAGCCATATTTTCTGTCCTTTTGTACAAAAGGTGATCTTGAAATACGACTCACGCTAAAAGTAATTTTATGAAAAGGAAGACCCTTGTCTTTCTATTATATATATATATATATATATATATATATTATATATATATATTATATATATATATATATTCTTATTAAAAGTCTATTTGAGTTTAAAATTAAGAATTTTAGAATTCTCAGAATTTATATAAAAGTTATCCCTTTATAATGAGGTTTTTTTTTTTTTTTTTATGTACCTATATAGTCTAATTTACTTTGATGGACTCTTTCGTAAAATTAATTAAGCAAAATTTTAAAAAATATGTATCGGTTTATAGTCTGTAAAAAAAATGTAAAAAAAATATAAAAAAAATAAATAAAAAAGGGGAGGGGAATTAATTATGAGAACAGAATACCTCAAAAGAGTTTCATAAAAAGTTAATAAGCGATTTTAATAATCAAGAATTTTAACAAAGATTGGCCTACTCCATGCACTATTCAGGGTGAACAAGGAAAAATGGCCTCATGAGGGCCACTGAATTAGTGAAGTATATAATATATATATATATATATTATATATATATGCAATAAAATCACAGAACAACACGTGATGTTTTTAATAAGCAAACAACCACAGGGAAAGGAAAAGGAAACACGAAATCCGAGCGCTTTCGTGATATATTCACATCTTCAGGGACAAGAAAGAAATTTTTTTTATCCCCGAAGATGTGAATATATCACGAAAGCGCTCGGATTTCGTGTTTCCTTCTCCTTTTCCCTGTGGTTGTTTGCTTATATATATATATATATATATATATATGTGTGTGTGTGTGTGTGTGTGGTATCGTCAGTTGAGTCAGTTATAAGGAGACCAGTTATAAGGCGAACCCCTATATTATACAAAGAGAAGAATATTCTATAAGACAAGTTTAGGTAGAAGAAGGCGTTTCCGAATCGTATACATATATTCTTTTCAAAGAAACTGCATGGAATTTTGTGAAAGGGGGATTCACATATCTCTAACGAGAATGAAAAAGCGACACTGGATTTCGTTGCAAAATACATTACACGAAGAATAAAGACGAGAAAATAGAACATTTTACGTTGATATAAAACGTTGTCTTAACTACACATTTATAGGATGCAGGCACTATTATATATAGTGAACATTAGGGTATGGTTAAATAATCATTTTTAGGAAAAAGTGATGAATGATGAAATTTTCTAATTAATCAATGATTAACTGATTAAAAATCAAATACTTCTGAAAAGAGTAAGAAAGCGCTTTATTGTTTCTGTTGCGTGAGATAAGATTGAAGAAAACATTTTGCTCAAACATTTAGTTTGCTTTAGTTAAAAAAATCAGCTATGGGCGGATTAGACAGTTTATACATGCAAAAAGGTGCCAAATTCAAATGATACATTACAAAATTTAAGGTAAAATGATGGTGAAATTATGAGGAAAATTAATCATTTCCCATCATTTTCTAAAAATACTTTTTGATTAATTAATGATTAAATTCGGAACAACGATTAATTGATTAACTTATTAATCAGACCCATGCCCTAGTGAACATGCTCGCGGATCTGATCAGATCCTGCACACACACACACACACACACACACACACACATTCCTCCTCTGCTCTTCTGCTTACAAGTTGCTGCACGTCACTGTTGACTTTTATTTGTCAGTTACTCACTTGATTTCGCTTAGAGAACACTTTAGGTGAGTTCAATATGCATTTTCTACTTTGATATTGCTAATACGTCTATAAATTAGTCCAAATTTCATTTTCCATTCACTCAATATTGGTGGCTGATAGACAAATTTTGAGGTCATTTTTTTAACTCAGCGGTAAAAATTCTATAAGATCCACCCATTTTTGTTCATGTGACAGGATAAAACGTTATTTTTTGTCATTCATTGTTTTATATATATATATATTTATATATATATATATATATGAAAATTATTTCACGAAAGTAACACGTGAAAAATATTTATGATGAATAAAACCACGAAGGAAAGGAAACACAAAAAGGTGCTCAAGCGCTTTCGTCTAATGACATCCTCAGGAACACTGAAGTACATAAAAGGTTACGGCCTATATATAGGTTACAGAAAGAAAAAAATAAATAAATAACATACATACACACAAACATATATATATATATTATACATATCTACACACATACAATATATATATATATATATATATATATATATATATATATATATATCAGTGGCGACTCGTGACATTTTTGTTCAGGCATGCAATGTTATGGAATGGAAGAAAAACATCCGCCTAACCCTCTTGCCCAAACTTTGCATATTGTTTACATAGAACTTAGCAAGTTAAAGGTGTTTTACAAACTTTTGGGGACCTCTTTGAAGGAAAGTTCATTTAATGTTAGGCTTAAATATGCGAACAAAAAATTAGACATATTTATATATAGTAGTTACCGAATTGATCTAAAGAAAAAGATACAAATTTAAAATTTACCTTAAATAATTGTGAAGCATTATTTGAATTGAAATTCTGCTCTCCTAGTTTTCCTGCAAAATTCTTCGATGACCAAATTGTAAAAGTACTCTCGATTCTCCATAAGCTTCTTGAGGAAATTTTTTTCAATTGAAATTAAGGCAAGATTAGATAGCCTTTCTTCACTTTGGGAACTCCGTAAATAACTTTTAATTCTTTTAAGCGCAGAAAATGATCGCTCAACACTTGCTGTCGATATTGGTATAGTTAGAATCAAATTCGTCAATTTATATATTTCCTTAAGACCTTTGTGCATTTCGCTTTCCAGTAGATATTTTAGGAGCTCAGCAACATTCTTTTTGGCAAAAGATTTGTGCGAATATAAAACACACAATTCAGAACGGAGACGAGGAAACTCAAAAAATGAATTGTAGCTTCTTTTCAAAGATTCAAAAGCTCTCTCTGGGAAAGTAACATCATAGAACTCAAATTTTTTGCAATCTAAAAGCTCAATGAATTCCAATTTTTCCATTGAACTGAAACGCTCTTTCATTTGAAGAAGTATATTATCGAATATTTCATGAAATAGTTGACTATACTTCTCTTGTGGAGAAAGACTCTGTTTCCTTTTACATACAGGTTCACCACATCTTTCTGTTATCAAGTCCCACATATCTGCAAATTTTGTATCCCTTATTTGTTTGATTTTTTTCATAGTGCTTTCAACGGTGATTGAGCTATACACAATATCCATAGATTTTGTTTGCAGCACATTAAATAGATATTCAGTAAAAGGAAAAATTGAAGAAAATACTTCTAATAAAAAATTAAAATCGAAAGTATCGATACCAGTACCAGCAAGCAATCCGCGTGCACTATTTTTGTTTTTTCATCAAATTTCTTTGGGTTTTCAAGAATGCTTTTTAAAAGATCTATTATATCTTCTTTATTTTCCTTAACTCTTTCAACTAGACGAGATGAATAGTTCCACCGCGTTGGAGCCAGTTTAGGGAAACGCTTTCCAACAACTTTGTCAAGCATTGAAGTTCGCTTAGTTGAACTGCTGAAAAATGATGACAAACTTCCTAATACTGAAAAAAAATTATTACATTCGGAAATTTCAGCGACAGCTTGGGATAAAACAAGGTTAAGTTTATGGGCGTAGCAGTGAAGAAAAATAGCCTCTGGTACAGTTTCTCTAATCTTTGTTTGTACTCCATTAAGATCGCTCCCCATAACAGCAGCACCGTCGTAGGTTTGAGCAACTAATTTTTCAAACAGCAGCCAGTTCACCTAGTTGCCTTATAGATAAATCAGAAATCGCTCCTGCACTTCTATCATTGCTGACGTCATTGAATTTTATAAATCGTTCACAAATCTCTCCATGTTTATTAACATAACGAACAACAGTAGTAGAGAGTGTCAGAAAAACAGCTGACATCAGATGTTTCATCTAATAAAATCGCCACATACATGCAGTCGATAAGCTCACGTTTTATTTGTTCTAACATAACTGCACTAATAGATTGAATTATGTCATTCTGAATAGCAGATGATGTTCCCTTAAAAACAGTCGCAGTTTTTAAATGGTTTTGAAGCTTTTCATCGAATTCTCCCATACAAAATACCAATTCAATATAGTTACCCCTATTGTCAGCGTTTTCTTCTTCATTGTGACCGCGAAATGCTAATTCTTGCATACCTAAAAAACATGTTATCCTAATCAAACGTTTCAAAATTTCTCGATTCTTATTAACTTCTTCGTTATGTCTGGAAATGGCAACTGATTTCTGCTTGTCGAGTATTAAATCAATTCTTCTGACTTTCCAAATGTTTTAAGATCAACAAATGCATTTATGTGAGCAAGAGATTTTTCATGGCGAGAAATTGCAGTATGTAAATTGTTTAAATCGTCGTATCCACGACTAACAGAATTCCACACAGAGTTATCTCTTGAAAATAGGAAACACGACCAACAGTACAATTTGTTATTTGAAATATTTCCACATAACCAGGGAACATCATCATACAGCTTAGGATTAAATTTCCTAGTGAAGCCTTTATTTTCTTTGCTTAAATTCAAATGTGGAATCGGTCTGCCATTATTCAATATGCGCTTTTTCTCATCAAAAGAGAGTGAGTAAAATCTTCTAGTCTTCAATTGATTAAACACATCGTCAGTCATTATGGGCACTACAATGCTATAATTTATTTAACTGATTATCCAAAATAATTAAAGCACAAAAGGGAACACCGAACACAAGTGGATGCTTGCGGCGGTGGTACTGGAAAGAAGCCTTGTCAGAATTGCCAGATGTTACTTTTGGTGAATGCACCTATAAAACTGAATGCATGCCGTATTATTTTCATTAATTAAAAAAAATCAGAACAAAGCTTTTTAATTATTTTTAGTAAAAATATTAAGTAAATTTTCTAAGCATATTTTAAAACATATTGCCTTTTGAATTTAGCTATGAGGCTCAAAAAAAATATCTTATGGATAGTGAGAAGTCTCCTTAAAAAATTGCCCAAGGCAAGGCGGTGTAAACAAAATCATGTCTTATTTCACTAGACAATTAAGAACATTTTTCTGTACCCAGACTGAATTAGTGAATGCTTTAGCTACAAGTATTTCGATCTGTGTACAGAAAAATGTTCTTAATTGTCTAATGAAATAAGACATAATTTTGTTTACGCCCAATAGCCAGTACATGCGTGATTGAAGCCTTAGACTATTTTTAGTTTCTGAAAATTATTTTTGTCAATTATAATCCTTACTTAGATCTGAAAAGAGAACATATTTAACACATGCATTGCATGCGTTGCATTCATTAAGAAATCGCCACTGATATATATATATATATATGCAATAAACGGAGAAGTAAAAATAAAAATTAAAAATTAAAAATTAAGGATTAACAAAAGGCATCCAGATTTGTAAGGAAAAATATCGATTTTTAGCACAAGATCAAATGAATTATAAAAATACAAATTTATACTGGAAATCTGCCCGGGTTTTAACACTTTGCCTTTTAGAGTCAAGTTTCGATATATAAAAAATAAAATGAAGATTAAAAGTTAATAAAGTAGCATACAAGTTTACCAAAGATTTAGCGTCCTACCCTTTTTATCTAAATCTGTTTTGAAGGAATTCAAAACAACAGGATCGAGATGAAAAAGACCTTTGCTTATGTTGAAGTTATTTGAAAGTTGGATAATGGCAGACTCAAGAATATTTCTATTAACAATGTTGCTAGAATGGAATAAAACTGAAGCATTATTCCAATCAATACAGTGGGATAACTCTGACAAATGGACAAAAAGAGCACTGGACAACTGTCCTGTTCTAACGGAATATTGATGCTGTTTTATACGTGTGTGCAAATCCTTTCCCGTCTGACCTATGTAAAAGGAATCACATTGTTTACACCCAATTTTTAGGCATTGCTAATGTACTTAAACTTTTGGATATTAATGTAGTATTTTCATATAACAATATTGTGAAAAATATCATAGTAAAAAATAGCCCTACCAATAATTCAGGCATTATCTATAAAATTGGGTGTAAACAATGTGATTCCTTTTACATAGGTCAGACGGGAAAGGATTTGCACACACGTATAAAACAGCATCAATATTCCGTTAGAACAGGACAGTTGTCCAGTGCTCTTTTTGTCCATTTGTCAGAGTTATCCCACTGTATTGATTGGAATAATGCTTCAGTTTTATTTCTTCTAGCAACATTGTTAATAGAAATATTCTTGAGTCTGCCATTATCCAACTTTCAAATAACTTCAACATAAGCAAAGGTCTTTTTCAACTCGATCCTGTTGTTTTGAATTCCTTCAAAACAAATTTAGATAAAAAGGGTAGGACGCTAATCTTTGGTAAACTTGTATGCTACTTTATTAACTTTTAATCTTCATTTTATTTTTATATATATCGAAACTTGACTCTAAAAGGCAAAGTGTTAAAACCCGGGCAGATTTCCAGTATAAATTTGTATTTTTATAATTCATTTGATCTTGTGCTAAAAATCGATATTTTTCCTTACAAATCTGGATGCCTTTTTGTTAATCCTCTAATTTTTAATTTTTAATTTTTATTTTTACTTCTCCGTTTATTGCATATATATATATATATATATATATATATATATATATATATATATACTGTATATATGTGTGTGTGTGTGTAGATATGTATGTATGTATGTATATATATATATATATATATATATATATATATATATATGTTTGTGTGTATGTTATTTATTTATTTTTTTCTTTCTGCAACCTATATATAGGCCGTAACCTTTTATGTACTTCAGTGTTCCTGAGGATGTCATTAGACGAAAGCGCTTGAGCACCTTTTTGTGTTTCCTTTCCTTCGTGGTTTTATTCATCATATATATATATATATAAAACAATGAATGACAAAAAAGAAGGTTCGCAAAAGTAATTAGACACCACGATAATTGTTCTCAAGAACAAATGGAATTCCAGAACGTGTGTCAGCTTTACATAATGCAAAAGCAACACGATTTTAAATATATTTAATCAGTCAACATGTTATTATTTATTGACTTTTATTATCAAATAAAAACTATGGAAAAATCCGAAAATGTTTATTTACTTCTGTGTGTGTGTGTGTGTGTGTGTGTGTGTGTGTGTGTGTGTGTGTGTGTGTGTATTGGGTTGGCAAAAAACAGGGAGACCTTTTAATTTCTTTATATCTCGGCAAATACGGTACATAGAACCATGAAATTTTAGTATGTTAGTACTAGGTAATTTTATGGTTTGTATTCCATCTTTTAGCATTTTTAGCTGAGAAATTGGATTTATAGCGAATATTCCAGAAAAATCTTGCTAATCATAGGTTCAAGTTGATAATTAAAGCGATTTTAATTAACGTAAGCCAACTTAAATTTTATTTTCCTCTTTTTCAGGTATTAGGTCCCAGCCCTATTTATAAAATGCAATTTACTTCAGAGGACCAAGTTCTTAAAAACACTATAGGCTTGAAAAACATTATGGACGAAAGAGATTACTGTTTGAGTTTCCAAAAAAAGGATGGACTGCAGGAGGTTTGGACAAGCTTCTCAAGAAAATCGATAAAACAGGAGATATCAAAAGAATACCAGGTAGCGGTATTAAATTTGGCCACCAAACAGTCCTGATTTAAACCCTGTCGATTACGGCCTTTGGGAAAATTTGTCACAGATAATTTATCGGGTCAAAGTAAGAAATGTCGCTCATTTACGACAGCTTCTTCTGGAAAAATGGGATGAGCTACCACAAGAACAAATCAATAAAGCCATAGATGAGTTCCGGCCTAGACTGAAAAAGGTTGAAGTTCATGGTAAACATATCGAGCAGTTTTTTTAGCATCAAGGTAGCACCATATGTGAGTACTTTGTAACTTTTTATCTGCACATACAATGCAGTAGTAGTGTAAATGGAGAATTTCCAATGGCATAAAGAAATGTTCAATAAATCTGTAATTTTCATTAGTTTTCTTTGAAAAAAATATTGAAATCTGACCATAACTTTGGATTTTACAGCCAAAATTCGCGGTCTCCCTTTTTTTTGTCGACCCGATATACAAGGGTAATTCAATAAGTATCCGCACTTTTTATTTTCACAATTTTATTTTCACATCTGATAGATTATAAACACATCACTTCTCAACATATTCTCCCTGTTTCTCAATACACTTAGTCCAGCGATATACAAGCTTCCTAATGCCATCACAAAAGAATGTTTTTGGCTGTGTGCGTAGCCAGTCATGCACCGCCTCCTTCAGGTCATCATCGCCTTGGAATCGCTGACCTCTCAAAGCTGGATGGTCGAGAACTTTAAATTTAAGTTCTTGAAGGCATTTTCTAATCTGTACAGTGGTATGAAGGCGCGCATTGTCGTGTAACAGAATAACACCTTCCGACAATCTCCCTCTCCGTTTTGTGCGAATTGCTTGCTTTAACTCATTCCGAAACATGTCAGAATACGAGGCATTTGTTACTGTAGTTCCACGCTCTAGATAATGTTCAAGGATAGGGCCTCGTGTATCCCAAAACAGTGTTGGCATAACTTTACCTGCTGACGGCTGCGCTTTGAACTTCCTTGCAACGGGAGATGTTGGATGCTTCCATTACATGCTCTGTCGTTTACTTTCTGGTTCATAGTGATGGATCCAGGTTTCATCTCCAGTGATAATGCGCTCCAAAAAGTTTTCACCTTCATTATGACACCGCGTCGAAAGACGAGAGCAGACGTCCATACGATTACGATTGTGCTCTTCTGTCAACTGTTTGGGCACCCATCTTGCACAAACCTTGTGAAAGCCAAGAATGTCATGAACTATCGAATAGGCTGACCCTTGACTGATGTCTAATGAAGATGCAATTTCTTTTATTGTTAATCTTCTGTCATCAAAAATCATGGCTCTGGCTTCTTCCTGTTTATCACCACTGATTGATGTTGACGGTCGTCCTGAGCGCTGAGCATCTGTCGCACATGTCCGACCTTCCTTGAAAATTTGAATCTACTCGTACACACTTCATCGTGGTAACGCATTATTCCCATACTGAGAACATAAACGCGTGTGAATTTCAGCTCTTTTCACACCTTCTGCCCACAAAAAAACGAACCACGGAGCTCTGTTCTTCCAGAGTACAAATTGAAAGCGGCGCAGTCATGCTCACTACTCGTACGATATGTGACAGCTACGAGTAGCCTAAATAAGCCTATAGATCTCAGTTTGGCTCGTTATTACGAGTATATATTATATACTATATTATCACTAAAATAAAAAGTGCGGATACTTATTGAAGTACCCTCGTGTGTGTGTGTGTGTGTGTGTATTTCATGAAATCCCTAGTTACACAGATTCTCTGTAATATATATATATATATATATATATATATATATATATATATATATATATACAGTATATATATTTAAACTGCAAACACGCAGTATAATTAACGTAAAGAACGACGCTTGTATAGGAGAATATTCCGCGCAAGATGAGAGCGAGAGAACGAAACAAATGAAAAATGAGGTAACCACCCGGGAATCGAACCCGGGATCTTCCGATTGCCGGTCAGATGTATGTAGAGGAATTACGGCATTTGATTGAGTGAGGCCCGTGGTGTAATGGTTATCATATCTGACCGGCAATCGGAAGATCCCGGGTTCGATTCCCGAGTGGTTACCTCATTTTTTCATTTGTTTCGTTCTCTCGCTCTCATCTTGCGCGGAATATTCTCCTATACAAGCGTCGTTCTTTACGTTATATATATATATATATATATATATATATATATATATATATATATATTACAAAGAATCTGTGTAACTAGGGATTTCATGAAATCCATAAAATGTTGAGGGATTTCATGTAAGTTTAAGTCGTGATATTTTCGTTAAACCTACTGGAAAATAATTGAATGCCTGGTTAGGTTAACTGAATGCCGGGTTAGGTCAACTGTACGCCTTTAACGCTTGGTTAGGTTAAGTCGTGATATTGTCTTAAAACTAACGAAAATATCACGACTTAATCTTACATAAAATCCCTGAACATTTTAGGGATTTCATGAAATCCCTAGTTATACAGATTCCCTGCAATATACAGTATATATGTATATATACACCTGCTAGACGTAAATCGATACCTGACAAACATCATCTGAAATGTTCTATAACAACGATATTGAGCCATAAGCTAACCAGTAAGATATGTTATCCAACAAATATAGTTCACGATAAAGCTAATAATGACGCGAAACGCCGGTTTATGACAATTGATGGATTTTGCTTGAGGCAAAATTGCTCGTCGCAAGAAATGGACAGCGCAAATGCTGACACAGCTTCCATGTGCTTTCTGGAGGCTGTCAACTTTTCAGATGAGTCTCGACATAGCCTCTTCTGAGTTAGCGATCGTGTGTGCGTGTGGAAATGTCCATATCAGAAGTTTATTTTGAATCATCTCCAGGCCACAGTAAAACATGGTAGTGTTAATATTAAAGTTTGATAAGCTACCACTTGGATAACCAGTCGCTCGCAACTGGTGGTCTATGACGTAACTGGTGGTTTATAACTCCGGACCAAAAAAATAGAATACCGTCTCAAATGCGCTCATGACCTTGATAATACCTTTACGCTCTACACCTTTATGAGAAATACTGAGTATCCGTGAAGTCATTATGATAAAGACACCTCTGTGTGCCAGTTTTGAAAAAAAAATATAGTAAAAACCTGATTAAATACTAAAAACTTAATGCATAGCGACATACCGAAATATCAGAATATTTTGTCAGGTGTTACAAAAACAGAATAAATTCGTTATGTTTATTGAGTACTGCTAATTAAACCTTTATCATAGACTTTTTATCTCTGCATGACTAGCTCTGATTACGGCCTCTAATCGACGTGGCATCGAGTCGACAAGCTTCTTTCATTCTTCTGTAGTTATCGATTGCCAGGTTGTCATCAAACACCTCTTCAGTTCACTAAGTATTCCTGGTTTACGCTTTTGGACCTTCTACTTAGCAATATTCCAAAGATTTTCTATCGGACTGAGCTCGGGAGAATTAGCTGGCCATGGTAGTACTTTAATTTCATGAGCATCAAATTATGCAGATGTTGCACGAGCCATATGAGCTGGAGCCAGGTCATATTGAAAAATAAATGGTTCGTCTCCATACAGCTGTTCTGCAGACTCCAGCATGAAGTATTCTAAGATTTCTTGATAAATGTCACTATTGACAGTTCTATTTACAATTACAAATGCAAGTGACCCCACATCATTTGCGTTCAATGCAACCCCACACTAACACACTCGCCACCTAAAATTAAGCCGATGTTAAATACAAAGCAAAAGAGAAGACGACTATCCTGGTGCAAAGAAAGAGTTGCATGAACTGCAAACGAGTGGCAAAAAGTTATTTTTTTCAGACGAATAAAAATTTTGCTTGGCATTTGGTGACAAGGTTTTGAGAGTTTGGCGAAGAAAGTCTGAAATGTATCATGAAAGCTGCCTGAAGTGATCGGTCAAATTTACGGTGTGTGTTAATGAATTTATTCAATTTTTTTTGTAACACCTGGCAAGATATTGTAATATTTCGGTACGTCGCTATGCATTAACTTTTCATTATTTAATAAGGTTTTTGCTATATATTTTTTTTGAAAAATGACACACAGAGGTTTATTTTTATCATAATGACGTCACAGTTACGCGATATCCCTCATAAAGATGTATAACGTAAAGGTGTTATCAAGGTCATGAGCGCATCTCAGACAGTATTCTATTTTTGAGAGTCCAGAATTAAAATTCTTCTGGATTGACTTCTTGCTGTTTATTTCAACGGCTAGATGTCTCTACGACCCATCATTTTGAAGGACAGCGTTCCAGCATACACTGCTCATGCAACACAAACATGGCGACATGCAAAGCATCTAGTGTCTTTCATGGCCGGACCAGTCGCCTGACATGAACCCAATATGTTGGGTGGCATGCTTTTGATCTTGTACTTGAAAAGCGCCCAAATAAACCCAACTCAAAGAAAACTTTGCTGCAAATGTACAAAGAAACATGGGTTGCAACACCTCCAAACCAACACATAACCCAACTCATTCAGGCAATGCCTGGGCGCTTACTGCAGTGCATAAGGCAAAAGAGAAATCAACAAAATACTGAATATTCCTTTTCAGTAAGCTATTGTCAATGCACATTGTTTTATTTCTGACAAAGGCCAAGTTTGTCACTCCACCTTAGACCTACAGTTTAACGTGGAATCCGAGCCACGCCCCACCACGGTGGTCAGAAATTACTAGATCTCACGACCTCCCGATCAGCAGCACAGTGTCTTAACCACTAGGGTACCCAGAGTACCCATTTATTTACCAACTAATTTTTATGGTGTGGAAGAATGAACAGCTGGGTTTTGCTGCGCGCCGCCTGCCGTCACCGGGTCTCGATCCTGGGGCCGATGGATTCGTAGTCAGCGATACTAACCTCTACACCACCGAGGCGCATATATATATATATATATATATATATATATATAGAGAGAGAGAGAGAGAGAGAGAGAGAATGTAATGTAGAATGAACGAATAAAAGTCTTGATAAAATTAAATTCTATGTCGAGTTCATTTGCAATTCAGGATCGTTGCCAAACACATGACGAATCGACGATACTTTGCCTAAACAGAGAGAGAGAGAGAGAGAGAGAGAGAGAGAGAGAGAGAGAGAGAGAGAGAGAGAGAGAGACTCTTCTATGTTTATTTTATTTTAACGTTAAATAATTCATAAACCGAGTAACGTTATTTATACTTAAAGAGTTTTAGTTCCAATTTGTTTATTTGTCATTTCTTGATGTTTATTTTCGTTTCGTTCGTATCGTCGTTAAACCATTGTATATGTAATATATCCTTACGGAATAGCAACGGAATGTCTGAACATGTTTGTCACTTTCGCAGAAATCTCCACCCACGGAGACGGGATCTCCTACTGGTGTGCATTCAAAACGTACGATTAAAAATTATGGACTGTGCAATTAGGGACTATGTTTAATTTCTTCCAAAAGCCTGACCAATTAGAGGAAGGAAATTTTACACCTGAATTCTGATACTGCATTATTAGAATATATTATATATATATATATATTATATATATATATATATATATATATATATATATATATATATATATAGGGTGTTTCAGGAGGAAAGGTCAATACTTCGGGAGGTGATAGTATCGGTTATTGAGAAAAAACGTTCACATGAACACGTGTCTAATTCTGAATGGTTACGGAGATAGAGTTGTTTGAATCTACAAATATAAAAGCATTGTTAATGGTAATCAAGAAAGAGAAACCAATTACTGTTTCTAACATTTAATGTTTAAACATTAGCATTTTGAATGGTATCAGATACAGATATGACAAATTTGTTACAGTTTACAATACGTTTTCGAAAATCCCACTGTCAACCTCAATGCACTTTGCAACTCGTGTGCGAAGATCGCGTGTTGTTCGTCTAAGTTGATCTTGACGTTCCTTTATGCGGGCAGCAGCATCCAAAATGCGCGCGAGCAATTCGTCTCGTGTATCCACCTTTCTTTTGTAAACTTGACTTTTCATCCAACCCCACAAACAATAAGCTAACGGAGAGAGGTCTGGAGACCTTGGTGGCCATTGAATGGGACCACCGCGGCCGAACCATCGACCAGGGAAAGTTTGATTTAGGTATTGCATCACCAGACGGGTAGAATGTGGAGGAGCTCCGTCATGCTGAAAGTACATACCAGCGCGTGTAGCCAAAGGAACATCCTCAAATAGTCCTGGCAATTCATTTTGCAGAAATTCTAGGTAACTTTGTCCTGTAAGACGATTCTCTAAAGTAACAGGGCCAATCAGCTGATCATCGATGATACCGCACCACACATTGGCAGAGAAGCGATGTTGAAAATTTGTTTCCACAGTGACATTTGGATTTTCGTCTGACCACCGATGAGAGTTACGAATGTTGTTGATACCGTCACGGGTGAAAGTAGCTTCATCGGTGAACACTGAACAGTAATAATCGAAGTAATCGGCGATTAGCATTTACCCAAATGACAAAATTCCAGTCGCATGGCAGCGTCTCCTGGTTGAAAGTGTTGTACACGCTGTACATGATATGGATGCAAGCCTTCCTCACGTAATGTGCGCCATAATGTTGTGTGTGGTACACCGAGACGTGTAGAAATTCTTCGTGAGCTAGTAGTAGGACTACGCTCTACCAACTGAAGAATGTTTTCCACTTCATCCATATCTTGTTGACCTTCACGTTCAGATGAAACATGAGCTCTGGGAAGTGTACCAATCTCACGCAATGTGTTGAAAACCCTGGTAAACACTTCGATCCGGAATTCTGCGGTTCGGAAACCGTCAACGGCATTCTGCAACAGCAGCTGTTGCACTTCCATCGCAAAAACCGTAGACATACACCATATCTGCATATTCGGCATGTGTGAAGGTGTGTGGCATTCTTAACACTGCTTCAAACACCTGAAACACCCTGTGTATATTCACCTTTAGATACTCCTTTAGGTGGTTTCCAACGACGGTTCAGGATCGACATGCGATCGACCTCTCTGCAGTATCCAGCCTCATTTGCGGGATTTGGTAGAGGAGGGAGTTGATTTAAAAAAAAAAATGGAACACTTCAAGATTTTGCATGTCCTCCTTGCGCAGGAGCATGCGTACCGCAAAGCTGGTGTGCATATATTATATATATATATACCAGCTTTGACGGTACGCATGCTCCTGCGCAAGGAGGACACGCAAAAATCTTGAGTGTTCCACTTTTTTTTTTTAAATCAATTCACTCCTCAACCAAATCTCGCAAATGAGGCTGGATACTGCAGAAGGTCGATCGCATTCGATCCTGAACCGTCGTGGAACCACCTAAAGGAGTATCTAAAGGTGTATATTATATATATATAATATATATAATATATTATATATATATAGATAATATCACCTTTGGTTAGCTTCCGCCCGAATTGTTCATTCTGACGAAGGTTAAGCTTTTCACTCCACCTTAGACCTACAGTTTACGTGGAATCCGAACCACGCCCCATCAGCAGCCCAGCGTCTTAACCACTAGGCCACCTAGGGTACCCAATTTATCTACCACAACTTTCTTTATTGTGTGGAAGGATGAACAGCTGGGTTTTGCTGCGCGCCGGCTGCCGTCGGGTCTCGAACCCGGGGCCGATGGATTCGTAGTCAGCGACGCTAACCACTACACCCACCGAGGTGCATATATATATATCTATATATATATATATATTCTAATAATGCAGTATCAGAATTCAAGTGTAAAATTTCCTTCCTCTAATTGATCAGGCTTTTAGAAGAAATGTATGTATATATATATATATATATATATATATCTATGTATATATATATATATATATATAGGATGCAAACCCACAAGGAAAAAGACAAAATCATTCTAAGGTCTTTCGTGTATTCAGCAATACACCTCGTCACGAAGTATATTGCTGAACACGCAAAAGGCCTTGGAATAATTTTTTTTAATTTTCCTTGAGATTTTGCATCATTCATTCACTTCACGTGTTTATGTGTGAAACTCATCCCATATATACATACATATCACTCGTGTGTGTGTGTGTGTGTGTGTGTATATATATATATATATAATATATATATATAATTTTCATTTCAAATTTGTAAAAACAAGTTAGTTTTCCGTTTCTTATTTGGAACGATAATAGACCGAATTATTGTCCTTACCCTGAGGCAGACACTGAAATATGGGTCCCCATTTATCAGCCAAGAAAGAATTCGGTTAAATAAGATCGATCTTGGTAAATACGAGGTTGAAAAACAACCACGAAAGACAATAGCAATATTTGTTTGCGTCTCGTGTCTATATAGCAGCCTTTTTTAAGGGGTGGGTGGGGGGTGGGGGAAAACGGGTTCTTCCTGAAGCTTCAACGAAATATATTTCGGTATTTACCATCGTGTGTGTGTGTGTGTGTGGTGTGTGTCCTTGATAAGTTTTATTCGGGCTACGACATCTGATCAACGCGCGGTGGCATAAAACCGGACGACGCATTGTGGGTTACATTAAGTTAGGTTAAGTTAGCATAGATTAGCTTATCCTAGGTTAAGTTATTTTTTAAAATCGTGAATAGAGTTTTGCCAACAAAATGGGTATAGAACCATTTTTTTACTTTTAAAATTTTATTTACATTTTAGAAATTTTTCATATTTCGGGTTTTTTTTTTAATTTGGAAAATTATTTTTAATTAAAAAAAATATTCGATGAAAAATTTGTAAAAAAAAATCCAAAAAAAATGTTCTCGTTTTAATTAAACGAGAAAACATCTCTACATCAAAGCCAAATTTAAACATTCAAAATAATGTAGATTTATTATCAAATTTCATTAAAGAAAAAAAAATCATATCTTTACATCTAAACTCGGGTATCACTATTAATTTTTATAATGACTCATCACTACATCCTTTTCGCTTTACAAACAAATAAAAATTCCCGTCTGAGAGAGAGAGAGAGAGAGAGAGAGAGAGAGAGAAGAAGAGAGAGAGAGAGAGAGAGAGAGAGAGACGGCTACTTTTTTAATTCAATCTAATGCATTCGTAATTGAAGCGCTAATTAAATTTGCTTGAGGTAAATTTAATCTAAGTTTAATCGTAAGGAGACGTCTTCAATATGAAGGGGTGGCGGGAAGGAATTTAATTTCCATTACGGGAGGGTCAAGTGGGGCATTGTTTTACAACACACACATCTATTTATACAGTATATATATATATATATATATATATATATATATTACACACACACAGAGGGGTTGACCGCAGGTCGATCCTGAACCGTAGCTCAAACTCACATAGTGCGTGCGTGTGTGTGTGTGTTGTGTGTGTGTGTGTGTGTGTGTGTGTGTATCACATTGAGGACGTTTGAAGAATTCCTCAATGAAAATTTTGTAATTTCTCACTAATGAACTAAGGAAATGACAGAGAGGTAGAGAAGACAAATTTTGTCACTTGAAAAACCATTTGATGGTTTTAATTTATAACTTGTTTCCCAATATGCCAATGTCATAGTTTTGTATCTTATAAGCCATCATAAGCCTCACAACCAGGTTACAATGCATTAATAGTGTTGAGACCTAGTGTCCCTTCGAATATGATTATTTTTTCCAAGAAATTTGGTTTTAATTTAACATGTTTCTCGCGATACGACCCACCGGTGGGTTCGCACTCGGGTGCGATATGACCGACAGGTGGGTCGTATCGCGAGAAAAGTGTTAAAGAAAATGGATGAAAGTTTGTGTCAAACTTCAGTAGATGACGTACTGTTAAAAACAACAGTTTGACGAGTTTCAAAATGGGTAGTGCTGGAAATGAAAGGTGAGGCCTACTTTTCTTTAATTTATTAGTTATAATGCGTAATTAAACGCATTTACATAATTATGTGAATCATGAATATTAGAAACATTAAATCGTATAACGAGACATGCAAAATGTATTATCGCGCATATTATATTTATGTAGTGTTTTACTACGGTCACATATTTTGGTCACCATACATCTTACACGTGTATGGGAAACTTTTTAAAAATTCCTATTTCCTGGTACTTGTTATTAAAGTAAACATTTTGATATATATATATATATATATATGCGCGCGTGTGTGTGTGTGTGTAACATTTATCAGCAAATGTAGTATAACAAGGGCTTCCTCACGAAACTTTCATAGTCTGCGGGAAACGCATATAAGGGGTTCCAAAAAACCTTAGCCCCCCCCGCCCCCAATTTGCAGCTTACGTGTTTACTTATATCGAAATAGTTTTTAGTGATTATAAAAATATAAAAAATTCTTTATTTATTGCAGGTATTAAAATTACTCTAGCTGATAAAGTGATAATATAATGGCTTCTCAATTAATTGGTGATTCGGAGAGGCAACGTGTGATAGATCGCATACGAGCAATAACATTTCGGGAAGCTCGTGATGCTGGAGCCACCTTTATAACACGTTCATGGGTTGCCAAAAGTTGCGAAGAAGTGAGGACTTCGTCAAAAGAAATTGGAATAAACTTTGGATGAATGTGAAATGGAGAGAACCAAATCTGGGCGCCCAAATTTGCCACTCTCTCAGGAAACAAAGGACATCATTGAAAGCGGTACGCGTAAGCGGAAAAACAGCTGTGCTAAACTTTCTAGAGAGATCGAAGTGTTGAGAGGGAAGATCGTTAGTGTGAGATCATTCGACTGTACCGTCATAGGCAAGGTTTAAAGCCTTGGCATGACTTCCAAAGCCAAGAAAACTCAACTTAACATCGATGACAGAATGTGGTTTGCCCATTATCTTGAAGATTGGGATGTGGATGATTTCATGCATTTAGCTGTCTCCGATGAATTTTTTGTTTACGTAACACGTCGGCCTAACTACTAAAATGATCGAGTGTGGGCCACAACACCAGATGAAATCGATGACAATGAACATTATCGCAAATTATTAAAAAGTCCAGACTGTGTTGGTGTGTTTGTTTTGTTCACTGCAAAGAAGCTCATGTGGGTGCTGAAGCCAAATGGTCAGAATTGGGATGGACAGTATTTTCGTGATATTATTCTATCCCAGCATGTCATTCCTTTTCTAAGAAACCAAACAATGTTATGGATGTCCATCAGGTCACACTTCCGCACGATAAGGCCCCCTGCTTTAAGGCATTAGCCACTCAACAGTTGTTGCGGAACCATGAGATCGATTTCTTTGGAAATGAAGAATGGCCAGGAAATTCTCCTGACCTGAACGTCTGTGAACACATTGGATCAGTTATAAAGGGACAAGGTTGAATGTCTCTTGTTTGAAGAACCTGCAGCAAATCGATTTCGAAGGATACAATGACGCAACACATTGAAACTGTTTTAGCAAATTTGCGTAACGATCAAGATCTATTGACGTCACTTTTGGCAAGCTACCCAAAGCGAATTCAGGCTGTCTTGGAAGCCAATGGCGGGAACACCAAGTTTTAATTGTTTCTCATTAAATTCAGGATTAAATTCTCTTTTGTAAGGTATGTTTAGTTTTACTGTACCTCTAATGGTTTAGGCCATGGGCGGGGGGTCTAAGGTTTATTGGGGCCACGTACTGTACAGTATATATAACCTTGGTTAACCCTGGTTTTGCTTCCGCCCGAATTGTTCATTTTGACGAAGGTCAAGCTTGTCACTCCAACTTAGACCTACAGTTTAACGTGGAATCCGAACCACACCCCACCAGCAGCCCAGCGTCTTAACCTCTAGGCTACCCAAGGTGCCCATTTATCTACCAACCAATTTCTTTGCGTGGAAGGACAAACAGCTGGGTTTTGCTGCGCGCCGCCTGCCGTCAACGGGTCTCGATCCCGGGGCCGATGGATTCGTAGTCAGCGACGCTAACCAAAACACCATCGAGTATATATATATATATATATATGTATGTATACTATATATTTACGTGATATTTTTGACATAGGGGATTTTTTTCGTGTTCTTAAATGAAAAATAAATAAGTTAAACGCAACAAAATACATTTCTAAAGCCGAAGAAAGAGTATCGAAGTTTAATTAGAACTGAATAATCTTATTTAGAAAATTATTGACGATTTTCCATGTATAATGTAACAAAATTTGGAAAGTATTAGTGTGATGTAAATAACGAATGTAATAAACTACAAAATTATGTGTACTAATGAGATTTTTGCAAAAAAAAAACTCAAAACCTCTAAAATTATATTAAAATGCGATTTAATTGAATATCTAATAAAATACCAACCTCGAAAGAGTAAAAATCAAGCTTAAATTTAGTTTTCATTGAAGAGATTAAAAATGATTTTCAGTCGATTTCGATAAAATACTGTCGGTCACATTACGCTAACATTCCGGGGAAAAAAGGATAGGTAATGAACCTTCGTAGAGTTACAGATATAATAATAATAATAATAATAATAATAATAATAATAATAATAATGTGTACCCTGTAGGTCTACGTTTAAATGAAAATCTAGGCTATTTTATCTATTCAAAATTACGCACACACAATATTCTTTTGTTTTACAACACGTAACAAATAATTTATCGAAACTATATATTTATTTTCTATGTAAACGCATTTTCCATTACATACATAGAGCAAAAATAAAAACAAAAAAAAGACGCGGCTAAAACAAAACTTTTTTCAACACTGTAGAAGTAAAGTACATTTATTGGATTAGAAAGACTCGCGTTTTCTTTAAATATAAAACTAAGCGAGTTTACCTTTAAGATTTAATACTGTATTAAGAAAAGCTAAGTTTCTAATTAAAACCGAGTGAAATAACCGTTGTAATCAAATATGTATTTTTTCCCTGTAAATTTTCGTTTCCATCCATTTTAAAATGTACATTTGGTCGGAAATTGTAATCTAAAATTAAGAATATGTAAAATACTCGTAGAAGTTTTAAAGTAAAAAGTTCATGTATTTAAAGTTTTTATTGTTTATAAATACAATATGAGAAATAAATTAGTTATACATATCGTATATAAAGAGTATAAAAAGGTACGGTATCTTCTGCCTTTTATCGCATACAGCCTCGTGTGAGTGCATTTCTTTCCCTCGTCTTGCGAGAAGCGTTGGCGTCCCGTCCCGTTGATGGTACCTATTCGCCATGTTTTTAATGGTACCTGCTGGCCTCCCTCTGGAGTTAGTAGGCCCCTGGATTCGGATGCCTAGAATTACAGAGAGAGCTAGCTTTCATCTAAAGTAACCTGATCAAGCACGTCTGGGTGAACCCCCCCAAAATGTTTTCTTTCTTACGCTCCCATTTCTTATCTTCGCTTTCTCTCCTCTGCCTCTCCGTCTTTAATTTTCTCATTACACTTCTTCGCTTTTTTTTTTATTCTTATGGAATCTACCCTCTACCTTAAACAAAGTCAAAGTTTACAGATTTTAGGTTTAGTTTAAGCTGTTTTACTTTCGTCCTACTGACTTCAAGTCAAGTCAACTCAACTCAAGTTGCCGCGTTATTTTCGTCAAAACAAACTAGACTTTATTCGAGTTTGGCCGAAGCCAACTTCGGAGGTGGGTAGAGAAAAGGTAAGTTACTTTCGTGTAAACAAACAGTTTGTGGTCTGCAAAATCAAAGGTCTTTGATCAGAGAAAGAGATCTAAACTTCTTTGCTAGTGATCTATCTCCATCCTTGGAAATCGGGACAATGCCTGCCATTTTTCAATATATCCCGTATTTATCGTGTGTCCAGTGATTTCATGACAAGTATAGATGTTTTTCTGTTTCATCTTTACATGTTTCGATGAGGGTGACATTCCATTTGTCTTGGACCTGCTGCTCAGTATGATTTCATTTGTCTTAGTACACACACACACACACACACACACACACACAAAAAAAAATACTCTCCCCCAAAGAAGGAGAAGGACAGAGACAAAAATCAAGGTTTCCGAGGGTCTTAAAAACGATGCCTTTTTTTTAAATTTTGAAAAGATTATGTAATGTATAAGATTTATGTATGTGTACTGAGGAATAGAGGGAGAAGTGCGTTTGAAAGCATGCTAGAATGCTCACAGGGTAGGTGAGACACGGAAAAAGATCAGCTAAAGAGAACAATGACGGGGAAACGGGAATTCCTGCACTCCATAACTGCTGCCTATGTCCCCCAACCCTGGGAGATTGGTATCTACGATCTCCTCCATATGGGTAATATATTATAATTATATTATATAAATATATGATACATATATATATATATATATATATATATATATGATACACACAGATGCACGGTTGTGTCATGCCATGATCCCATATATATATTATATATTTGTCGTAACCATGCATTGGCATGCAGAAATGTTAGTTTTAAGATTTTTATTTTGTTCGCAAAAAGCCAAGCGTTTTGGGTTATGAATATTCATAAAGGCATAAGTTAAAGATGTTTTCAAAAATAGAACGGTCGTTCTATTTAAGTGGTTCTCAGGGGAAGAGGAAACCCAAAACCGCTTGGCCGCGGAGATTTACAACTAAAGGTTCCAATGTACAAATGGTTAGTTTCGCTTTCAAATGAGGTTGTGACTTTTTAACGCAGACTCGAAGACGCCAAAGTTGAACCACGAGGGGGTCATAAACTTAGGGCTTCGAATCTGTTAACGGTCTTTAAATGTATTTCGTGGGAAGAAGGAGGGGTCTATACTCGGAAATCAGGTCCAGCTCCAATCAGGGGGCCCAGGATCCTGGGAAACGTAGTGAAGACGCCTTCTTTCTCTCTTGTATGGGTAATAGCCTTCTGGAGGGACGATCTTAGGAAAATAAATGATTTGATAGGTTTGCAGAATATTGGAAGGCGGGGTCCTTCAAATTTGTAAAGTAAATTCCAAAATTGTTAAGTCAGTTGTAGTCGTTCCTCCTTGAAGTTAACTGTGGTTAAACAAACACCCTGTAGACTTGTGGCGTAATAAACTTTAAAACGGAAAGTATACCATGTCATTAGCTTACGCGGAAATCGGCGCGTAAAAGTAAGAAAACTTAAAACTGAAAGAATCAATTGTCACTAAAGTAAAAATTAAGAACTTATAGTTCATGAAATTCGTTTACGCGGAAATTTGAGAATATTCACTTGAAGGTTAGCGACCTTAACCGAGAATTTGATTGTAACTTAATTAATGTTAACCAACGGACCAAGAGTTTTGTGAACGGTCTCTTAAGTAAATTTAGCTCCACTTAAATAAGAAATAGGGTACGTCTGGGCCCTAATTTCCTGAATCCGTCCATTTGGGTTCAGAAAGAAGTCCCGGTAGTTAACATTGTAGAGTTGCAAGCTTTGTAGCGGCCGTAAATCTACGGTCCGTACGCAGCACAAGTGGGAGTAAGTTGTCTCCTGCAGTAGTAAGTAACTTTATCTTTGAATATCTGGGTCGAATTCCGACCACTTCATTTATTGTTATTATTTTTTTGCACTAAAAATAAAACCCCTCGATCTATAAATTATTGAAATTCCGATAACTGTTAATCTTTTCTTTAGATTTATCATTGTTGATCAATTTAACGATTTAAATTCAATCACTGTGAACTTTGTCTTTGACGTTAAGATTATTGTATTGTCTGAAATTTTATAGATGTAATACAGAATAAAATATTAAATGCATGTACTGTGTCAAGTAACATTTAATAAAATTTATAAGAGGGCGTGTGTTGTTTTAAATACCTTGTGATAGACCCCTCTTGTTAGCTGGGGAAAATTAACGTTCAAGTAGGCTTGTGGAAAGCCGAAGGAACCTAGCCTATCAATTTAAAGGGCCATCCGTCTTGGGTAGGCCGAATAATCCTGAACGAAATAAGAGATAAAATTAAGTAAAGAGAACGGGCGTTCAATACCATAAAAAAAATACGGATTGGGCGCGTACGTCATTTGGTGTCAGAAGTGGGATTCTATTTCAAGGTATTTATCGCAAGAGTGTAACTTTTTGTTAAAATAAATTTGCGTAACAATAAAGCAAATAAATGTAACGTGATTTTATGAAATAATTGTAACAGCAATTATATGAAATAATTGTAACAGCAATTATATGAATTAATTGCAACAATAATTCGGTAAATAATTGAGAACAGTAAGAAGGGTCGTTAACAGTGATTAAAGTTTTAAAGGTTTTTTTTAAACAAACAAATAACTTTCGCAATGTCGGTAAAGAGCGTAGAAATAACGAATGAGGAAAGCGTAAGTGACATGAGTGATTCCGAAACAACGAACTTAAACGAAATAAGTACAGAAAGTTTGGAAAATTTAAAAAGCATAAATTTGGCCAAAATTATTCGGTTAATAAAGGAATTAAGGGAGGAAATAAATCGAAGAAGGTCGAAACTGGAAGACCTTGTAATGATTATTCCGCGATGGGAGTATTTGGACAACCGAAGATCGGGGGTTCGTCCCCGAAGAATCTCTCTAGTTCCTCCCAGTACAGAAGAACTTGCGAGGCAAGAAAGGATTGGGTGGAGACCAGAGAACCCAGAAGACATCCCAAAGAATCCTTGCAGAAGTGCACACACCACAAGAGACGAGAAACACCGCACCGACGAAGACCGGCAGCAGAATATAAAAACCGTCGTACAGGTATTAAAGAGTACTAGCTTACCTTTGCAACGTGAACAGGCAGTAAGGGGTCCTGAGCAAACGACTTTTGGACACACCTTGGAAGGAAGTTCGCCGAAGTTTGTGGGCGAACGGGCACAAGAGAACCCAGGAACCAGCCCAAACGCCGTCAGGAAGGAACAAGGTGAGACAGTCAACCCAATTGCCCAAGAATATAAGTGCAGGTAATGCCTTGGTTCAGGCTAATCCCACAAGGAGACATATTAAAGTGGGCATACCTAAGGACGCGTTGAAGACCGTTATGCCGGAGTATGCTTGTAATTGCATCAAAGGAACATCCTTTCGGACTATTGGATGGAATCAACCCAGTTTTCGGTAAACAACCCAAGCTTAGGACTAAGAGATGAAGGTCCTAAGAGAAGAAACGCCACATGACAGAAGCCGAAGACTGCGAAACTGCAAAATCCTCCCACATCCTGGGACTACAACTCACAAGATTCAGAAGAAAGAACAGCCACAAAGGAGGACAACAGCAAGGATGTGGAGGTGAACGACGGAGACAAGTCCAGCAAGAGAGGAGAGCCCAGAAGGAAGAACTGTGACACTGGTCACAGGAGGAATAACACAACTCAAGAATGTGACTACAACCCCATCAGAAACCAGAAGAGAAAACAAACCAAGTCAAATGAAGACAGAGACTCCAAAGAGGAAACAATGGAAGAAAGTGGCCGGAGCCAGTGCAAGATTTGTCAGCAAATGCGAAATTGGGAAGAGGCGTGCCTCGAGCAAACCTTCGACAGGATTGGAAGGAGAAGCCTCCCGAATAGCTTCAGAGGAAGTAGCGGCGAGTCCGTCGGCTAGGACTGATCACCCTACCAGTACTCGTCGCTCAACAAGCTTCCACCGCGCTGAGCGATGGTGGAGCTTCCGTCACATTGACATAAGCTATGCACAAGAACATCGGGAGCCTTCATTGGACAGTGGCCAACTTCTCAGTTGCACCTGCCCCGCCCATTCATGTAAGAGGAGTAGAAGTAAGTTTGACTATGGGAAGGGGGGTTGAAGAATTCTTTTGTGTTTGTATAATTCCAGAGGCTCAGCAAGACTTGACTATAGGCGTATTGTTTCGGAGGACATGAAGACGAAACAAAGGTACGAAGCCCAGGTAGACCACCAGAAGAGGACAGTCACTGAATGAAACAGTAACCATCCAAGTAAAGGGAGTAGACAGTAAAGTGCGAGGGTGACTCTGGTAGAGGCAATCCCGCACGAAACACTAAAGGTGGCCGCCGTGATTCTGACGAGTGAAGTCAGAGACCGGGGACGTAGTTCCCCTGGGACGTCTACTCTACGCTGCAATGAATGTGCAGTGAAGCTCGGGGAAACTTAAAAAATGTTACCGAGCAGGATCCCACAGAGGAAGATGAGGTTACTGATGATCAATCAGGATGACGAAGAATACCTTGGCGAAAAAAGAGACGTCGTGGGCATAGTGACGGAGGCAGAGCTAATTGGGAGGGTAGTCGACGCTCACCCCAAATTGGAACGAATGTCACGGTGAAAGGAAGTCAAGCAATTGAAGAAGGACTTCGAAGAACGAGTGACAAGCCTCAAGTCCCATGTCCTTGGTTGGAAATCCTTTTCCGACAAAGAAAGGAAAATCGTCGAAGAGTGGCTAAGGGATTATTCAGATGTCTTCTTACTGGGTGGCGAGCCCTTGGGTTATGATAACCTGATGCCAATGAAGTTGGAAACCCAGGACCATCCTCCCATCTTTAGGCGACCCTACAGGTACCTATTACACACGAGGAGGAGGTAAAGCGACAAATAGCAGAAATGCTGGATCAAGGAGTGATACAGCATAGCCGTTCCACCTGGTCGTTTCCATTGGTAATCGTGAAAAATGGGGAATATGGGTTCCCCTGGACGTCTATTCTCCGCTGCATAGGATATGCAGTGAGGCTCGAGGATACTTGGAGAAGTTGTCGAGCAGAATTCCAAAGGGAAGTTAAATGATATGGGAATAGACAGTGGAAAATTGGGGATATGAGTTCCCCTGGACGTCTATTCTCCACTGCATGGGATATGCGGTGAGGCTCGAGGATACTTGGAAAAGTTGTCGAGCAGAATCCCCAAAGAAGTTAAAGGAAAAGGGAATAGACGAAGAAGAAAATTTGGGGTATGGTTTCCCCTGGACGTTTACTCTACGCTGCAATGAATGTGCAGTGAGGCTCAGCGTGGTTTGCAAGTATCACAGAGCGGGAAATCTCAACGGGAAGTTAACCCTTTCCAAGGAGGCGGTAAAGTATTTGAGAAATAAAGTGACGACTAAAGAGTATTACCGTGAAGATAAGATGACATCGGCATGGTGGTTGAGGCAACGAGAACGGGGAGGTTCGTCGGAACAGCCGTTTGATTCCTCGCCCGAAAAAAATGGAACAAGTGTCACGGTGAGAAAGAGCCAAATTTCCACAAGTGACTAAGAAGAGATTGAAAACACCTCAAGACGCATGTTCACCGATGTCCGTCGCTCTCAAAGGGAAGAAGACCGACGAGGGAAAGAAAAGATTAACTACTACCGTCACCGGTAGAGTACCAGGACCAGTGATCACTAGGAACGAAGAGTGACCACAGGAATCCAAAGGGGAAGCGATTGAAGAAAAGAAGCGTAGGGCCCTGAGGCTTTGTGTAGACTATAGACCTTGGGACGTCAATGGCAGCAAGGAAAAATAAGTACCCATCATTGAGGATGACTAAATAAGTACCCATCATTGAGGAAACCTTGGCCAAGTTGCACGGGACTCATTACTTCTCGAGCAGGGATTTACGCTCGGGAGAATGGCAGTTGGCCATTCACGACGATAGCATCTCGAAAACTGCCTTCCCCACGGGAAGCGGTCATTTCGAGTTCAGGGTGGTCCCGTTTGGATTGTCCAATAGTCCACCAGTGTTCCAAAGAGTAATGAATTTGATTTTGCCGAAGCAATTGGACAAGGAAGTACAGATGTACTTAGATGACCTCATTGTCCTTGGAAGGTTTTAGAAGGACATGACGAGAGGGTACAACGAGCCTTGGATAGCCTACGCACCACCAGCTTAAAGGTAAAGTTGGAAAAATGACAGTTATTACAGTCCCAGGTGGGGTAATTAGGCCATGTGGTCACCAGGAACGGGGTGAAGCCCCAACAATCCAAAGAAGAGGCCAACCAACAGAAAGGAATTGAAGCAATGTTATATTTGGGCAGAGAGTCATCGTCCGTTCTGACCATAAGCCGTTGAAGTGGCTTCTGAGGGAAGGACACCGAGAGCCCAAATGGAAGACTAGAGCGTTCGGTTATGACATTGCAAGACTGCGACGTTCTCATCGAGTACGTGAAAGGCAAACTCAACAGAGTGGCCGATTGGTTGTCCCGCCCGCCTGGAGTGACGAAGGAGTTTGTGAACGCAATATCCGAACAAAGCGATCATTGATCGCAAGGTAATCGGCAAACAACAGTAGAAGGACGTTGAAAAGCGGCAATTCGAGCAGCCATCGAAGAAGGAAAGGCTTTCAGCTGGTCCGTAACCAAGCCCATCCAGCCGTCGAGAGTCAAACTAGTGAGGAACCTGCTGGTTTACATCGATGCGAACGGAAGAGAGGTCATCGTAGTTCCTAAAAAGTTGAGAGAGCAGCTCATTTGGAAAGCCCACACTGACGTCGGGAGCATGCATCCGGGAGCTGCCGGAACTACAGAAATCCTACGGGACCTTTATTTTGGCCAGGTATGGTTCAACAGGTACAGCAGGTAGTCCAAGCGTGCGACACGTGCGCGCGGAACAAATGGACGCGGAAAGTGACTGTGGAAACAATGCCTTGTGTGCGAGGCCACAGTCCTTGGGAACTTCTGCACGTGGACTTAGTTGGTCCCCTTCCTCCGACCGTGGAAGGCAGCCATTATATCCTCACGTGTGTGGATAGTTTCAGCAAATTCACCATACTGGCAGCAATAAAGGACAAGACGGCCCGGGAGGTGGCGGACAAGTGCCATCGTTTGATACGGTGCAAACTGGGTGCCCCTTCAGCAGTAGTATCCGACCAAGGCAAGGAGTTCTGGAACTCTACCTTGCAGGAGCTCTTCAGGGTTTGGGAAGTACGACACCAGGACCGCCGCATACCAGCCCCAAAGCAACGGGGAGGTCGAACGTCGGAATAAAGAGTTATGCATCAAACTCTGCATACTTTGTAAAGAAACGGGACGAGACTGGGATAAAATCCTCGACACCGTGGAATTGTCCTTGAACATCAGAGTGCATCGAGCCACGGGGTATTCTCCATTCTTCTTGATGTACGGGCGAGCCCCAACGTACCTTCAAAGCTATTTCGCATGCCACAGGAGGCGTGCGGGAGCCCGTACAACCCAGAGGAATACGCCGAAGACCGAAAGAGGAGTCAGAGAAATCTACCGCCGAGTGGAAGAGTTCATGCGGAGATACGAGAAGGCTAACGGAATCAAGGAATTGAAGCCGTTCAAAGAGAAGGCGCCCCATGGCTTGGTGTACATTGATTACCCGCGACCGGGCAGAGGCAAGTTGGAGCCCCGGTACGAGGGTCCATACATCATCAGGAACAGAAGACTCCAGTAACTTATCTCCTGCGTCACATGATCACTGGACATGAGATAGTGATCCATCGAGACCGCATCCGCCGCAGCATCGATGCCCCATGGGACGTTGAACGACAAGGCGGGGCGGACGACGCAGGGGATGAGATGGGGGGAGGGCCAACGCCCCTCCTCTCGGGAGCTTCGCCCTCGACACCGGAGAAACATCAACAAGGGGAAGTGAACCGGAAGGCGCCTCCCGCCCCCTGGCAGGACCGAGCGGCGGGACGAGGACCGCCGGGCGCTTCCGAACTACTTCCTCACGGAGAGCTTCGCCCAGGACAGGGAGAAACATCAACAAGGGGAAGTGAACCGGAAGGCGCCTCCTGCCCCCTGGCAGGACCGAGCGGCGGGACGAGGACCGCCGGGCGCTTCCGAACTACTTCCTCACGGAGAGCTTCGCCCAGGACAGGGAGAAACATCGACTAGGGGAGGTGAACCGGAGGGCGCTTCTTGCCCGCAGGCAGGACCGAGTGGCGGAAGGGGATCCGCCGGGCGCCTCCGAGCTACTTCCCCCCGAGAGCTTCGCCCCGGGAACGGAGGAACATCGACCCGTGGAGGTGAACCGGAGTGCACCTCCTGCCCCCAGGCAGGACCGAGTGGCGAGCAGGAGCCGCCAGGTGCTTCCGAACTACCTCCTCGCGGGGACCTTATGGGAATAGGGTCCCCCGGAGAAAGCAGACAGGCTGCTTTCCCAGGGCCACCGTTTGAGCGTCAGTATGCTCTTAGGCCCCGACCTCGAGTACACTACGAGGAACCCGAGGATGACTAAAATTAAGTGTGTCAGTGTTGGTGTCCCAATAAAGGGAACAAATAAAATCTATCAGTGATAGTGTCCCAATCAAGGGGACAAGTAAATGGAAAGTTTTTGTGAATAAAAGTGATAATACCCGACCCTAGTTAAGAAAGTTTGCATCGGAGTGCAAAATGAAAGGAGGGGAGGGATGTCGTAACCATGCCATTGGCATGCAGAAATGTTAGTTTTAAGATTTTTATTTTGTTCGCAAAAAGCCAAGCGTTTTGGGTTATGAATATTCATAAAGGCATAAGTTAAAGATGTTTTCAAAAAATAGAACGGTCGTTCTATTTAAGTAGTTCTCAGGGGAAGAGGAAACCCAAAACCGCTTGGCCGCGGAGATTTACAACTAAAGCTTCCAAATGTACAAATGGTTAGTTTCGCTTTCAAATGAGGTTGTGACTTTTGTAAGACAGATTCGAAGACGCTGCTAAAGTTGAACCACGAGGGGGTCATAAACTTAGGGCTTCGAATCTGTTAACGGTCTTTAAATGTATTTCGTGGGAAGAAGGAGGGGTCTATACTCGGAAATCAGGTCCAGCTCCAATCAGGGGGCCCAGGATCCTGGGAAACGAAGTGAAGACGCCTTCTTTCTCTCTAGTATGGGTAATAGCCTTCTGTAGGGACGATCTTAGGAAAATAAATGATTTGATAGGTTTGCAGAATATTGGAAGGCGGGGTCCTTCAAATTTGAAAAGTAAATTCCAAAATTGTTAAGTCAGTTGTAGTCGTTCCTCCTTGAAGTTAACTGTGGTTAAACAAACACCCTGTAGACTTGTGGCGTAATAAACTTTAAAACGGAAAGTATACCATGTCATTAGCTTACGCGGAAATCGGCGCGTAAAAGTAAGAAAACTTAAAACTGAAAGAATCAATTGTCACTAAAGTAAAAAGAAATTAAGAACTTATAGTTCATGAAATTCGTTTACGCGGAAATTTGAGAATATTCACTTGAAGGTTAGCGACCTTAACGAGAATTTGATTGTAACTTAATTAATGTTAACCAACGGACCAAGAGTTTTGTGAACGGTCTCTTAAGTAAATTTAGCTCCACTTAAATAAGAATAGGGTACGTCTGGGCCCTAATTTCCTGAATCCGTCCATTTGGGTTCAGAAAGAAGTCCCGGTAGTTAACATTGTAGAGTTTGCAAGTTTGTAGCGGCCGTAAATCTACGGTCCGTACGCAGCACAAGTGGGAGTAAGTTTGTCTCCTGCAGAGTAAGTAACTTTAGTCTTGAATATCTGGGTCGAATTCCGACCACTTCATTATTGTTATGTATTTTTTTTTGTTGCACTAAAAACATAAAACCCCTCTATCTATAAATTATTGAAATTCCGATAACTGTTAATCTTTTCTTTAGATTTATCATTGCTGATCAATTTAAACGATTTAAATTCAATCACTGTGAACTTTGTCTTTGACGTTAAGATTATTGTATTGTCTGAATTTTATAGATGTAATACAGAATAAAATATTAAATGCATGTACTGTGTCAAGTAACATTTAATAAAATTTATAAGAGGGCGTGTGTTGTTTTAAATACCTTTGTGATAGACCCCTCTTGTTAGCTGGGGAAAATTAACGTTCCAAGTAGGCTTGTGGAAAGCCGAAGGAACCTAGCTATCAATTTAAAGGGCCATCCGTCTTGGGTAGGCCGAATAATCCTGAACGAAATTAAGAGATAAAATTAAAGTAAAAGAGAACGGGCGTTCAATACCATAAATAAAAATACGGATTGGGCGCGTACGTCAATATATATATTATATATATATATATATATATATATATATATATATATATATATATACAGGGTGGGCCGTAAGTTTCCATACATAGGAAAATTTAAATTATGGTCTTCACGTGCGTCGGTATTTGGATCAGCAGTTCCGGATGCTTGGATTGGTCGGCGTGGTCTGTGGAGTGGCTCCAGATCCCAGATCTCACCCCCCTTGATTTCTATCTTTGGGGGCACTTGAAGGCCATGGTGTATCAGGAAAAGATACGAGACATAAATCATCTAAAGGAACGTATCACCAACGCCATTACAAGCATAACGTCAACTGTGCTAATGCGTGTCATCACAGTGGGGAACACGTATTGAAATGTGTTTTCAAAACAATGGCAACCATGTAGAGCATATTATATAAATAAAAATGGTTGTCCATAAAAAAATGTTTATTTTTCCTATGTATGGAAACTTACGGCCCACCCTGTGTGTATGTATATATATATATATATATATATATATATATATATATAATGCCGAGAATTTTAGAAAAATATGCTCCGAAATCACAGCCAGAAGGAAAGAGGAGCTGGCTAGAGAGGCAAAAGAGAAAACTATTCAGCAAAAGAGAGTGGAAGCGAAGTTAGGCAACTGCGGAGATAATGACAGGAAAGCAATAAAAGAAAAACTGGAGGGTATCGATAGGAAAATACAAGCCCTGATTAAGGACCATACGTACAGAGAGGGAAGAGGAAAAGGCGGTAGAAGCAATACAGAAAAATCCAAAATACTTCTATAGCTATGCGAAAAGGAAAACAAAAACGCGCGCCGCTATTGGGCCCCTAAGGAAGAGAAATAATGAGCTAACCGACGATCCAAAAGAAATATCTGAAACATTGAGAGCCCAGTATGAATCAGTTTTCAGTACCCCAAAAAGTTCGATATACCTGACATAGATGCATTCTTTGAAGAGAAATTGCAAGGAGAGTGTATAACAGACTGATTTTACCCCAGATGTAGCGAGAGCTATAGGGCAAATGAAACTACATTCAATGCAGGTCCGGACAATTGGAACGCATTATTGATTAAAAACTGTAAAAATGAAATAGCTACACCATTACATTGGATATGGAGAAGATCCCTAGACACTGGGGAAATACCGAGCATCTTGAAAAGAGCAAACATTGTCCCTATATACGAGGGTACTTCACTAAGTATCCGCACTTTTTATTTTAGTGATAATAGAGTATATATAATATATACTCGTAATAACGAGCCAAACTGAGATCTATAGGCTTATTTAGGCTAGCTAGCAACAGTATAGGCTTATTTAGGCTAGCAACAGTATAGGCTTATTTAGGCTACTCGTAGCTGACATATCGTGCGAGTAGTGAGCATGGCTGTGTCGCTTTCAATTTGTACTCAGGAAGAAGAGAGATCCGTCGTTCGTTTTTTGTGGGTAGAAGGTGTGAAAGGAGCTGAAATTCACACGCGTTTGTGTGTTCAGTATGGGAATAATGCGTTACCACGGTGAAGTGTGTACGAGTAGATTCAAATGTTCAAGAAAGGTCGGACATGTGTGACAGATGCTCAGCGCTCAGGACGACTGTCAACATCAACCAGTGGTGACAAGCAGGAAGAAGCCAGAGCCATGATTTTCGATGACAGAAGATTAACAATAAAAGAAATTGCATCTTCATTAGACATCAGTCAAGGGTCAGCCTATTCGATAGTTCATGACATTCTTGGCTTTCATAAGGTTTGTGCAAGATGGGTGCCCAAACAGTTGACAGAAGAGCACAAGCGTAATCGTATGGACGTCTGCTCTCGTCTTTTGGCGCGGTATCATAAAGAAGGTGAAAACTTTTTGGAGCGCATTATCACTGGAGATGAAACCTGGATCCATCACTATGAACCAGAAAGCAAACGACAACGACAGAGCATGTAATGGAAGCATCCAACATCTCCCGTTGCAAGGAAGTTCAAAGCGCAGCCGTCAGCAGGTACAATTATGCTAACACTGTTTTGGGATACATGAGGCCCTATCCTTGAACATTATCTCGAGCGTGGAACGACAGTAACAAGTGCATCGTATTCTGACATGCTTCGGAATGAGTTAAAGCAAGCAATTTGCACAAAACGGAGAGGGAGATTGTCGGAAGGTGTTATTCTGTTACGACAATGCGCCCTCATACCGGAATAACAGGCAAAGTGGGAAAATGGATCTACAACTTCCTCAGGAAACGTCTACAGGTCGTCAAACTTCAAGGTATATCATCATCAAAATCGGAAGTACGCAGCTCAGTACCACAAGGGACAGTACTGGCCCCACTCCTGTTCATTATCATGAACACAGACATAGACAGCGGAGTAAACAGCAACAGTATAGTACTATAGTAACATCCTTCGCAGACGATACAAAGATCAGCAGAAAAATCAGCGATGTAAATGAAGGGAAGACCTTGCAGAGGGACACGAACAAAATATACAAATGGTCAGAAGACAATAACATGTCATTTAACACAGAGAAATTTCAGCTCTTGAGATATGGTAGAAAAGAGGAACTTAAACAGACTGCATATTATGCTCCAGATAGACAGGAAATTCAGAGAAGCACGAAAGCGGTCGATCTCGGGATAATAATGACAGATGATGCGAAATTCGAAATACAAAATCAGATAGCGATAAATAAAGCAAAAAGAGTCGCCGGACAGGTACTAAGAACGTTCAAAAGAAGGGACAGGACAGTAATGACTTCCCTGCTAAAAACACTGATTATACCAAAACTTGAATACTGCTCAGTTTTGACGTCCCCATATAAAAAGGAAGAAACTAATAAACTAGAAGAAACGCAAAGACATTTCACAACCAAGATTAATGGCTGCAAAGAACTCAACTACTGCTACTGGGAAAGACTACGTAAACTAAAACAGTACTCCCTGGAAAGAAGAAGAGAGGTACACCATAATCTACATATGGAAAATGATCGAAATACTGGTACCAAACCTAAAACTAAACCCAATTACCATTCAAACAATACTGGAAAATAGGAAAGGCAGAATGTGTAATGTTCCTAAATTAAAGGCCCAACAAGGGACCTCTTCAACACTGAAGGAAAGTAGCTTGGTTGTCAGGGGGCCAAGACTTTTCAACCAGCTTCCAAATGACCTCAGAAACGTTACAGGGGTCAAAGTTGAAGTCTTCAGGAGAAGACTAGATGCCTGTCTCAGGACGGTACCAGATGAGCCGGGTGTACCTGGCTATGTACGGTGGAGAGCGCGAGAAAGCAACTCGCTCCTCCACCAAGCCAAACCTATAGGCGGGGCCATCAGCTTGACCTCCGTGTGAAGAGACCAACGAACGAAACAGGAACAAGGTAACAAGTATATATATATATATATTATATATATATATATATATATAATATATATATATATATATATATAGATACGAGGGCCACTCAATATATTTTGCCCCACCTTTTTTTTTTCCCCAAGTTTCCTTGTAAGTTCCAGAAATTTTGTACACAAGTAGTTACATACATTTTTAACAACTTTTTATTTTTCCACATAGTCTCCATCCTTTTCTACGGCTTTCCTCCACCTCGAAACAAGGGCCTTTATTCCTTGTTGGTAAAAGTCCGCTGGCTTCCGCTGGAGCCACCTCTTAACCTCCTCAACAACCTCATCCTCACTCTGAAACTTTCTTCCACGAATAGTATCCTTCATTGGCCCAAACAAATGGAAGTCTGAAGGTGCCAGATCCGGGCTGTATGGAAGGTGGGGGTAACACAGTCAAGCGCATTTTTGTGATGGCCTCTCTTGTCTGCAAACTGTTGCGTGATCTCGCATGTGATCTCCGGTCGAACTCGCTTTATACGTCTCTGGAGTCTCTGAAGGGTAGCAATATATACCTCCGAGTTGATTGTTTGTCCTTTCTTCATAATGTCCACCAGAATCACCCCTTTCATATCCCAGAAGATGGTGGCCATAACCTTTCCTGCAGAGGGAACCATTTTGAACTTTTTCTTGGTGGGGAGTCTGCGTGATGCCACTCCATGAATTGACCTTTTGTTTCAGGTTCAAAGTGGTGTACCCAAGTCTCATCCCCAGTCACAGTTCGTGAAAGGAAGTCATCCCCTTCTGTCTCGTATCGAACCAACGATTCAGAAGCAATTTCTTTTCTTTGGGCTTTGTGATCTTCAGTCAGTTCGCGAGGAACAAACCGTGAACACACTTTTGAGTATCCCAGTTGCTGAATTATCGTATTCACACTTCCTTCACTAATTCCTAGCTCCAGTGATAGCTCCTTGTATGTGACGCACAGATTTGATCGAATGATGCTGGTAACACGTTACATAGTGTGAGCTGTCATGGCGACCGATCCGTGGTTCATCATCGAGGTTGGCTTTCCCTCTCTCCGATGATGTCACACGTTTAGACCAGCGTCCAACTGTGCTTCGATCAACAACAGCATCTCCGTAAACGTTTTGTAGACGTTTGTGAATATTTCCAACTGTTTCCTTCTCTGCGGTTAAGAACTCGATAACAGCTCTCTGTTTACGACGCACATCACTGTCGGACGCCATTTTCGAAACTGCGTTAACCGATCATCGGTTTTATACAAGGGCGTTTAAAAGCGATTTTATTCAAGGAGGGGAGGTTCAAACTGGAAAAATTCGGTTATGTGACGCGCAGAAAGTTCAAACTTACGGCCCAAAAGACATTTCAGCCCCATGGCCTATTATTTACCTAAGAAAAAAGGGTGGGGCAAAATATATTGAGTGTCCCTAGGGTCTAGGATCTAGGATCCTATCTGCTTTGCAGATAGCTGGTGAGGGAAGCTATATTTTTGGGGCCTCTTTGCGAGTGACCCGTTGCCCACGGTGACAAGACAATTGCGTCCTGGTCAAGTGCGTCCCGGACAAATGCGTCCCGGTCATTGGCGTCCCTGGACAATTGCGTCCGGTTTTATTTCGTCCCGGACAATTGCGCACTTCCCCAACTACTATATGAAGTTTATTTATTAGAGAAGTGAATAGAAAGTTCATTGTGACTTCACCTACGCAATTGTCCAGGGACGCCAATGACGAGGGACGAGTATGTTTGTTATTGTAATTTTGTATGGGATATAATGCCCAATTAGATTGAATGCCCAGTTAGGTCAACTGTATGCCCTTGACGATTGGTTGTTAAGTTGATATTTTCGTTAAAACTAACGAAACTAACTTTATCTTAAGTGGACGTAACCCATAAAATTTGACAATGATGTTGCTGATGATGGATAAAGTTTTAGAGAACAGTTTCGAACAGAACTTATGAACATATAACAAGTTTAATAGGTTAAAATGAAAAGTATATTTGAAATTCCGATACTAACTTTCTATCCACTTCTCTAATAAATAAACTTCATATAGTAGTTGGAGAAGTGCGCAACTGTCCGGGACGCAATTGTCCAGGGACGCCAATGACCGGGACGCATTTGTCCGGGACGCATTTGTCCGGGACGCAATTGCCCTAGAACCGTTGCCCACGTCGGGCTAACATCATGAAAAAGAAAAAACTATAGTGTTTGTCATTTACCATTACTTATTCGGACTATAGTGGATTTAATTTTCCCAGAGAGTTCCTTGTTCCATGTACGGTCTGTGCATATATATATATATATATATATATATATATATATATATACAAAGCTGGGCACAAACCGTTAATCCGTTAATCGTTAATTAACGAAGTTAACTTTTTCGTTAACGATTAACTTTTAAGTTAACTTTGAAAATCATTATCGGACTAATTAACTTCGTACATTTAACTTCCGTTAATCAAGTCCGTTAACCCAAAAAATTCATAAATAAACGTTTAAAAGTTTCTATTATTTTCAGTGCTGAGCAGGTGCGCAATTAATCCGCCACTGTTAATAGTGATGAACGAATTTCCATTTCCGCAGTGCAAAATCAGGCGATATTTGTTTCGTCGCCACAATTTGTCTTACCAAATATGGTAGTTATTTATGGATTGGTTTGAGCAAAACATGGTCGACTGTAAAATCAGGCGGAAAGATTTGCCATTTGAGTTGAATGTTTCAACTTTTCAAGAAATACACGAGCATTTTAAGCACTTTCAATAATATATATGTAACAATTACAACAAATAACTACATTCGTTTCATTTGCAGTTTGTCTCTTGCGCAACATGTTTGTGCTAGTGAATATTTAAAAATAATCGTTGTCAAGTAAGTCATGTATATTTATAATATGTCTGTGAGTACCTTATTAGTAGTCTCCTTGATACATTTCAAGAACCATAAAACTGATCAGGTAAGATTTCAATTCTCATGTCACTTTGATGACATAAATTAAGTCAATTGATGTCTTACAATGGGAGCGTTTTCACCTAACCCTTTATGTCCTGGCGGTACTTCTAGGTACCACATCTTTAAAATCTCCATGGACAAATGGAGAACGAGAAGAAGAGGGAAAATTAAATTATATATATATTGTGTTTTTCATTTTTTTATAAAAAAGTTAACGTTAACGGTTTATCGGTAACTTCCGTTACATGTTTAACGAATTAACGGATTAACGGTTAACGAAGTTAACTTTTTGGTTAACGGATTAGCGGTTAACGAAGTTAACTTTTGGTTAACGATGCCCACCACTGTATATATATATATATATATATATATATATATATCAGGAAAATAAATACCTTTAGGAGTACCTAACAAACATTTTACCCCATCCATATACAAACATTAACCCATTTCTTATAAAAAAAAATAAATAATGCCGCGCACGAAAGCCACATTACAATGTTTTTCACTCCTTTTTTATGCAAAGAAAAGAGTTACCCCCGTTTCTAATGGCGTTCTTAAAATTTTTTCGTTTTCTTTTTTTCTTTTACTGCTCACTATTCTATTTTTCAGTTTTACTTTTTTTCTGGAGAAAGACATTGTATTTTTCTGCAGATCTTTTACAAGGGAAAAAAAAAAAACCCGGCATTGTAAATTTTATTTATTTATTTTATTTAGCTCTATGTTTCAAGTATTATTTTCGGTTCGGTAACGAGCGTAACTCACTTCCATATTAGCCACTGCGTGTTATTCTACTTGCAAAAAAAAAAAAGGTCCCAAAACAAGATATCAATTTGAACATTTGTTTTAGTTCTAATGTATTACTTTTGTAAATTTAATTTAAAATAAATTTTCCTATGAGGCAGTGTGTGTGTGTGTATATATATATATATATATATATATATATAGTCCGGCAAGGACTTTGTAATTTCGACTACTCATGGTGGGTCGTGGGTCGAATTCCACGTTAAGCTGTAGGTCTAAGGTGGAACTGACCTTCGTCAGAATGAACAATTCGGGCGGAAGCAAGACCAAAGTTAACCAAGATGTGTGTGTGTGTTATTATATAATATATATATATATATAATATATATATATATATATATATAATATGAAGTATAATGAAAACTCGCTCCTATTAGGGTTCGAACCTACCACCTCTTTAATAGAAGGTGAGGACAATAGCCACCAGCACTGTGACGGGAAGTGGTGGGGTCGAAGCCTAGTGGGGAAAAATTTATATACATATACTGTATAATTCAAACATGGGGTCTATTACTGGGTTTTATTATTATTAATATTACTATTACTGTTACTGTACTTTTGATTTCTACTATTACTATGTCATCTATTACCATTACTATTACTTTTGTATGTGGGATACTTCACTCATTTGAAAAGGATCTTTATATCTACTATTTAAATGCAAATTAGAAGCAGTGTGTTTTAAGAGATATTGTTTCAACCAAATCCTTACAATTTCAGAGATTGTACGTCTCATAAATTCTACTTTATTGAAGGAAAAATTTACCACAAATTAGTTCACACAATATGTCCATTGCCACTGTAATAGAAAAGTAATAGACTATTACTTTGCCTTCTATTACTATTACTTGAAAAATCCTGTAATAGTCTCTACTATTACCATTACTATTACTTGAAAAATTCTGTAATAGTCTATTACTATTACTATTACCCCATGTCTGATATATATATATATATATATAATATATATATATATATATATATATATATACTCGTATATTCTATCGGAGAAATATAAGTATTCAATATATGAAAGCCCCCCCCCCCCCCCCCCCCACCCCCCCCCCCCCCCCCCCCCACCCCCCCCCCCCCCCCCCCCCCCTCCTACTTTAATAAGACTCCAAACTTCAATAAAAAAATGATGGAATTCGGCGGCAAAATATATTTTTAAAAAATATTTTTTAAATTAATTTTGACATCAAATTCATTGGTCATTTTGCTGGACTTTTTAGTAATAATTTTTCAGACTTGGATGCTCCGTTCCTCGATAAACTGTTATCATTCGAAGGAAAGTAGGAATAATAAATTACGTCTTTAAATATACAGTAGACCAGGTGGGAAGAACCTGCCGCCCGCGGCATAATGTGTAATTAAATTAGGGTAATTTAATTGCCCGCGGACAGTTTGATTATTTAAAGTCATATTGAAAGTATTTACATCTTAATTAGATCTTAAACTATTTTAAAGCTGCAATTTTCCCGGTAGAGTATTTTAGTTGAAATTTGCCCGCCACACAATAAAGGTGTCATTGTTATGACGCAATCTTTTAGATTGCGTCATATCAATCTTATACCAAAGATCAGGTGAATACAAGAAAAAGTGATGCAATAATGACAAACAATTTTGTCGGTAGGAAATTCTACCAATGGGCACTAATGGGTTGTTACATTTTCACACAAAATACCCCTCGGGCATGTAATTACATCACGGTCTCTTCTTATTCTCACCACTCTAAAATTCCTACTTGAAACGTTTCCCACTTGTAGGGCTGCAAATGGGAATGGAAACGACAGTAAGTGCATGGGGTCGGTCGAAATCCTGAAACTTCGTTACGAAAACAACTTAAGTAACTCAATCCAAAATAGCCATTTGTATTGGTTGTTTTGACAACGAACACAAATGGATATTCAACCATTTATGTTGGTGTTCAGAAAATATGTATGGTCAAGTGCAGTGTTTGGGTAAATATTTGGATTGGTTATCGAACGGTTAAGATGTATTTATCCCGTTCAACCGCGTACTTCTCTATGTGAAGTACGTAACATCCCATCATATCTCTATGCTTCAGTATTACAATATATGTCTTCGAATATCAATAAAAGAATATAACCTATAATGGAAATGGACAAAGCAATTGGTATAAATAAACCTTAAATATTAATTCAGTCAAAATGGAAGTCGGTAAGAATTACGGATGAAAAGAGTTATTGTATAATTTGGTAAAATCATCGAATGGGGCTGATTTGCATCATTGAGAGGTGAAAGGTTTGGAAAAATATTTTCACAAAGAAAATGGATTCAAAGCCCTTAATTGGAGTGCTTACGAAGATGTATTACCTTTAAAACAGAAAGAGCAAAAACATTACACGAATCTCTCTCTCTCTCTCTCTCTCTCTCTCTCTCTCTCTCTCTCTCTCTCTCTCTCTCCTCTCTCTCTCTCTCTCTCTCTCTCTCTCTCTCTCTCTTCTCTCTCTCTCTCTCTCTACCTTTTTCCGTACCTGCCTCTGGCAGGGAGGGAGCGGAGGGTGGGGAGAGAGCCTTCTACTTTACTATCCAGTTTTCTACTACTGCTAGGATAGTTGAAAGAAAAAAAACTTTTACAAAATTTTCCCTGGCTCCCGTTGCCATTGGTACCTCCTCGGTATGGGCCGCAAGGCCTTTTGAGGTACTTCTTTTCCTTGTAACTCCTTGTAACTCTCTCTTTATTTCTGAGTTGAGAGGAGAAAATAACCTAAGCCTCCACAACTCATTCCATTTTCGTCAAGCAAAACGACAACAATACCATCAAAAGATGAAATAAATTGCATTTATACGACTGCATTGCAGCGAATGCATTGTAATTACCAATATAAATAGAAAAAAAAATACTCGTAAACACCAAGTTTTTTACCACCAACTAACCATTCCAAGATTGCGCAAAACGTTAAGTTTTTTAATTAACGGATACATATAGGAGGTTAACCCCTTCCGTCCCAGCGGATCTAAGTTGACCCATGATGATTCGTGAATCAATCGGGCTGGAAAGGGTTAAATTAGTCAAATGGTTCGCCGCTTTAGTTGAATGTTTTGAACCGAGTATATTTTTTCCGTGATATAAAAGCTGTTTGCGATTAAACGTTTTGAAATCTTGTTTATTTTCTTAAAAGCGTCTGGCATTAGAGCGATACCCGAGAAAGGGTCCAATTCGCAACACTGCAGTGTTTATCTTGTATGAAATGTAATCTTTGGCAAAATGGTATTTGCTCATCTTATGCATTTGAAATAGCTTTAGACAAGCCTCAAAAAGAATAAATATTTGCACAGATCTGAAGAAGAAAATTGGAACAGGTTTTTTTTTTTATCATTTTTCTAAATCTATTTTGCATTTTTTTAAAGAAATTTCACCATCGTTGAATTATTTAAATATTCATTGAAATTTGAAGCACTGCAATGGCGACGGAGAGAGAGAGAGAGGAGAGAGAGAGAGAGAGAGAGAGAGAGAGAGAGAGAAGTTACAAGGACAAGAGGAAGCCTCAAAGACCTTTCGGTCCACTCGGGGAAGTTTCTGTTATTAAACTAGTGCATTTTTAAATTATTCTATCAATAATAGAAACTGGAATAAAAAAGTATAAGGCTCTCTCCACCCTCCGCTCCTTCCCCGCCAGAGGCGGGTACGGAAAAAGGTTGAAGAAAACGCCTTGATCCTGGAAAAGTAGCCAAGGAAATTTTACAGGAAAGAGAATATATAAATTAGCTCGACAATTACGTTATGCGCACACAGAAACCGTACACTGGAGACGATGGTTGGAGAAACTATCATCATCATCAAAATAATAATAATAATAATAACAATTTTATTGTTCTAGAGGGTAACATATAATAAAGTATACAGAGGTACATAGAGAGTAACATACAATCAATAACACATATCTATACGAGTATATACATTGAAATGAAATGAATAACCTTTATTGATAAAATAAATATAGTACTTTTACAATTTACAATGACGTAAATAATTGTGAAACTGAACTATTTATTCCATTTAATTTGGCCCTTAAGCTTTAGGCTTTACTGGGCTCTTAATAAAAAATAAAACAGATAGTTATCAATAATTCCAGATTGCACAAGAGAAATGAATAAATAATTGTAATGTACATTTAACCCTAGATTTTTACTAGTATTCCATTATTGATCGAGATTTCAACTTGGTTTTAAATGAATTTACATTCACAACATTTTTTATATCAACATTTAATCATTCCATAGTTTCAATCCAACGAAAATAGGTAATTTTTGAGATGAAGACAATCTAAACTGAGGTATTTCTGGTCTGATATGAGTGAATTTCTTGATGAGTTACAAACATATCATAGTGCGACAGTTTATGCATTCTTAAGGATATGTAACGTAGAAGATCAGACAATATAAAACAATAGTAACGACAACAATAATAATAATATCAATATTACACTTTATTATTGTTTTATACGAGTTGATGGTGCACAGCAGTTGCTACAGGAAGCATACCTACACCCACACGTGACATACATAATTACATATACAGTACATATATATACATGTATATATGTATACATACACACGCACAGACACACAGTACATACATACAAATGTCCATACATACACACATGGCATGTATATCCATAAATAAATACCACCCACATACACATATACATATACACACATGACCATTATACCTTCGGACAAACGGGACGGTAATGCCTTCATATACTCATATTTACAGAGCAAAGAACTGCTATTAACGAGCAAATTTTATGCTTTATTGGCAGAATGGAGTTGCATGGTAAATATTGATAGATAATACGGAGTAGCGAAGTTATGTACACTAGCTTTAAAGGTATAGAGACAGAGAGAGAAAAGTACATGGAGATTATCTGTTGTAAACTACAAACATATGTTTAGAAATATATAGTCAGTTAGGATATTCAGCTGAGATTACACATTCACCTAACTACACATAATTACATATACTGTAGGTATTCAGCTAAGATTATATCTTTGTATTTATTTGGATAGTAGACGCTGAAATATAATTATTAAATATTATATAATTAAATATTATACAATAAAAATATCGAAAATATTAATTACTTTCTTAATCGTATATCAACGACTTGGTATAGTCACAAAAACCTCGAACATATGGTTTGATTTTATACAAAATATTCATAGCCCCATTTACCTAGGTACCAGACCAACGAAGACCCCATGGCCCAGTCCAGGCTAGCCCCAAAAAGATTAAGCAAACTCGCCATGTCTACACGTCGTGGTAAGGTGATGAAATGCTTCTACAAGAAAGGGGTTGAAACAGGAATTGAGAAAGGAAATCAGATTTTCCACACTATGCCTTCATCCTTCACATGCACCTAGCCATCCAAGAGAAGAAAGAGAAAATAGAAGAAAATCAGGGTTGGTGATTTTTTTGATTTTTTAAAAATCAGGGTTTAAATCCCTGATTTTTTTAAAAATCAGAGTTGGTAAGTTTTTTATTAAAAAAATTTAAAAAAATCACCAACCCTGATTTTTTTTATTTTCTCTTCCTTCTCTTGGATGGCTGGGTGCATGTGAAGGATGAGGGCATAGTGTGAAAAATCTGATTTCCTTTCTCAATTCCTGTGTCAATCCCTTTCTTAAATGCAAAAAACTTCACTTTTTTCTACGTGAAGGTCAAAATATGAAAATAAAAACCCACTCTAGTAGACAGAGTTTATTTTCACAACAGTTTCGATGCCCACTGGCATCCTTCTCGGGTGGATACAGAAAAACGAATGAACCAAAACAAGAGGGAAAAACAGTCCAGGGACCGACCGTTAAGAAATTCGCACCTAGGTTAGATCCCGTTCTCCCGACACCGGAAGGGCATTTTCATTAAAGGGACCCGCTTATAAGTAAATTCGCACAAATTTAAAACTATCTTCCTGTTCTAAACATACAGATTCTATTTTTTTTTTTACATAATTATTACATTTATTTATGCTGGGAAGGAGAACGACAGCTGCAGTTTTTGCATTGAAACAGTTGGCAGAAAGGTACAGAGAGGGGCAGAAGGCGTTGCACATGGTTTTTATTGACTTGGAGAAGGCATATGATAGGATACCACGGCAGGAAGTTTGGAGATGCTTAAGGGAAATGATGGTACCGGAGAAGTATGTTAAACTGATCAAGGGGATGTACAGGGGAGTAACAACTAAGGTGAGGAGTAGCGTGGGTGTGTCAGAGAGCTTTGGGGTGGAAGTTGGTCTGCACCAAGGATCAGCTTTGAGCCCCTTCCTTTTCAATGTGGTATTCGATGTGTTGACGGACAGGATTAGAGGAGGCGCCGTGGTGCATGATGTATGCAGACGATGTTGTGTTGAGTGGGGAGACGAAAGAGGAGGTGGAGCAGCAGTTGGAAAATTGGAGAGAGGCGTTGGAAAGTAGGGAGATGAGAATTAGCCGAAAGAAGACCGAATATATGAGATGTGATGTGCAGCAGGACCGAGGAGGGGAAGTGACATTGAGTGGAGAGCGTGTTAAGACGGTGGAGTATTTTAAATACTTGGGGTCAACAGTGGATGCAGAGGGGGGAGCAGAGAGAGAGATAAACTGTAGAATACAGTCGGGGTGGAAGAACTGGAGAGACGTATCAGGGGTGCTCTGTGATAAGAGGGTCCCAGTGAAACTGAAGGGAAAGGTATTCAAAACAGTGGTGAGGCCGGCAATGTTGTATGGAATGGAGACTGTGCCAATGAAGAAGAGCAATGAAAGAAAAATCGATGTGGCTGAAATGAAGATGTTGAGATGGATGTGTGGAGTGACGAGGAGGGATAGGGTCAGAAATGAGCATATAAGAGGAACAGTGAAGGTGGCGGAAGCATCTAAGAAGGTGCAGGAGGCCAGGCTGAGGTGGTATGGACACGTCAGGAGAAGAGAGGAGGAGTATGTGACCCGTGGGGCGCAGAGTGCTGGAGATGGAGTTGCCGGGACGGAGAAGAAGAGGAAGACCGAAGACGAGATGGAGGGACTGTGTGGTGGCGGACATCAGGGAGAAGGACTTGGAGGAGGACGTGGTATACGACAGAGGAGAGTGGAGAAGACGAACCAAAAACAGCGACCCCATGTAAAGATGGGATAATAAGCTGCGGAAGATGATTACATTTATTATTAAATTTATTACATTTAATATTGCATTATTATTTATTACAGAAATTATAAATTTATTATTACATTGGTTATTACATTGTTGTTTATTATACAGAACTTATAAACCGAAAAACGAATGAAAAAGGCGAGAAGGAAACAATCCGGAGACCATTGAGAAATTCGCACCTAGGTTAGATACCGTTCTCCCGACACCGGAAGGGCATTTTATTACAGGGTCCCGCTTATAAATCCATTCGCACAAATTAAAACTATCTTCTTGTTCTATACATACAGATTCTAATATTTTGACATAATTACTGCATTTATTATTGCATTTACATTTTTTTAACCCTTTAATGCCGTGTGTGAAATTTTCATCGTTAACTTTGGAAGCAATTTTAGACCTTATTTATAAGGTTATAAGGACGATTTTTGCATCAACTGATTCCGCCTACTTTTCGACTTAATTTGGGTATGAAAGGGTTAACATTTATTTTTATTACCTTTACCCTAATTATTAAATTTATAATATTACCTTTATTATTACATCTGTTGCATTTATATTTATTTCCACATTTATTACTTCCATTATTACATTTGCATTTACGTTTATTATTCCATTTACATTTTACCCCCCCCCCCCCCCAAATAATAATAATCGAATGAACTAAAAGCTAGTAAGGAAACAATCCAGAGACATTTAAGAAATTCACTCTTAGGTTAGAACACGTTCCCCGACTCCGTAAGGGATTTTTTGACCAAGAATCTCATTAAAGGGTCCAACTTATAAGTACCTTCGCACAAATAAAATTATCTACTTTTTCTATACATACAGATTCTATTATTTTTCTTTTGACATAATTATTACATTTATAAAGTACCTTACTTGATTCCCAATATATAGCATGATTATTTTGGCTGGCGTGATAAAAAATGGCATTATTAGTATTACAACTTCTGAAGGCATATTTGTGTTCTTTAATACGGGTTTCAATATTTCTTCCAGTTTCTCCCACGTATACTAAATCACAACTTTTACAATCACAAGTTGTGGGTTTTTATTTTGAAACCCCTTTCTTGTAGAAGCATTTCATCACCTTACCACGACGTGTAGACATGGCGAGTTTGCTTAATAAAAAAAAATCGTCTTTTTTATTTTTTCTTCATGTACAAGATACACTGAAACAACAAGTCAAAAAAGATCCTTTTCATTCCTATAAGTTCCTCTAGCACTAATAACATGAGGTAATTGAAGCAAACTATTGTATTAGCTATTTAAACAGCTAAGTCGTCTTCAAGGTTGGATAAGAAATGTAAAGTTCTGTAAAATTGCAAGTTAGGCTATGAAGAGTTACCGTATATCATTCCTTTCGTGTGCTTCTTCGTTTAATTGATTTTTTCTTTGTTCCAATTTGAGATATTTTTTGGCATATTTATTTATTTATTTATATATATATACTCTAGTGCAGCGGTTCTCAACAGGGGGTCCGTGAGTTGTGTTTAAGGGGTTCGTGAGTTGACTAGATTATATTCAGTAAAAAAAATTTTCCCCTTTTTTTGTGGTGGCTAATTTTGACCTCTAACCGATAACATTTTCGGTTACTTGAAACTTTAAAAAACAAACTTTTATATATATATATATATATATATATATATATAACTGTAAAAATGAACAATGAATAATCCATATTCATTTTTACATGAGAAACCAAAATCGCCTAAGCGAGTTTTGGATAGAATTTCGATTTGTACTTCTTTATTCATTACTCTATTTCTCTAATTCATCTTTTCTAATAATGACTTATACACTATGACGTCATAAAATAACTTAATTCTCTTTACGTTTCCCATACCTTGTACACTAAATCACGTGCTTAGTATATGGACATCTTCCGTATGCAATGTATGGTAAATTCTTTAATAATAATGTTGTGGTGTTATGTAGTATAAATATTATTATTCAACCATATTCATCTATACGTCCATATCTTATCTTGACCATTACCCTATATAAATTTTATTAAATATTCATTTTTACTCATGTCAGTCTCTGAAACGCAAAACTTTATGCATTCGTTCGAAAACGCACAAATACGTTCTCGTATTATTTTTTTTTATTTTTATTTATATCACCTCCCGCGATGAACTCGAAAATGCTTAGGTAAGTGATCGAATTCGCTAATGACAGCAAAATCGAACGCTTCTAAGATAAATATCTCCTCTCGCTCTGATTTCAAATTTCTAACATGTTATAACTAGGGCAGTCAAAAGTTGACCGAAAAAATTAAGAAAGTTGACCTTACGAATTGAAAAAATTGACTTATAAAGTTGCCTTTACTTTCAATAATAAAAACGATACTTTAATCACTTATTCTTGCTCTTCTACATCAGTTGACCGATTGTGGTAAATTATGAAGTATTTGCCGACATTTTCTGGCAAAAAATTGCGATCCTTACTTAATAATTTATTAAGCATGGAGAAAGATATCTCTACAGCGGCAGTTGTTGGTTGACATTGCAAAAGCTGACCATAAACTGTTGGTGAGATTTCAGGTCTATTGAGGTTAATTATTTCACAAATACCATTTGTCTTGAGTCTTGTTTCAATGTATTGTTTGACTGACTGAATAAGACAAATACGAGCAGCGAAGTTGCCAGTTAACCAAAAAGATACCAATTTTTAGTTATTTTAATTATTTATTCCAAAAAATTGACTTTATTTACCTCATTGCTATTTTTTGACCTAACAGGTAAAAGTTGACTTTTGGTTGACCTATTAACTTTGGTAATATACCCCCTACAGGTGTTTTTATTGCATTTTCAGTCGTTTCAGCGAAAAGTGCCCCATAGGAAACAATTTGACTTTATTGACTTTTGACCGCCCTAGTTATAACATATTATAACATATTATGTTGTATATAAATCCATACCGTATGTGCCCATGTACTTTGTATTATATTTCTAACATCTTAATTGTCTATTAATATGAAACTGTAAGAACAAAAAGTTATAGTAACTGTTTAATTGTAATTAACTGTAATACTTTAATTTAATATAACGTAATGTACTTTAATGAAACTGTAATTAATAATAACTTGTAATGTACTTCAATGAAACTGTAATTGAATGTAATGACTTAATATATAATGTAAGAATGTACTTTAATAGAACTGTAATGGAAAATCATAAGCGAATGTGAAGTAATCCATAATTGTAATTGTAATGAACCAAAATTAATACGTACTCAGTCATGTACTCAAATTGTACTTATGTACTACTATGAAATTATATCGCCTTCAGAAATGTAGACTCGGCGAAAAATACAAATTAGTTTTTTAAATTTTTATTTGGAATCTTTCAAACATCTGATCATGTTTAAAAGGGGGGAAACTTAACCTTCAACTGCCTTCCCCAACATTTAGGCTTATATTATACATGTATTTGTAAAATGAACTACACTTCATTACGAGACTCTGCTTTGGTCACTGCTACGAGCCTCCCTTGTTAGCAGCCTCGCTGCGGGGAGGGGGCAGAGGCCCCTTGCCTCCTTAACTTTTTTTAGATTCCGGCCTGAGCCATGGTCGAAAGAGGTCGAACCTCTACCCCTGTAAATTCAGAGCACTAACTGTACATTTTTTTTAGAAGTAAATTACAGTGAGAAACTTTTTATTTTCCCCTTCGAGCCGTGCTCTCTTCAGAGGAACTTAGTCAGTAAAGTCGATAAGTTATAAAAGAAAGGTCGATAATTTTAGTCTCAGAGAAAGTATCAGAGTATTATAGCAAGAGAAGAATTAATAACTGTCGACCCCATAAAGCGAGAGAGAAGAATTAGAATGTTATAGAAGAAATATCCGTTGCTGCCTCCTAACTAGAACCCCCGTCAATTCGAACCACCCAGGGCCATAGACGGAGGGGTTAATATATATATATATATATATATATATATATATATATATATATATATATATAATGTAGCTACAAGCATATTTTATTTTTCGTTTGTGTTTCCAACTACTGTACAATAAAGTGAAGTTTCTATAAATGTTTTTTTTACGACCATCTTATGTTTGCAATTCATGAACTGTGAGTTTTTGGCATAAATGAGTCCCTTCCTTGTTTTTATGCTGTGTTTTTTTATGTAAACAGAACAGCGGTAATTTTACACATTTTTATTACATTTTTACTCCGACTTTGAAGTATAAATCAAAACTAAAAAACTATACTAATCTGGATACCTCAATTTGTCTATCTGCTACTTAATCATAATTTTTGGGGAGGGGGTCCCAAAAATATCAAGATTTTGATAAGGGGTCCGCAGTACAAAAAAGGTTGAGGAACGCTGCTCTAGTGTATTCTAAAAAGATAGTATACCATGTTGTGACATGTTTATCAGAGACTCCTTTGTGCTAAGGAACCGCCTTGGAACCGAAAAAGCTGCAAAACTAGTATTCCTTTTCAAAACTTCTAATCAGCATCAGGACTCAAGAGCTATACTGTACTTTTCAACTTTTCATTTGTAATTTAGAAATATATATATATTTTTTATTTAAGTTTTAACTCCATAATTCTTTGCTTTGGGTCAGCAGATTAAACTATCATGACCAGATGACCTTAAATGTTTTTTAGAAATGAAATTTGTTTTATATCAAATCAGTGGAATAAAAATTGAAATTAATTATTGATGCTTTATACAGGGTGGGCCGTAAGTTTCCATACATAGGAAAAATTAAACGTTTGTTTTCATGTTTCAGATACCCTAAGAATATGCGTTTGACGTAAGATCTTGTTTACTGATAAAGCAAATTTTTACGTCAATGGAGAGGTTAATCGGCAAAACATACGTTATTGGAGTAATGCTAACCCTAACTGGCTGAGTCCGACGAAGATGCAAGGTGCCGGTAAAGTGATGGTGTGGGCCGGGATATGGGGTGACAGAATTATTGGACCAATTTTTGTCAGTGGAAATCTTAATGCCGAAAGGTATCTTAACATGTTGCAAGAAGAGATTTTCCCATCCCTGCTAAACGAGGAAGGTAACTTCCCAGTTTACTTCCAGCAAGATGGAGCTCCACCTCATTATGGTCTTCACGTGCGTCGGTATTTGGATCAGCAGTTTCCGGATGCTTGGATTGGTCGGCGTGGTCCTGTGGAGTGGCCTCCCAGATCCCCAGATCTCACCCCCCTTGATTTCTATCTTTGGGGCACTTCAAGGCCATGGTGTATCAGGAAAAGATACGAGACATAAATCATCTAAAGGAACGTATCACCAACGCCATTACAAGCATAACGTCAACTGTGCTAATGCGTGTTCATCAACAGTGGGGAACACGTATTGAAATGTGTTTTCAAAACAATGGCAACCATGTAGAGCATATTATATAAATAAAAATGGTTGTCCATAAAAAAATGTTTATTTTTCCTATGTATGGAAACTTACGGCCCACCCTGTAGAAATAATAAATATGTTCTACAAATGTTTATTCACTTTAGGCCAGTGGTTATTATGACTAATTAATGTTTAAAAAAGAGGTTAACACAGATATCTTAATTTGTCACTATAATCAATAGAGCTACAAGTAAATTCTATAACCTTGTTTTATTGAAAAATAAACAGCAAAGTTCATTACCATTATGTACTACCTATATACTATAATGATTATTTAATAGTTTTTCGTTTTATCGTTTTTTTATTTTTATTCATATATTGATTTAAATGTTATTCTTTTAAATCATTTGATTTAAATCAACCAACCCTGAAAGAAATATCGTAAATAGGGAAGGCAGAAACGCAATTTTACATCACCTAATCCATGCCATGCTTTTTTTTCATTAGGGAATTATGTATTTCTACAAATTACTTATCTAGCCTATTAATTAACAAGGGAGGCAAGTGTGTGAGCGTGTTTTCTGTAATTGGATGTCTGCCAAATCTTTGAATGTCGTCGAGTTTCGACTTGGGTCTCCCGCCGTGAAGAGTGTTTATGCAGCAAGTGATATATGGAGTCGTTCATACTTCGCGGTGTTGTGCCACCACGAAAGCAGAGAAAAGCTCTTTCCGGCGAGGAATATCAGTAGAAGGTCTCTGTATCTATCCCTGTGTACTTGTCCCTTATGTAGTATGAAAGTGTTTCGTTGTTGCTACAGCGAATTTCAAGAGTCTCCCACTTAGAGGTGTTTATGAGGCAAGTGATCAAAATTGAGTTGTTCGATAGTCGATCATGTTATGTGGAACACAATGGAACGAGAGAGAGAGAGAGAGAGAGAGAGAGAGAGAGAGAGTTACAAGGACAAGAAGAAGCCTCAAAGACCTTTCGGTCCACTCTGGGAGGTTCCTGTTATTAAACAAGTTTATTTTTCTTTCAACTATCCTAGCAGTAGTAGAAAACTGGATAGAAAAGTAGAAGGCTCTCTCCCCACCCTCCGCTCCCTCCCTGCCTGCCTGCCAGAGGCAGGTACGGAAAAAGGTTGAAGAAAATACCTTGACCCTGGAAAAGTAGCCAAGGAAATTTTACAGGAAAGTGGAGAATATATAAATAGCTCTATATTTAGCTTGCTCACAGAGACACCGTGCAAGCGAACTCCTGCAGAGTTTTGCTATGTTTTAATCTTAAACTATGAGAGTATTCAGTACTTTGTCTAGCCTATTTTTAAACACATTTACACTTTGACTGGAAACAACCTCTGAGGGAAGTTGGTTCCAGATATTAACTATTTTATAGGAAAAGAAATTTCCGCAGACAGAGGTCCTAAATGTCTTTAGTTCCAGTTTAAACCCATTATTTCTTGTCGGATTGGCATTAAGTGAGAATAAGTTTCTGTAATCTACCCTGTCTATTCCTTTGAGCATCTTGAAGACTTGAATAAGCTGACCCCGCAACCTCCTCGTCTTTAAGCTAAACAGATTTCGGCCCTCCAATCTCCGTTGGTAGCTTTGCATTCTCATTGAAGGGATCAATTTTGTAGCCCTTGCTTGTACTCTTTCTAACCTTTCTATGTCCTTCCTGAGGGATGGAGACCAAAACTGCGCACAGTATTCCAGTTGAGGTCTGACTAGAGAATTATAAAGAGACATTACAGTCTCCTTGTTCCGAAACTGGAACTGTCTTTTAATATAACCTAATAATTTTAAGGCCCTCTTTTCGACTTCTGCACAGTGCTTCGACGGTTTCAGATCGTTGCTGATATAGACTCCTAAGTCTTTCTCTAGATCGGTCTCAGTCAAGTTCCTTCCCAAGAGAGAGTAATCGGTCTTCGGGTTTTTATAACCTATGTGCATTACCTTACATTTGTCCAAGTTGAATGGCATCTGCCAAGTAGCAGACCATTCGCCCAACCTGTCAAGATCGTTCTGAAGCGTTCTTACGCCCTCCTCAGTACCTACACTACTTCCTAATTTTGTATCGTCTGCAAATTTTGAGATTGCACTTAGAAGCCCGACGTCTATATCGTTAATATAGATGATAAAAAGTAAAGGACCCAGAACGGAACCCTGTGGGACACCACTGGTGACGGGCGCCCACTCCGAAGCCACTCCATTTATTACCACTCTCTGCTTTCTATCTTTTAACCAATCCTCAATCCAGTTGGAAACGAGCCCGGTGATTCCTAGTCCTTTGACTTTAGCTATCAATCTAGCGTGAGGGACTTTGTCAAAGGCTTTTTGAAAGTCGAGATACACTATATCTATTGCCCTACTTGCATCGTACAGTGTATGCATATTATGGAAAAACTCTAACAGGTTTGTCAGACAGGATCTATGTCGCCTAAATCCATGTTGAGAATAAAAAATTATATTGTTAGATTCAAGGTGATACACAATACGTTTTGTAGTGATGGATTCCAACAGTTTCCCTATCACCCTTTTTAAAGATTGGTGTTACATTTGCTAACTTCCAGTCGGTTGGAACGTTCCCTAACTCGAGAGAGAGAGAGAGAGAGAGAGAGAGAGAGAGAGAGAGAGAGAGAGAGAGAGAGAGAGAGTTACAAGGAGTTACAAGGAAAAGAAGTACCTCAAAAGGCCTTGCGGCCCATACCGAGGAGGTACCAATGGCAACGGGTGCCAGGGAAAATTTTCTACACACTCAAATAGTGTGCAAGATTTGGTCTAACCTTTTCTTGAACTGATCCACCGAGGAACTGTTCCTGTTATTAAAAGTTTATTTTTCTTTCAACTATCCTAGCAGTAGTAGAAAACTGGATAGAAAAGTAGAAGGCTCTCTCCCCACCCTCCGCTCCCTCCCTGCCAGAGGCAGGTACGGAAAAAGGTTGAAGAAAATACCTTGACCCTGGAAAAGTAGCCAAGGAAATTTTACAGGAAAGTGGAGAATATATAAATAGCTCTATATTTACCTTGCTCACAGAGACACCGTGCAAGCGAACTCCTGCAGAGTTTTCTTATGTTTTAACCTTAAACTATCAACGTGTTAAAGTAATTCCCACATATACTAGTCCTAAATCGTTTCAAATCCAACTTCTAACCATTGTTGCGAGTTGGGTTATCATTTGAACTAAACATGCTTCTAAAATTGACATCTTTGAACCCGCGTCACGTAAGCGTCGATTGTAGCCTAACGAAAGGGATTAACTTTGTGGCATTTTTCGCCAGTTTCCAATCCACCTACCTACTTCCCCACCAATACCCAGCGCGCGCACTTCGGCCATTAGCCGGCGGTGAGGTACCTTAGCAAAGGCCTTCTAATCAATCGCCCTACTCTTATCATACTCACTCAACATGACGTAGAAAAACTCGAGCATGATGGTGAGACACGACCTATGCTGTCTAAACCCATGTTGGAGTCCCCAAGTAGCTTGTAGGAATCCAAATGGTCAACAATCCTACTCGCTATTATCCCCTCTAAATATTTACCTACAACTGAAGTTAAATGGTGTTATTTATAGAGGTTCCAAGCCTCTCTTCCCACGCATGAGATAGCAGTAGCGTCCTAATCGTAACAGTAGAGAAAAAGATAATACTAAAAGTTTTTCTTTTTTTTAGCAGTCAGAGGAGAACATCCCTAACCTAAGCTAAAAGGACAGAGTGGGATGGGAAGGGGTCCTAGTAACCCACGGGACAGGTTTGTACAACAGACTTCACCCGCCCTCCCGAAAGAGAGAGAACCTAAAGGAATTGGCAGCCAATTTCTCTAGAATCCCACGACTCGGGACCGGAGGCTGTCACACCCCAAGTATAAAGTTTACAACACCCAGAAGGAATGTGCATAACCTTTATACCCCCTGCGAGAGAGAGAGAGAGAGAGAGAGAGAGAGAGAGAGAGAGAGAGAGAGAGAGAGAGAGAGAGAGAGAGAGAGAGACTGACTTTGCCAAAGGAAAAAGAAAATAACTTAAGTAAATGAAATACGAAAGTTACCTGAAGAAGCGCTTCAACCCCGAATGCTTCAATGAAGACGTCTCAGGGATAAAATTCTTATTTGAACTTCCATTAACTTGAAACCTCTAAAAATAATCTTTTATGACTTTATATCTTTAAAACAGGGAAAAAATTCAGGGTAATTCAAGGGTAAGTATTTTATTTACACGTGAAATAAATACGTTAAATAAATACATTAAATAAATACAATGAATAAATGCATTTTTCAAGATAAAAAGCTAAAGGCAATAGAGTGGAAAACTAGGAGTAGCGTGACTCGAACCCACGTCGCTTCAGAGTCAACGTCAGCGATTCTACTGAAACGCTATCCAGAACCCCCCAAAATAGAATTAATTTTAATGATGGCTGAGTGTACATAATATGGGTGGGGGATAATTGTGTCCGCAGAGAAGTGTCCTTGTTTTGAAACATTTTTAGCCCAATTCATTTTTATAGTAAGAAATTAATAAGAAAATACATTTAAGGGAATAGAAAGGGCATGAAACGAACGGGATATATATATATATATATTTTTTTCTTTTTTTACTCGAAAACTAGAAATTGGGAAGAAATCAGATCCGCTATGGCACAAATAGAGTGGAAAACAGTCTTAGAGGATAAAACACTCGAAGAAATGCTAATAACCTTGAAAGAAACGACGCTGGCCATGTTAAAAGACGTGTTAAGTGCCTCGAAATTGGACGCTCAGAGTTGCTGGTTGAGGTTTAAGTTTTGGATTTTGGCTAAAAATACAATAGTTACCTTTTTTGTTTTATATGAATTCAATTCAATGCAAATACGAGTTTCTTGCGCATATCGAGGTTCTGAATGTACCTGTCTAGGTTAGCTTTTAACTCTATACCCTGTCCCAAAGCTGGGTCCTATCTGCTTAGCAGATATCTGGTGAGGAAAGCTATATTTTGGAGTCTCTTTGCTAGAAACCCGTTGTTCGTGTTGGGCTTCCATCATGAAAAAGAAAAAAAGTTCATCAATGGAATTATGCCAGAACGTGTGTCAACTTTACATAATACGAAGGGGAAAAGTAACACGATTCTAAATATATTGATTCAATAAATCTGTTATTACCTATTTATTGACTTCGTTTCAAATTGAAAACTAGGGAGAAACCAAAGGTGTCTATTTCCTTTTGTCAATCCTTTGTGTGTGAGTGCGTGCGTGCGTGCGTGCGTATGTGTATGTATATATATATATATATATTAGTGATGTAGGTCACATCCGCATCCGCATCCGCATAACATCCGCACACTTTCTCGCATCCGTATCCGCACTTTGGACTGCGGATGTGGACCGTTGAGATAAAACGTCATTAATAAGCGGAAATTATCAAATTCTACTATATTAATAGAACTAGTTCATTGTGCGCAAAAGTGATGCAAGCGACAAGATGAGAAGCTGTTCTTGTATGAAGTTACTCTCTTGCAACCTACTTAGATCCACGTTACAAAGCTAAGTTATTTTCACCTAGTACATTAGAACGAGTTAAAGCATCACTTGGCAAAGCAGTTGAAGAACTTCAATCTCTTGAATCTGTCGCTTCGCCACCCACCAAAAGAATAAAAGTTTCAGTGACAGAACCAACACCTTCAACAAGCAAATCTATCACAGAATCTGTCTCTCAGTTTCTTGAGTCAAGCAGCAATGACGAGACCTACGCGATGTCAAAAGATGTAGTAAAAATGATCGAGAGCTATCACCAAGAAAAACGCCTGGCTGCATGTGACAATCCTAGTTGGTGGAAAAATACGCAGAATATCTATCCATACTTGAGTAAACTTGCAAGGAAACATTTAGCCTGTCCTCCAACAAACGTACCAAGCGAGAGATTATTTAGCAGTGCTGGATTAATATATGATGAAAAGAGAAACAGACTGGCAGCAGAAAAGGCAGAAAAATTAATGTTCCTTAAGCATAACCTTCCTATAATTAAGTTTGAACATTAAACGATGAACATCTTAGTTTACTTTATTTTAATTACTCATTTATAAATATGCCTAATAAAACTTTAAACTTAATATAAATAGTTATCAAGCTAATTAAAGATCTCTTTCTATAAGGGTGGAGGTTGGGGAAAGAGGTCGGTGGGGTGCATTTGAGTTGGGTTCACGTCCCGCATCCTGGTAACACAATTATGGTTTATAATTGTGCTGAAACTCGACAAAATATAACGAATTTATTTGCAGACGAATTCACTAATTGATTTCTATATTAGTTAGATGCTTGATATTATTTTATATGTTCAGAGAAAAGTACAGCAATTATTGTACAATTAATCAATTATACTACATTATAGCTACAGCTCTCTCTATATAATAACTTATTATATACGTTAAACACAACAAATCTCGAATATATCCTAAAAAATAACGAAAATGTAGACATCCGCATCCGCATCCGCGGATGTTGAAATCAAACATCCTCATCCGCGGATGTGAAAAAAATGACATCCGCTACATCACATATATATATATATGAAAATTATTTCACGAAAGTAACACGTGAAAAATATTTATGATGAATAAAACCACGAAGGAAAGGAAACACAAAATGGTGCTCAAGCGCTTTCGTCTAATGAGGATGTCATTAGACAAAAGCGCTTGAGCACCATTTTGTGTTTCCTTTCCTTCGTGGTTTTATTCATCATATATATATATATATATATATATGACCTTTTGATGTTCGAGAATACAACTCCATGTTGTCTGGCTTCATCACGCTAAAAATAATATCAGTATTTGCATAGGGGCCTTTTGTTGAAAATTCCTGCTGGATCTTTTACTGAATTTCCGAAAATGATGCATCTCATGAATGCTATTTACAGGCAATGAATGCTACTCGAAGCTCTCAACTTTCTGTATAATGTTATTCAGGAAAGAGAAGAGTTTATTACGTAGTTTGTTATCGAATGACATACGTACTTCAGACTTTTTTCCAGTTTTATTTCATTTCTTTGGAGATGTCTCCATTAGTATTATGGAATTTTCCTTCGTATAAGTATTTCTTTTACGTATAAGTTCGAATTAAGTTTACGAAAGTTTCGAGATAAGGAAATCTATTATAGAATTATTTAAACTTTTTTTTTTTTCGAACGATGCTTTTGTATTGTCTTTAAACGTTAGAAATGTTTATCATAGTTGTTTATACTCTCTAAATTTGCTCCTTTTCGACAATACATTAAGTTATACGTGAACATTTTTTGTCTAATTGTACTCTTGGCACCTAAAGTACAATTTATTTCAGTTCTATTAACTTTGTATCTGTATATGTCTATATTAAATGTACTTTAGATGCCAAGCGTACAATTAGACAAAAATGTTACATTATTTACGGCAGTTCCAAAGGAACAAATTTTGAGTATAACCATCTGCGCCTAATATCCATAAAACTTTAATATATATTCCAGACATCTAAACTGGACCTCCAACCAAATGTTACTGCATAAAATTACGCAGAATGTACGCGTAGGTGGATGTTTAAAGGCATAAATTTGGATAACGTTAAGAATAAATCTGTCATTTCTTCACTATAATTTGTCATTCAATCTCATTCAATGATGTGGAAATTGGAGTAGATGAAGATGTCCTTGAGAAATCAGTGCTTTACGACCACGACATTTTGGGTTTCTTTGCACGTGGAAATCTGTACAGTATACTCAGATGACTAGAAAGTATGTTTTATCGAGACTATTAACTTCTTAATAAAACTGGAAAAATCATCCATTCACTTTCTAATCTAACCTAACCTAATAATCGTGAACGTGTGAGAAGCATGTTTTGCCCCTTATAAAGTTAACTATTTCCCATTCAGCCTGAAAGAACAGTGATGTCATATTTGCACTAACATTTAAGTTTGTTACCACGCAAATAAACACGGTTATCCAAGTCATCGCATGGTTGAGTTAGCTATCTGGATTGGTTGGCAAAGAGCCAACCATATAATTTGGTTGTTTTAACAAAGTATTTATCTCTCTGCAGTCATTTTACTTCAAAGTAAAAAAAATAAAAAAATAAAGAAAAAATCCTTTCCCTCTATAAAGGAAAGATCCCTGAAATACTTATTTCTATATACATTAAAAAAAATTTAATATCTAATATAGAATGCTCTGAATCCATATCTAATTTGCATTTATATCGAGTCTCAATAAGCTATATTTATACATAAGCTCAACGGGGGATGAAAAAAAAATGATCATGGATCGAGATATTTTTTAATCATAGGAAAATATAAACAAGTTGAGGAAATGAAGATAAAATATTGTCGATATCGGAAAGGTTTTGTCCTGAAAATAGAAGCCAGTCGCTGATTTTGATTAACAATTTAGGCAAAGTTATTCAGTCATCCGATGTTATTTTCATGTTCATGTATGTTTTTTCCTTGTAGTTTTGAAATCCCAAAATGGAATGATTACAGAACCTTTCATTTCAAATAATTTAATAAACGTAAGAGAGAATTTAATTAAAATTGACAGTCTGCAGTAAATATGTTAACCCATTAGTGCCTATTGGTAGAATTTCCAACCAACAAAATTGTTTTGTCATTATTGCATCACTTTTGTATTCACGTGATCTTCGGTATGAGTCATTGATATGAAGCAATCTAAAAGATTGCCTCATATCAATGACTCATTCCGAAGATCACGTGAATACGAGAAAAAGTGATGCAATAATGACAAAACAATTTTGTTGGCAGGAAATTCTACCAATGGGTACTAATTAAAGTAAAACGAGAAAAAAAGATGAAATAGAGACATTCGTATCTACACAGATATTACTGACATATAACATTAAATCTTGTGTCATCTTCGCTTCACCTCTTTTATATCATTTGCACTAAAGGCAATAATAAACGCACAAATAAATAAATAAAAACGCAATAATAATAATAATAATAATTAATAATAATAATAATAATGAAAACATCGGAGAAATATACACCTATAACTTTTTATATATAATTTCATTTCATTCTTCCTTGGCAGGAGGTCATTACGAAACCATTTCCTTTCCACATGAAACAAAAAATCTTTGGGGGTCATTTATTAGAGGAAATTTTTCTTAAATTAGAATATTTTGGGTCAGTATAAAGGGCTAATTAAAACCTAATAGTTTATTTTCAGAAAGACTATTGAGAGAGAGAGAGAGAGAGTTACAAGGAAAAGAAGTACCTCAAAAGGCCTTGCGGCCCATACCGAGGAGGTACCAATGGCAACGGGTGCCAGGGAAAATTTTGTAAAAGTTTATTTCTCTTTCAACTATCCTAGCAGTAGTAGAAAACTGGATAGAAAAGTAGAAGGCTCTCTCCCCACCCTCCGCTCCCTCCCTGCCAGAGGCAGGTACGGAAAAAGGTTGAAGAAAATACCTTGACCCTGGAAAAGTAGCCAAGGAAATTTTACAGGAAAGTGGAGAATATATAAATAGCTCTATATTTAGTTTGCTCACATGAGAGTATTCAGTACTTTGTCTTGCCTATTTTTAAACACATTTACACTTTGACTGGAAACAACCTCTGAGGGAAGTTAGTTCCAGATATTAACTATTTTATAGGAAAAGAAATTTCCGCAGACTGAGGTCCTAAATGTCTTTACACACTCAAATAGTGTGCAAGATTTCGTCTACCCTTTTCTTGAACTGATCCACAGAGGAACTGTTCACAACTTCCGAAGGTAACCTGTTCCATGTGTCACAGATCTTATACGTAAAGTAATTCCCACACACACTAGTCCTAAACCGTTTCAAATCCAACTTCCAACCATTGTTGCGAGTTGGGTTATCATTTAAACTAAACATACTTCTAAAATCGACATCGTCGAACCCGCGTAAGAGTTGAAAACATCGATCAGTTGACCGCGCAGCCTCCGAGTTTCAAGCGAAAACAAGTTCAGGGCGCGTAACCGTCGATTGTAGCCCATATGCCTAACGGAAGGGATTAACTTTGTGGCCCTCGCCTGCACTCGCTCCAGCCTCTCAATATCTTTCCTGAGGGTGGGCGACCAGAACTGCACAGCATACTCCAGAGAGAGAGAGAGAGAGAGAGAGAGAGAGAGAGAGAGAGAGAGAGAGAGAGAGAGAGAGAGAGAGAGAGAGAGAGATAAATCTAAATCGAGCCGGGCATATGTTTGTATCCCGAATCTACATTTATTTTTCTTAAATAATTCACATTTAGCGAGAATAACATCGAGATTTTGAATTGTAAAGCGAAAGCATACAATTCTAAAGGCTTTAAAGTCGACAGTCTGAAGAGCGCTTGATCTCTGAGATGATCACGGAGCTCACAAATTCAGATATCCCGGGAACGAATTCCGATAATGGTGAAATATCTGAATGGTAGGACGTGTATATTTCAGCATCAGACGACATAAGAAGATTCCTTTCCCTCGGCTCGGCTTAAGAAAAATGTGTTAGGCTTGTTTGCGAGTAAATTAGAAAAGGGAAAAACTACTTCTGGCACTGAAGGTTCGGTAGTAGTAGTAGTTCTTTGATCCTTTGTTATGGTCAAAGTGGCGTTAACGTATTCAAGGAGGAGTTCTGAACAAATTTAAAGATGATGGTTTACCGCCAGAATCAAAGATTAAAGCTTTCGTTCTTAACTAAATAAACGATTCTAATAAATATTTTCTAGTGAATAATTTTACCTATAATTAATGGGAATTCCTACCACTAAAATACATTTTTTTTTTAGCATTGAAACGTGTATAAGTGGAATACTGTTCGACAGATACGTCCTTTTGAACTGTTCTTATGTGTTGTAATGAATAAAGGCGGCAATGAAACACTTCAAAATTTCAAAATGATGTCATAGGGAAATAGTTCCCTATTATATATATATATATATATATATATATATATATATAAAATTTATATATATATATATATACTGTCCAAAAGAGTGGCCACCTTTTTTCACCGAGCCAATAAAACCACAATTCCAAGGATAACGGAGACAGAAATTGTATTAAACCCTTTATCTTGTCCTTAAACTGAGAGGTAGTTTATTTAAATCGGATGAGTAGTCTTTTTACAAATTCAACTTCAACAATAGTTGTTAAATTGACAACACGAAAGTAGAAAAAAATTGCTAAATTCATGTTAGTAAACAGTCAAATCGTAATTTTATGGTTAACTTTAGAATCACCCGTCGATTCAAGGTAGGCCTAGGTTAGGCTAGCTGGTGCATTGTTATGGTTAGAGGGCTAGGCTAGGCAGACTAATAAGTGAAGTACGCCTACGCCTAGGCGGTACTGCCATCAAGGCAATCAGTTTTGATTTAGCAGCGAGAGAAGGAAGTTTGTTAATTCGGTTGTTATGCGGGTTGTCATGGCATGTTTAACTGAGGAAAACAAAATTGCTGTCACACATCTTCACAAGGAAACAGGTTTCCATTGGTGGATATACAAAAATTTCAATATATTTAATATATGTACACTGGAACCTTCCTCTTGCAAATGTAAATAGTTGAATTGCTGTCAATGTATTTAATACATTTTCTTTCTATACACGGATACAAAAATCATTTGATGCGGATCTTTTAAAACCAAACTGATCAGATGTCCATAAATAATCATTTAATAGGCATAGCAAACGTTTCTGAAGTATTTTTGCGAAGCAGGAGGCAACAGCAATAGGTCGGTAATTATTGTCATATTTATTTTTGACAAGAGTCAAGATATATGTATATACTCATAAACTCTACGGGAATATAACTACATGAGCAAGCATGGCTGAGAAAAGCAATAAGATACGCAGACTCACCACATAATTGGCATACTTTAAATGCGATAGATTATTTATACCTGGGGAAGAAACTGTTTTTAACTCAGTAATCAAACTCTTGAGTTCACAAACTGAAGTCCACGTATTTTGCATGATTCTTCCCAAGATTATTATTATATATATATATATATATATATATATATATATAATATAATATATATATATATATATATATAATAGGACTAGAAATAACGGGTGTAAGTTGACAAGTAGAAGGTTCGAGACAACAGTTGCCAAAAACTTTTTACGCATAGAATAGTAATTAGCTGGAATAGTTTGCCGGTAGAAGTAATTAGTAGCACGTCTACAAACATGTTTCAAAATCGATTAGACGCATATGTTCATAGATTGGGTATAGTTTAAGGTAGTAAAATTAAGGCTTTGTGGTGATAGATCCCACAGCTCAACACAAGTGTTGTGGGATATAGGGAGGCAGCATCTTGGGTTAGGGGATACTCTGTCCTTACACACCCCATTTAAAGAGATTCCTCTGCCGAGCGGTGCCCCCCATAGTACTGTGAGGTATTGAAAAACTCATGATCTTCACTTGCCCCACAAACACCTTGAAATGGGAGACCCAAAATGGGTGCACACACATTTCTACATTACTGTACAGTCTTTACAGCCACACCTACACTTTTCCTCCTAAGTATATATTGTAATGTATATGGTTGTAAATTGTGACTTGGTCCGCAAGTGATATGGACCGTGACTTATTTTTGGTTGGCAAGGTACTGGTATTGATGGATACCGTAATGAAATTGACTGGATTCTTTGGATCTGATATATTTGCATGTCGGTTATAAATAGATATAGAGTGTAACATATTTGTGGATAGTAGTCTATTATGACTTGATCCTCTGGATCCAGAGATTCTATCTTTAGTTTTAAATTGATAATATAATTATTTGGTTTTGTAAAAATTAGTCGTTGCCAATGTACATTTTTACATAGTAGAGCCGCCTCGATGGGCCGAAGTGGCCCCTAGTGTGCCCACTATAAAAATTTCTTATGTTCTTGTGGTTCGGAACCCACGTAAAATTGTAGGTCCCCTCCGCCACCACGGAGGACATGCACAATACACAATTACGAACACAGTTAGGTTGACCAGCCATGAGTGGATCCTAGGGTCTTAGTTGGTCTGAAACATTATAACATTATATAGGGTGGCCCATAAGTCCCAGTCGGTTATGATTAAAGCGAAAATACTAAAAAATCAAACAAAGTAAAAAGTTTGTAATAAGTTCAGAAATATTTATTGATTACTCAAAGTGAAAAATATAAGAATCTCGACAAATATTCTTTCTTTAGTAATCGATTACGTCAGTGTGAGCTCCGCTAAATGGATTTTCGCTTTAATTATAATCGATTGGGATTTATGGGCCACCCTGTATATATATATATATGCGTGTGTGTGTGTGTGTGTGTATATATATACACAGGGTGTCCCATAAGTCCGGCATCATAGGAAAAAGGAAAAACAAAAGCTTTTATTTACAGAACGTACTCAATATGTCCACCATTGTTTTCAATACACAAATTCAGACGTGATACCCAGTCAGCAAGCACACGGTGAATGATGTCAGGAGTAATGGTGTTACACACCCCAATAATGCGCTGCCGCAAATGTTCAACACTCATAATTTTCTCTGCGTATACCAGCGCTTTCAAGTGGCTCCAGAGATAAAATTCTAGTGGCGCGAGATCCGGGCTACTAGCTGGCCATTCCACAGGCCCTCGACGTCCTATCCAATGACCAGGGAATTGTTGGTACAGGTATTCCCTTGAGTGCTGTAATGTGCAGGAGCGCCGTCTTGCTGGAACCATGTTGGGAAATTTCCTTCTTCGTTCAAGACACTGGGAAATGCTTTTTCCTTGAGCATACGTAGGTAGGTGCCTCCAGTGACATGTTCATCGAAAAAGAGGGGGCCTATGATGCGATCCTTCCAAATGCCACACCATACCATCACCCGAGATGCGCCTTGTTCCTTTGAAGAGGTATACCAGTGAGGGTTGTTTTGAGACCAGTAGCGGGTGTTCTGTCGATTTACCTCACCATTTCCATAAAAAACAGCCTCGTCACCAAACAGAATGGTAGAAATTGGCATCCCGAGCATAAATTATTGTTTGTAGAAATAGAAAAATATTAATTTCTCCTATGATGCCGGACTTATGGGACACCCTGTATATTTGACTTCTTTAAAAAAACGTTCTTTTGAGAAGTTTTATAATATCCTCAAATGTTGTACAATCTTACAACTTTAAATCCTGGAAAGTTTTTCGTTACTGATTAGTAAATTGGTTATTAACATTTTAAAATTCTTATCAAAGGATAAGGACATTATCATTTCTAAACTTGATAAAGGCAAGGGAGTGGTTATTCTCCACAAAATAGACTACATAACCAACATTGATGAGATTCTAGTTTAAACCATTATCACAAGACCGCTTTCTTAGTACTATAAGACTCGAAGACAAATTTAACGGATATTTAAGATTCTGTAAAGAATCTGGCTCATTTCTGAATATAAATACAAATAATTGTATGCCTCAGGCTCTTCTCCCGGTGTACTTTATGGTTTCCCTAATGTACACAAACCTAACTGCCCAACCCGCCCGATTCTTTCAGCGCGTAATAGTCATACGTAGTTTTATTCTTGCTAAATATTTGGTTGAACTTATTCAGCCTCTCACAACAAACGATTCTTAATATCTAACTCGTATGATTTTGTTACTGCTGTCATCCAAACTGAAACACGTAGACAGACTTTATATGGGAAGTTATGACGCTAAATCACTTTTTACTAATGTCCCTCTCTATGAAACCATAGATATTTGTACTGATGGTCTCTTTCCCGACGAATGTTACGGTTGCGGGTTTAGACAAATCAAAATTCAACCACCTCCTAAAACTAGCCCTTGTCGACACCAGATTTATATTCAATGATTCTTTTTATTCACAAACAGATGGCGTTGGCATGGGTAACCCGTTGGGACCAACCATGACTAATGCCTTTCTGTTATAATGAAGAAAAATGGCTAAGAGGATGTCCGACAGAATTTAAACCTAAAGTATACAAACGCTATGTGGACGATACATTTACGCTCTTTGAGTTCCCAGACCATGCTTCTCAATTTCTTGCTTATATTAATAATAATAATAAACACACTTATATAAAGTTCACGATGGAGACAGAAAAGAATGGGTCTCCCTCTTTTCTAGATGTACTGGTAAGAAGACTTAATAATTCTTTTGAAACTTCCGTTTACAGAAAAGAAGACATACGCTGGTTTAGGCTTTAATTTCCTCAGCTTCGCACCAAAATTATTTAAAGTTAATATTTATACTTTCCTAAATAGAGCATATAAAATCTCATCAGTATTTAAATCTCTGGATCTTGAATTCAAGTTCTGGATCACCTGAAGATCAGGGCCCCCATGTATTCTTGTTTTTTGGTTTACAGTACCAAATATAATAAATTAAAATGAATGCTCGGTTCGGTCAACTGTACGCCCTTGATGATTGGTTAGGTTAAGTCGTGATATTTTCGTTAGTTTTAACGAAGATATCATTTGGTAATTCAGGATGGGGGCCCCTGATCTTCAGGTGATCCCAAGTTCTTACTAAATTATTTTTGCTATAACCTTTATTCTAAGGATTTAGAAGAATTCGGTATTAGAAACGTTCTTAATAATATTTATGCACCTAAATTCAACTCACCAACTATTCCGAAAGATATTAGATATATAATTATGCCCTACCTCGGTTATGTTTCAAACAAAATGGAAAGCGAGTTAAAGTCGTTATTGCGCAATCTTTATCCTCAAATAATTTTTAAATTTATTTTTATAGACGACAGGTCAACTGGATCATCTTTTAAACATAAAGAATCCTTAACTTGTGATCTGCGCATATGCTTCGTTTATTCATATGTATGTCCTGACTGCAATGCAGCATATACTATTGGCTGCTATGAGCAGTCATGGTCATGACTCTAGAGAAAAAGGGATTAAAAGGGCTTTCACCCAAGTGAAGAGACTAATGGAAAACTTTTCCAGATTCGAAGGTCACTCTGGTTAAGGGACTTGGAAAATGAAGACATGAGCCTTTGTGGTCATCATTTTGTGTTGTTGACAGTCTTCTCTTTCAGTAAAAACGAGTTTTGTAGAATAAATAAAAAAAAAGGCCGCTGTTGGAGGAACGGGAAGGAATAACGGAGAGCCTATAGCAAGTTTCATAAGTTTCGTTTCATAACCGTAAAAATGTTCATACATTCATGCTAGACCGGATCTGGGGTGGGCCTGCAGCCTGGCCTCCGCGTTTCCCCTCCCTCTTTCCCATCGAAAAAAGAAAATTGTTAAAGCTTATTAATTTCCACCCCTTGACTTCAAGGGTGAAAACTTCAAGTGCCCAGAGGTACCGGATTAACTTATATATAAGTCGAATTTTTTCTTAGGACTACCTTAATATATATATATATATATATATGAAAAATTATTTCACGAAAGTGACACGTGAAAAATATTTATGATGAATAAAACCACGAAGGGAAAAGAAACACAAAGGGGTGCTCAAGCGCTTTCGTCTAATGACATCCTCAGGAACACTGGAGTGAAAGGACAGATCAAGGCAATATATAGGTTACAAAAATAAACATACATATACATACATATTCATATATATATAACATATATATATACACACATATACATATATATAGTAAGCATAGAAAAAATTGTGGGAGGAGCAAACATTTGTATGGGAGATTGACACTTTTAGCACTTCAGCCGACATTCAATATAAATTCAAATGGTTTATTTATGAAACAGGTCACAAAAGAATAAAGAAATAAAAATAAATATAAATATAAATTGAGAAAAAATTAATTACAAAATAGTGCCTTAGTGATATATATGTCACAGCCTAAATAACCATAAAGAAATAAACCGGCAAAAAAAAAAAAAAAAAAAATATATATACATACATACATATATATATATATATATATATATATATATATATACATACACACATACACATATATAGTAAGTAAAGAAAAATTGTGGGAGGATAAACACATTTGTATGGGAAAAAATGACACTTTTAGCACTTTGGCCGACCTTCAATATAAATTCAAATGGCTTGTTTATGGAACAGGTCACAAAAGAATAAAGAAATAAAAATAAATATAAAAAGTGCCTTAGTGATATATATGTCACAGCCAAAATAACCATAAAGAAATAAACCAACAGATAAAAAAAACAAAAATTGTAAGTGGAGTCTACAAATTCAAGCTCAAAAGGGAAGTTTACAATCAATTTAATAGATGATGCCAAATTGATATATATGTCACAAAGAAATAAAGAAATAAAGAAATAAACCAAAAAAAATTAAAAAATAATAAAAAATAATAAAAAATAATAATAAATTAAAAAATAAATTTTAAGAGAGGCACACCAATTTATAAGGGAAAAATTACCACAGGTTTTTTAGTTATTGTCTGAATCATGCATATTATAGTCACAAACGAATAAAAAAGTACAAGTAAATATAAATTGGAAAACAAAATGATGCCTAGATGATATATAAAGAACCATAAAAATATATACAACATATATACGGTATATATACGAAATATAAACGCAATATATACAGAATATATATATATATATATATATTATATATGCATAAGGGAAAAAAATTACCAAAGATTTGTTTTTATAATTATTGTCTGAAAAAACGGTAGGTCGCAAAAGAATAAAGAAATAAAAATAAATATAAATTGAAAAAATTACAAATAATACACCTACACATGTATACCCGCATAACCAAATATATATACATATACACACATATATACAAACACACACACACACACATATATATATATATATATACACATACAAGCTTGACCTTCGCGAAATGAGAAATCATCGCGCAGAACCTTTGTGAGGTTGTAAGGTAAGGTACATACACATATATATATATATAATATATATATATATATATATATATATATATATATATTATATATACACATATATATACACATACATACATACATACATACATACATACATACATATACACACATATACATACACACACATTTAACTGCAATGACCACACACATACTCACATACACATACATACATACACATACACGCATACAGCAAAAAATTGAAAAATAAAATTGTAAGAGAAACCTACAGATTTATAAGGGAAAAAAAAAAAAAAAAGACAAAAACAAATTTTTACCAAAGATTTAACAACCTGCCCTTTTTGTTTAAATCCATTCTGAAGGAATTCAGAGCAACGGGATCGAGTTGAAACAGACCTTTACTCATGTTAAGGTTATTTGTAAGTTGAATTATAGCCGACTCAAGAATATTTCTATTAACAATGTTGCTAGAGTGAAACAAAACTGAAACATTATTCCAATCAATACAATGGGATAACTCTGACAAATGGACAAAAAGGGCACTGGACAACTGTCCCGTTCTAACGGAATATTGATGCTGTTTTACACGCGTTTGCAAATCCTTTCCCGTCTGACCTATGTAAAAGGAATCACATTGCTTACACCCAATTTTATAGATAATGCCTAAATTATTGGTAGGGCTATTTTTTACTATGATGTTTTCACAATATTGTTATATGAAAAACTACACACTGATATCCAAAAGTTTAAGTACATTAGCAATGCCTAAGAAGCCCGGGAAAAATGGAAGTACTAAAATATCCTTTGACAAGGTGCGAGTGTTATTATTCACACGATAGAAGGTTCGTTTAGCCTTATTAAGACAAGATTCCATGAACGCAGATGGGTAACACAACTCACTTCCAATACCGTTGATATTTTCCAATTCGGCATCGATGCATTCCGGACTGGCGATCCTAAGGAGCGCGGAGAAACATTGAGGAAAATATGGCCTTTTTAATAGGGGTGTCATGTCCAGAGTAAAAGTGTACGTACTCCACTTACAATTTTTGTTTTTTTTATCTGTTGGTTTATTTCTTTATGGTTATTTTGGCTGTGACATATATATCACTAAGGCACTTTTTATATTTATATTTATTTTTATTTCTTTATTCTTTTGTGACCTGTTCCATAAACAAGCCATTTGAATTTATATTGAAGGTCGGCCAAAGTGCTAAAAGTGTAATTTTTTCCCATACAAATGTGTTTATCCTCCACAATTTTTCTTTACTTACTATATATATGTATGTGTGTATATATATATATATATATATATATATATATTATATATATATTTGTGGTTTTTTTTTTTTTATTTGCCGGTTTATTTCTTTATGGTTATTTAGGCTGTGACATATATATCACTAAGGCACTATTTTGTAATTAATTTTTTCTCAATTTATATTATATTTATTTTTATTTCTTTATTCTTTTGTGACCTGTTTCATAAACAAGCCATTTGAATTTATATTGAATGTCGGCTGAAGTGCTAAAAGTGTCAATCTCCCATACAAATGTTTGCTCCTCCCACAATTTTTTCTATGCTTACTATATATATGTATATGTGTGTGTGTATATACACGGTGAACCAAAAGTAGGTGGACAGTAGGTTGAATACGGTTTGTGTATATTATATTATAACTATGGTGTTCATTATAACTATGGTGTTTGTGTTATATTATATTAAATATTATAACTAAATTTATTTAAATTTTATTTTGTATTATAGTATACAAAAAAATTAAATATGTATTCTCAAAATAAACGTTATCATTTACTGTCCACCTACATTTGGTTCACCCTATATATATATATGTGTATATATTGAATATGTATGTATGTATGTTTATTTTTGTAACCTATATATTGCCTTGATCTGTCCTTTCACTCCAGTGTTCCTGAGGATGTCATTAGACGAAAGCGCTTGAGCACCCCTTTGTGTTTCTTTTCCCTTCGTGGTTTTATTATCATTATTATATATAGATTTATATATATATATATATATTATATATATATGATACTGAGTTCATTCCCATATATATATATATATATATATATATATATATATATATATATATATATATATATATATTACGAAGCATGTTTCTTCATCCATCTATTTCCCTAGAAACAGGAAATATACATAATTCAAATAACCCAATTATTTGGCAATCAGTTTACATGATTATTTCGATCATTTATGTTTATTACCAATAAAATCGTTATGTATGGTTGGCGCAATCACATCATGATCAAATTAGCCATTTGGATTAGTTACCAAATGCTTAAACACGTGAGGTTTTGGTTTTAACCAAGTATTTTTTCCGGTGTACGCTTCCTTATTTGCGTAGAATCAAACCTCTCAAATAACGTACAAACGGTCGACAAAAGTAAATAGACACTTTCGGTTTTTTCAGTTTTTTATATGATTAGTATTAGTAATAACAGATTTATTGAATCAATATATTTAGAATCGTGTTGTTTTCCAAATTGCATTATTTAAAGCTGACACACGTTCTGGAATTCCATTAATGAGCTTCGCTATTCGTTATTGAGGACAGTCATCGTGATGTCTATTTACTTTTGTCAACCCTCTGTATTTGTGACAATCAGGTTTCAGATAATCCTAAAAGGAATAACAGAATTCTTTACCGTTTATGGTAGATTAAGAAACAAATATTTTGATCAATTTAAAAACCCTGACAAGCCCCAGTTTACAACCAATATTCCTTCCTTGTGCTTCCAAGACCAATTTAACACGATTTTGAAAGGAACCCAAAAGTTGATCGAATACTTTTTGTCAATCTCGATGCTTTCCCAAAGCCTTTTTGATCACTCTAACCAACGTTTCTCCTGAATTTCAGTGTTGGCCCTCTTCGAATATTGCAGAGAGCTACTTCACCTCTTTCTTTGACAATGCACCCAGATTTTCGCGCACGAATTTATATCGGGGAAGTTTCCTTTTCATCGTCCAAATTTAACTTGCACTTCCAAAAAAAATTGATACAGTAGTGTCATCTTCTCAAAACTACAGAAATGTTCCCTTAACCATATATATATATATATATTATATATATTATATATATATATAATATATATATATATATATATATATAGGGTGTCCATAAGTCCGGCATCATAGGAAAAATAATAAAAAAAAAGGCAAAACAAAAGCTTTTATTTACAGAACGTGCTCAATATGTCCACCATTTTTTCAATACACAAATTCAGACGTGGTACCCAGTCAGCAAGCACACGGTGAATGATGTCAGGAGTAATGGTGTTACATGCCCCAATAATGCGCTGCCGCAAATGTTCAACACTCATAATTTTCTCTGCGTATACCAGCGCTTTCAAGTGGCCCCAGAGATAAAAATCTAGTGGCGTGAGAACCGGGCTTCTACCTGGCCATTCCACAGACCCTCGACGTCCTATCCAATGACCAGGGAATTTTGTACAGGTATTCCCTTACTTGGGTGCTGTAATGTGCAGGAGCGCCGTCTTGCTGGAACCATGTTGGGAAATTTTCTTCTTCGTTCAAGACACTGGGAAATGCTTCTTCCTTGAGCATACGTAGGTAGGTGCCTCCAGTGACATGTTCATCGAAAAAAAGGGGGCCTATGATGCGATCCTTCCAAATACCACACCATACCATCACCCGAGATGCACCTTGTTCCTTTGAAGAGGTATACCAGTGAGGGTTGTTTTGAGACCAGTAGTGGGTGTTCTGTCGATTTACCTCACCATTTCCATAAAAAACAGCCTCGTCACTGAACAGAATGGTGGACGGGAAATTGGCATCCCGAGCATAAGAAAAATATGAATTATGGTTTGTAGAAATAGAAAAATATGAATTTCTCCTATGATGCCGGACTTATGGGACACCCTGTATATTCCCCTTAATAAAACCTGCATAAATGAATTATTCACTATAACGTACAAAAAGTTTAAATGGAAGAGAAACCTTCAGAATAGAAAAACTTGCCCAATATCTTGTAGAACAAAGGAAATATTTTTCCTCCCCAATCAAATTTTCATTTGTCCATTGTAGATGCAACAAGTAAATCCTATAAATAATGAATATCTAATTTGAAAACCGCGAGAAGTTTGCGAGTATACATTTAACATTTCTTTTCTTAGAAGGTAATATTGATTTTTTTTATCCTTTCTAAATTTGCTCCTTTCTTCTAATTGTGCTCTAAGCACCTAAAGTAAATCTACTGCGCTTCCATTATTTATGTATACGTACAGAGAGTTGACGAAAGTAAATAGATACCACAATGACTGTTCTCAAGGACAAATGGCAAAGCTCATCAATGGAATACCAGAATGTGTGTTGACTTTATTTACATAATGCAAAAGGAATAGCAACACGATTCTAAATATACTGATTCAATAAATCCGTTATTATTTATTCACTTTTATTATCAAATAAAAAACTAGGGAAAACCTGAAGGTGTCTGTTTATTTTTGTCAACTCTATGTGTATATATATATAGGTATGCAATTTATCGATATACTGTATATTTAGTGTACAGTAAGTATAATAATAATAATAATAATAATAATAATAATAATAATAATAATAATAATAATAATATGGACCCTACTTGCCGTACACTTTTAAACATTTCACAAGTAAAAATCGAATTTATATTCGTGAATTCAGTCTCGTTTCACGATTAAAATAAGTGGAATTTATAGATGAAAAATCTGAGATACGAAACCGATTACATATTCGTGATAAAGATACTTTCATTGGTCCGAAAATATAACTCATATACGCAAACCTGTATGAGCTAGCTATTGCAATCGAGTCTTTCTTAACCCGGGCTTGGGTTTCGGGTTATTAAGACGTAAAGGAATACAAATGAATACAAAGGAATACGAAGGACACCAACCAGCAGCGGACCGGTTGGTTCCTACGAGGCTGTGTATTTAAGGAGGAAAGTTAAAAGCTGAAAGAAAATCTGAAGACGAGTGAAATTTTTAAATCAAAGCAAAGAAGGAAGATTGAAAGGAAGGAAAGAAATTTAAAGATAAATGAAATTTTTGAAGCGAAGAGGAGAGAATCCGAGTGAAAACTCTACGATACTTTTATGCGCTAACAAATGCTTCTTACTGGAGGTTTAAAGCAAGGTCTTTCATGGTAACATGCCCACTGAAGTTTTAAAGGTTCTCAACTTCAAAACTAATCAGTTGACGTCAAACCAAAATACTTGAACATGAG
>JAJOZX010006015.1:280000-284686 GCA_023014485.1 Bathynomus jamesi | reverse complement strand
GTTATGCAGAAGAGATACAAGATGAAATACAAGCCACAAACTGAAGACGGTTGTTAGCTATTCTGATGAAACGTATGTAATTTAAATTCAAATTAAAACTTTATTCAGAAAAGAATACAAGTGACAAAGTTTTACAATTTTTAGATATTTGTTATGACATTAATATATTCACAGTACTCTCATCTAAATATCCTTTGAAAGCATGGAGGCTTTTTAGGCAAAATTAATGTCATTTAGTTTATTTATTACATAAAAATAATGAAAGTGGCAAGTATTAGTAATAATAATAATAATAATAACACAATAATAATAATAAATAGGTTACAATATAAAGTTTACAAAATGTTACATAATTTTAAATTAAATGATTTACTGTATATTTAGTAGAAAATAAATGCTCCTTAATAAACAAAATATAGAAAAATAATAATTTAAGGTGCTTAATGAAATTAGCATATTTTAAATAGTTGATTACAAATTGATTACTATGGTAAAAATAGCAGTGGTGAACTTATACATCAGTAGGAGCTAATGAAGTGCTTTTCAGTGATTTGCGAAATACATTAGTGATGAACCGTGCCTGATATGCATGGGAATTGGTTCCATACATCTGCTCCTTTGAAAGAGAGTGCATTTCCTGTAGTTTCTATTGTATAGTTAAGTTTGTGTATAAAATCTCTGGGTAGTTTGCAATGATAGTTTGGAATAAGCGAGCATGGAACATTAAAAGGTTTTCTGTTGTATAAGCTTATATTGTATATTTAACGATACCTTAAAAATGCATAATGTTGAAAGATACCTTAAAAATGCATAATGTTGAAAGATACCTTAAAAATGCATAATGTTGAAAGATACCTTAAAAATGCATAATGTTGAAAGATACCTTAAAAATGCATAATGTTGAAAGATACCTTAAAAATGTATAATGTTGAAAGATACCTTAAAAAAAGATACCTTAAAAATGCATAATGTTATCGTGGAAGCTGTCACTGATAAATATCTAATTCTAATGTAATCTCCGTGTATCAAGAAAATGCATACCATTCCATCGTAGTTCATTCACTCTGTATGTTTTAAAACACACTGGTAAAGGGTACAGCAAAAAATAAGGGAATAGATAAAAAGAAGACTGTACACTCGTTGTCTGTTATTTTTATGTGCAGAAAAAATACTCAATTTCATTAATAAACGAACGTAATTAACCTATGATAACCAATTCATATAGTTATTTAAACCAAATTTACTCATGCAGTGGTTATGGTTATTTTTTTGGTAACAAATTAAATGGTCAAATTAGCCATTTTGGCTTTGTTAGATACGCGTTGTTTCAAACTTGTATTTTTTTCTGTGATATATCTTTCCATTGTATTTTTACTAAAAATATAATTACAAAGTGAAAAAAATTCAAATTACAAAAAAAAAAAAAAAATTGAATCCCGTTTTGAGATAAATCCAAAGCTAATGAATATATTTGTATTTTAATTCTTTCTAAGTTTTTATCTCATTTTTAATCGTTGCATGAAATTCACGAAAAGGAGGAAAAACAAATTAAAATAGACAAAACTAATGGAAGGTTTTATCTTTTGAAAAAAAATAGGTAAAATAAGAAAAGAAAATTGTAAATAAGAACTTTAAACTCTATTTAAATAAGTAATTATTATTATTATTATTATTATTATTATTATTATTATTATCATTATTATCAAAGTTAAATTTTTTTTCCAAAAACATTTTCCGAAACTTGGGAAGAAATTTTCTTTTGATGCTTTTTTTTTTTTTTTTTTTATCCAAGCATGAAACGATGATATAGAAATTCATCGTCTCAGGTTTTAAATGGATAGAATATTGAGGTGAGGGAATTTACATAATTTATTCCATTTATTTATTCAACCCTACTTTTTTTATATTCTTAAAAGGGGAAATTTGAAGTTAATATATTTGTTACGTGTTTATATAGGGCCGTAGTCAGTCTTTTATTTAGTCTTGAGAGGTAGTCGGAAGAGGACCCTGGCTACTGCCGGGTTATGAGGTTCGTATGAGGGGGAAGCGAATCTCGTAATAAACGCTTTTTATGGATTTTTTAAAAATTTTTATTCATGGGGGGGGATTTATACCCGATAGTTCCCCCTCTCCCCTCCCTTTCTACGCCCGTATGAGATAGGTGTACCCTTAGATCAAATTAAATTGTTTGCGAAGTATCATTTTTATGGGCCTTTTCGCTGCACTTAATAAGGGGTAAAACAGGAGCTATTATAGGAAATCTTTTCCGTAATTATGCAAATAGATGCAAATGCTGGTATTTATATCGTGATTTAAGTCGCCACACCCATCCAACGAGCAGCTCCGTTCAATTGAGATGTAATTTTTTTTTCCTAAATGAACACCCTTGTATAATAATGAAAATATACAGGGTGTCCCATAAATCCGGTCTCGTAAGAAAATTTATTTTAAATTAAATTTACAAAAGTAATACATTAGAACTGACACAAATGTTCAAATTGATGTCTTGTTTTGGGACCTTTTTTTTTTGTTGCAGGTAGAATAACACGCAATGGCTAATATGGAAGTGAGTTACACTCATGAGGAAAAGGCGGATTATGTGACACCCTGTATATTACGTTATTTGGTTAAAAAAAATCTGCCGAATATTTCCTTTAGTTTAAATTGCATGAAAAAATATTTTTTTATTAAAGGATTGTAATTTTTATGAAGTATTTTTGTTTTGTGAATATTTTAAAATTTATTTTTAGTTCACGTTCCATTATATACTAACGAGTGTTGAATAAATTTTTGGTTGTATATTCAACAATAATGACTGGAACTTCATCAAATGAAATATAAATTTCAATCAAAAAATATAAATTTTGGTTTTCATAACGAGGATAAAAAAAAAAAAAATTTATTACTTCAAAATTTGGGGTTTTGAAACCATAATTTTTTTTTTACACCAATTTGAGAGCGTAAATTTTTTTAATATATACCGTATATATTTTTCAACTTTTCAAATGTTCCGCGCGATGATTCCTCATTTCACGAAGGTTAAGCTTGTCGTCCCCTCCTCTCGAGTTGGCCTGGTGAAATAGTGAGTTGGTTTCTTGTACTCCACCTCACATAGCCAGGTACGTCCGGCTCATCGGGGATTGTTCTGAGCCAGGCGTCTAATCTTCTTTTGAAGATGTCCACCGCAACACCACTCGTGTTCTTTAGGTCTTTGGGCAGCTGATTAAACAGTTTTTGTCCTCCACAACAAAACTATTTTCTTTCAGGGTTAATGATGTTCCCTGTCTCGCCTTTAATTTGGGAACACGACACAGTCTTCTTTTTCTACTTTTCACTGTTTTGGGATTTACAGGGTTCAGAGTAAGATTAGGGACTAGTTTCTCCATTATATTCAAAGTGTAAATAATGGTGTATCTCTCTCTTCTCCTTTCCAGTGAATATAGGTTTAGTTCGCGTAACCTTTCCCAGTAGTTTAGTTCTTTGCACCCATTGATCTTGGTTGTGTAGCTTCTCTGAATCCCTTCTAAGCTGTCTGTCTTCTTTTTATATGGGCATGTTAGAACCGAGCAGTATTCCAATTTGGGTATGATTAGTGTTTTCAGTAGAGGAATCATTATATTCCTATCCCTTCGTTTAAAGGTTCTCAGTATCTGCCCAGTTATTATCTTTGCTCTGTTTACTATGTTTATATATATATATATATATATATAGTCTTATTAAGAAGACGTAATCACACAAAGCCCCTATAAAGAAATAAAAGCACCTCCATCTTTAGCACCATTTTTTTTACAACTTACTAAATTGTAATAACATTTCCGTTTACAAGCTATTAAACACTCCTAAAAGGTAAAAATCATGTTTTTATAACCTTTTATCAGACGTTTGAGACCATCCGTTGAGAACGGGTTGGTGAATGCGTTTAATTCGAGCTAGATCATTTTAGATAAGGGATTTATGTCTTCAGAATCGCTTTATCTGTGAAATACGGTCTCGCTTTATTAAAACAAAATAATTCCAAAGAGATACTGTTGCTATACTACTACTAGTAATAATAGTAATTAGAATAGTAATAAAAATAGTAATAATAATAGTAGTAATAATAATAATAATAATAATAGTAGCAGTAATAATAATAGTAGTAATAATAATAGTAGTAATAATAATAGTAGTAATAATAATAATAATTACACAATATGCCATGGAAGCAAGCAGCTTATTAGCCATATTAGACTTAGATGCATATAAGCAATAATGAAACTTCAGACAAACCAAATTTGGAGTTCAAACTTGGTTACTGGACCGAATATGCAAACTATTTCCCTCCAACAGTCTCTATATACTGTATCTTGTTAGCGTTCGAAACGTGAGCGAAATACTATGAGAAGATGCAGATAGTTTGAAGCTATACATATTGGGGTCGAACGCAGGTCAATCCTGAAGCGACGTTCAAAACCTCATATATATGGGATAAATTTCACAATTAAACACGTGAAATGAATGAATGAATGATGCAAACCCACAAAGAAAAAGAAAAATGATTCCAAAGCCTTTGGTGTATTAAAAAATATATGTATATGATGACACCCTGACGAAAGGCCTTGGAATAATTTTTCTTTTTTCTTTGTGGATTTGCATATTTTATATATATATATATATATATATATATATATATATATAATGCAAACC
>JAJOZX010006015.1:267500-275000 GCA_023014485.1 Bathynomus jamesi | reverse complement strand
TGGTGGCACAACACCGCGAAGTATGAACGACTCAGCATATCACTTGCCGCATAAACACCTTTGAAGGCGGGAGACCCAAGTTGAAACTATTCGCCATTTAAAGAATTAGCAGACACATAGAAGGTGTCCACAATGTCAATGTCTTGCCACCCCAGTAAAATACTAACTAATTTTTGTTTTTCTTTCAGACCCATTTGAAATGTGTGATATGACTGAACAACGCATATTGGTTAGTACCTAGGTCCATGAGCGACTACGTTATGGCAAAACCATTGAAAATATTCGTGCAGACTTCCAGGACCGATTCAATCGTGCAGCTCCTCCAAAAAGGACTCTGTTGAGATGGGAAAAAAACTGTTTACATCAAGTACTATAAAAGATAAACCAAGAAGTGGCAGGTCATCTAAGTAATAAATGGGTTTGAAAGAAAAACGAAAATCAGTATTTTACTCGGGTGACAAGACATTGTGGACAGTGGACACCCTGTACACATGACAGACATCCAATTACAGTAAACACGCTCACACACTTGCATGCCTTGTCATTAGGTTTAAGAATAGAGTAGAAAAGTATTTTGTAGAAATACGTAATTTCATAACGAACAAAAAAAAATTGTATGGCATGGATCAAGTGAGGTAGAATTGCGTTTCTGCCGTCACGATTTCCATTTTCTCTCCTTTCTCTTGGGTGGCTGGATGCACGTGACGGGTAAGGGCATGGTGTGGAAAATCTGATTTCTGTTCTCACTCCCTGTTTCAATCCCTTCCCTCTAGAAACATTTCGTCACTTTGCCGGCGTGGTGGCTTTGAGCGTACATGGGTGTAGAGACGAAGAGTTTAACCTTTACCTCTCCTAATATTTTGGGGCTAGTTTAGAATGAGCCATGGAGGCTTTGTTGGACTGATACCTCGGTAAATACTGTAGAGCTGTAAATATTTTGTATATAATCGAAATCATGTGTTCGAAGTTTTTGTGACAATACCAAGTAGCTGATATACGATCAGCACAAATATATTATTTTGCCAGTTTATACAACGGTGCTATCTAGTGTACGATTTCCAATGGGCAAGAAATACCTGACACATTTATATTTAATGTAAAAAAAAGAGGATTTTAACAGAAAATGAGAATATTTGCCTATCATACAAAACTACAGTATCAGGAAATTACTTCAGCGACCCTTTAACGGGAAATGTGACTATTAGCATTTCATCCGAAAACTACAGTTTCAGGACCTAAGTCTTTTAAGTGTCCACCATTTTCATATATGCATTCCGCACAGGGACAGCTGTGTTTTCCATCACCTTTCTTAAAGTTTCAAGTGAAATATTGGCGATTTCTTGTTCAATTTGCATACGTAAGTCTTGAATGGTATTTGGTCTTGTCTGGTAGACTGTTGATTTAAGGTACCTCCACAAGAAGAAATCGGCTGTAGTTAAGTCCGGACTTCTGGCTGGCCATGGAACACCTCCAAATCGTGAAATGAGATGATGTGGAAACAGGTCCTTCAGGAGTGACATTCATACACGAGCAGTATGGGCAGTTGCTCCGTCCTGTTAGAACCAGGTTTGATCATCAAATCCCATGTCTATTAGTTTTGGAGCAAGAAAAGTGCTTATCATTTCTTGATATTGCTCTGATGTCACTGTGACAGTTGCCCCCTTGGCATCGGAAAAGAAGTATGCCCCTATGACTCCAGCCCAAGAAATGCCACACCACACTGTGACACGTTCACTGTGTAAAGGTCGTTGGTGGAACTGCTCAGGATTTTCTTCTGCCCAAAATCGGGAGTTCTGCTTGTTGACATAACCTGTGAGCAAAAAATGAGCTTCATCTGACATGATTAGTTTCTTAATAAGCCTGTCACCCTTCTCGCACATCCCGAAGAAATGCTTTACAAAATTCCATCCTGATTCGTCTATGAATTTCACTAAGTTCTTGAACTACTTGAATTTTGTAGGGAAACATGTGCAAATCATCCTTCAGCATGGTTCGAAAGGATGTTCTGTTTATGTTCAGTGCAGGTGACAGTTTCCTTGTCGAACGACGTGGACTGCGCTGAACAGCTTCACGCACAACTGCAATATTGTCAGGCGTACGAACGCTTTTGGGTCGTCCTGGAGGAGGCGTGGCTTGTGCACTGGCAATTTCATGAAATTTTTTGTATATAAGAGTATTGTGTTCCTGGTGGAACATCTGTTAACACTGTAAATTCTTTTGAGGTCTCTTTGAGCCTGAATTATTGAACCGAACTTGAAGTACAGTTCCAAGATCTCTGCTCTTTCGATATTTGTCTACTCTACCATGTTAGTAAATCTTACAGGGATCCTTTATAATCTGCAATAGAAAGAAAAAATAATGAATATGATTTAGGATTTTGCTTAGATTTAAAATGTGTCAGCTATTTCTCGCCCACCCTGTATGTGTTCATAGCGTAATTGTAGAGCTAGCTTATATATTCTCCTCTTTCCTGTAAAATTTCTTTGGCTACTTTTCCAAGGTCAAGGTACTTTCCTCAACTTTTTCCGTACCCATCTCTGGCGGAGAGGGAGTGGAGGGTGTGGAGAAAGCCTTATGCTTTTCTCTCCAGTTTTCTACTACTGCTAGAATAGTTAAAAATGAACTAGTTTAATAACAGGAACACCCCTGAGTGCACCAGGAAGGTTCTTAATTCCAGATATAATTCTGAAAGGCCTTTCTTTGAGTCTCTCTCTCTCTCTCTCTCTCTCTCTCTCTCTCTCTCTCTCTCTCTCTCTCTCTCTCTCTTCTCTCTCTCTGTTCCTCATTGTTTCGCAGTTTCATCCCAACAACTGAAATGTGAAGAAAATCTTGAGGAAATCCTAGAAAATGTGTTTTCGGATTATGGAAACGACATGAGCTGTCCGCAAATTAGAAAAATAAAATGTTACCGAAGGGTTTTCCACACATTAAACTTTTTTATTCGTCCGCATGATAAACTTTTTCCGCATCAACAACTATTTTTACTTCTGTTTCTTTAAAACAACGTTTTGTTTTAGTTTGTGTGTATAGATATATATATATATATATATGCAAAACTTATCCCTCACCAGGATTCGGAACCGGGCCCTCTGACTTGGAAACATGGGAGTTAACCATGCGGCTACGACAGGATGAAAGTTAATAACAACCTGCCGACATTTCACTGCCCGAAGGAAACACCAAATGGTTTCGTGTCCAGAGGTATTTTTACGTTAGTAACCCCTGTACTCGAACCAATGGGGAACATTTAATCCAGATCTGTCTGGCAAACATGAGAGTACCGTTAGATGGAAATATAAATGCATAACCGCACATTTTTGCATATATGCAGTAATGCATAATTAGGCGTTTATAATATAATATAATATATATATATATATATATTATATATATATAATATATATTATAAGCTGCAGGTAACTACAGTCCGACAGCGCTCCATTTGCTATGAGAGAAATGAGTGCTGCCTTTGCTTGCCCCCTTTTTCATTTGCTTACTGCGGAAGGGTAACTTAAATATTCTGATAGCTTCCCGCCAACGTGATGTGTATGTATGACTCATCGAGGTGGAGAGATGTGCAGTGGCATTGGTATCTTGGTTTTGGCAAAGAAAAATGGTTTCTGCAGAGGGATACAACTTCCAAAACCACTTCCATCTGAACCATAAGCTGGATCCCGCGATCTTCGATTCTGCAATCATCCGCTTCTCTAGAAACTACTCGTTTCTAGGGTAAAAAATATCTGTTACTGTCCATCGTAATAGGTATGGACTAGTGATGTACCGATTCCAAATTTTAGTCGATGCCAATGCAAATTCCGTGAAAAACTACCGATGCCGATTCTTTGCCTATATTTAAAAAAAAATCAATTCCCTTCATAAATTTGACTAATCTAATGTGAAAACTTTCAATTTTCATATTTTTACCTTTCAAATTTGTTTAAATGCTTTTCCTTAGCTTATTCCACAATATACGAGGGGCGGTCAGAAAATAAGTTTACACGGCGTATAATTTCGTAACTAAAGGACCTACATTGATTATGTTTATATCAGGTGAATTCGTTAATCATTGTTGGCAACACTGCACGTCGATTCAGCTGCCATCTACCGTACATTGGTTATATGAGTCAATTGAACATGGCGGCTCGACTGGAACAGTGCCCTGTCATTTCTGCAACGATATTCCGAGTCTGTCAGTGGTCAAGAATTTCTCGATCGCATTGTCACATGAGACGAGACATGGGTTCATCACCGTACTCCGGAAACAAAACGTTCCAGCATAGAATGGAAACACCCTGGGTCCCCGCGACCAAAGAAGTTCAAGATTGTGAGGTCCGCTGGCAAAGTGATGGTTACCGTGTTTTGGGACCACAAAGGCGTTTTGGCTCGCAGACTTCATGCAAAAAGGCATAATAATCAATGCAGCTGCATATTGTTTAACACTGGAACGTTTACGAGCGGCCATTAAACGTAAACGTCCTGGACTACTACGTAGGGCAGGGCACTGTTCCAGTCGAGCCGCCATGTTCAACTGACTCGTATAACCAATGTACGGTAGATGGCAGCCGAATCGACGTGCAGTGTTGCTAACAATGATTAACGAATTCACTTGATACAAACATAATCAATGTAGGTCCTTTAGTTACGAAATTATACGCCGTGTAAACTTATTTTCTGACCGCCCCTCGTACAATACGAGAATTTGCTACTTATATGTCGTAGCTTAAATGGTGTTAAAAAGTTTTATTACTCAGTAAAATGTTAAATAATTTTATTTTAGTTTCATAAATTGAATACCAATATTTAAAGTAATTGTTTTTCCTTATGTTGATGGTACTTTCTTCAACAATGTAAACAACAACAAACTTTTTCATTAAAATTTCAAGTCCCTGGTGTCCAATTTAAGTAAAAACCTGGATATATAATTTGGGTTTATAAAATTATTGAAATACTTAAAATAAAGTCAACATAGTAAGATGGTTTAATATATAAATTTATAAAGTACAACTTAATATAGAATTATTATTAATAATAGAGTAGGAGATTACAATAGTTTAAAATATTTAGAGATTAGCTACTGTAGTTAGAGGAAATGTAAATTTATGGGGAACTTATTAAGCTTTGCCTTTTTCGTGAATGTGAAATATTTTTATATAATTACACTTTGAAGTGAATATAAATTATCATAAATGTTTTTTGTATGTTCATGTTTCTATGAATATAGATTTTGTTTTGTAATGAAACTGAAAATTTCAAAGAATCAGTGAGAGAATCGGCTAAATTTGACCGATGCCCCCAAAATGGCCGATTCTGCGATGCCGATTAATCGGTACACCACTAGTATGGACTCGACTGGTTCGAAGAGAATGAGGAAGACTCAGCACTTCCCCTCACCATAGTATAGTTACCAGAGTTCAGTCTCATTGATAATTTCTGTGGCGTGTGTTGAATCACGGAATCATCAACCTTCAATGAGAAAAACTATGGTATTTGTCATTTACCATTACTTATTCGGACTATAGTTGATTTAATTATCCCAGAAGAGTTCCTTGTTCCATGCACTGTCTGTGTGTATCATAAAAAACTCAGGGGACCATTCTGAGTTCATTCCCATCTTGAAACGGACATGTTATGTGCCTTGAAAAGTGGACGCTCAATTCTGCCAGTTGAGGTTTAAGTTTTGGTTTTGGCCAAAAATATAATAGTTACCCCTTTTTTCTTTGATGTATTCAATCTGACGTGAAGGCAGCGAGTCTTTTGCTTATATTGAGGTTCTAAATGTAGCAGGGCTAGGCTGCTTTAAACCCTAGATCCATGTCCCAAAGCTGGATCCTGTCTGCTTTGCAGATAGCTGGTGAGGGAAGTTATATTTATGGGACCTCTTTGCGAGTGACCCGTTGCCCACGTCGGGCTAGCATCATGAAAAAGAAAAACTATGGTATTTTTCATTTACCATTACTTATTGGGACTATAGTAAATTTAATTAACCCAGAAGAATTCCTTGTTCCATGCACTGTCTGTGTGTATCATAAAAAACTCAGGGGACCATTCTGAGTTCATTCCCATATATATATATATATATATATGGGATGAATTTCACAATTAAACACGTGAAATGAATGAATGATACAAAACCCACAAGGAAAAAGAAAAATGATTCCAAGGTCTTTCGTGTATTCAGAAGTACACCTCGTCAGAGAATTCCCTGACACATTCCCGACGAGGTGTATTTCTGAATACACGAAAGGCCTTGGAATCATTTTCTTTTTCCTTGTGGGTTTTGTATTATATATATATATATATATATATATATATATATATATATAAAATTTTATTGAGTAAAATTTTAGTCTTGCTTTTGTAAAACCAATTCTTTTTAACTCACTGGAATATGAAATTTCACGGAAGTTGGTTTTTAAACCAATGTCTAATTCGATTTTCAGAGTTCACGTCGAGCAAATGGCATTAGCATACACACACACACACATATATATATATATTATATATATATATATATACAGGGTGTCCCGTAAGTCTGGACCCATAGGGAAAAATAATAAAATTACAAAATAGTCCAAAAATTTATTTATAATATATTATTTTTTTTTATTATTATTTTTATTATTTTTTTATTATGATCTTACTCCGCTGGAGTTTTATTTGTGGGGCCACTTGAAAGCCAAAGTGTACGAGGTCAAACTTCAGAACATTTTCCACCTTAAAGCACGCATTGTGGAGGCGTGTCAAGAAATTTCTGCGACTGTGATTCAGAAAGTGCTGTCGCAGTGGAGATTGCGTCTTCAACTATGTGTGCGACACAACGGCGGACACTTTGAACAGATTATGTAATAAATTTTTGGACTATTTTGTAATTTTATTATTTTTCCTATGGGTCCAGACTTAGGACACCCTGTATATACGAGTGTGTATATATATATATATATATATATATATATATATATATAATTTATGTATTTATTATTTCTATTTTATTTTATTTTTTACTTTTTTCCTTCTTAAATTACTGACGTTTCTATCAACGTGTGAACGAAAACGGATTTCTCAATTTACAGACGTCAAAACATGTTTCGGAAAAAAATTAGCCCGCGAAAAACAATTTTTAAAAACATAAAAAATTACTAATTGTAATAATATGTTTTTTCCTTGAATATTTTACAATTTTTGGTGACATTGATAAAGTTTTAAAAACAAAACCAGATTATAATTGATAAGTAAAATATTTAGGCTCTTTTAAAGATTTTGTTTCTACCTTTTGAAGTGTTTGTTTTATTTTATAGTTAATTACAATAATAACTAATTATAATATTTATTACAAAACATAACTAATTATATGTTTGTTTTGTCTTATAATTATTATTAATCATGTTTGTATATTACCTAATTATAACGACTTAGATATGAAATGCTTGTTTTATCTCATTGTTGATCTGAGAGCCCAGTAAAGCCTCAAGCTTAATTGGGACAAATTAAACGGGAAAAATA
>JAJOZX010006015.1:217500-262500 GCA_023014485.1 Bathynomus jamesi | reverse complement strand
ATAATCCATTGATTATTTTTAAAAAATTTTAAGGCGAAATGTCCTTACGGCGAATTTGTCTTACGGCGAAAATGTTTACGGCGAAAATGTTTACGGCGAATTTTCCTACGGCGAAAATGTTTGCAGCGAAATTTCCTAGAACCACCCCATCGATTGTCGGAGGGAGGTCATTTCTGACACCCGTTTGATTCTTAACAAATTTCCAAAATTTGTTATCGTTATTTATGCGAGCTTCACAGGCTTTTGATGCTCGAATAGACTCTTCCTGTTTACATCGCCTTATGGCCGCCTTATACTGACCCCGACTTCTACACATATTCATGTATACTGGTCCTTTTCTGGGTCTACCATGAAAGCACCACAAATCATAGGCTTCTTTCGATTCATATATATATATATAATATACTGTGTATATATATATATATATATATATATATATATATATATAATATATAATAGTGTGGACCAAAATGGGGGGTAAATTATAAAGTTGAAGAAATCCTTGTTCCACATTAATGCCCTTGTTCCTTTGGACCAGATAGACATGTCAGCAAAAGTTTGGTCAAATATGAGAATATTTAGGGGTCCCGAGATTTAATGACTTATAAAAATTTTCCAATGAATCGGCGCGCTTAGAACATCAATGATCAACTCAACTCTTGAGTTGCAACTTAGGAAAAAATTTCTTCTTATTTAAGAAATTTTTGGTGTTAATAGAGTACAAAAACAATCTTAGATCATTATTTCAGAGAAAATTATTAATAAGGAAAACAAAAATTTTGGATAAAATATATTATCCTTAATTGGTCAACTCTAAATTAAAGGCTTTGCCTAATTGGCTTGAACCTTTTAGTTATCCTTTTTATCTCCTAATTTAACTGGTTTATTTTACTATTTCAGAAATTTAATTTTTTAAACTAAAAATGGCTACTCGTTCTAAAACTAAAGTTTGGCTCATTGGCCATTTATATAAAGATATACTTTGTTGCCGCTTACCTACAAAACTGCAAGTTTTGCAAAAATATTTCTTCCATCAAAAAGAGGAAAAATTGGGACGAAGAAGATCCATTAATCTTTGCTTAGATGAAGTGATGACCTACTGGGAGAAAGCCAGGATTCCCACAATGCGTAGAGACAGTGCCATCCGAAAGATTGACTCTTTAATAAGCTGTTATGATAAATTGATGAAAAACGGAAAAAGGCCCGAGGAAAAATGCTGTATTGAAGAAGCTATGTTTAAAGATGAAATTAAGGCTGAAATTCTTGATATTGGTCACTCTAATGCCCTTTTGATGATGTCAAATGAAGAAGACATTATTGGGCTGTCATTTGACACAACAGCATCCAATACCGGAATCCATGCTGGAGTTTGCACTAAAATTGAACAAGAACTTGGAAAAGAGCTTTTATATTTAGCCTGCAGACACCATATTTATAAGATTGTCCTATCTCAAGTCTTCCGGACTTCTATGGGCCATTCCTCTGAACCTGATATTCCAATCTTCAAAAGATTCAAAACTCAATGGGATTTTATGGATCATTCTCAAATCACAACTGCTGTTGATTCCCAAAGCTGCAGAATAATTGAGAGAGTTCAAGATTTAAAAAATCAAACAGTCTTAATCATGAAGGAGGCACTCAACTCTAAACAGCCAAGAGATGATTATAAAGAATTTTTTCAACTTGTTCTCTTGTTTTTTGGAGAAGAAAGCATTTCTAATACTCCCTTGAAGAGACCTGGAGCGTACCATCATGCAAGATGGATGGCAAAAGGAATTTATGCATTTAAGCTTTTTCTTCTCCAAAATCAATTTAAGATGACTAAAAAAGAACTTGATGCAATAACAGAAATTTGTTTATTTGTTGCATTGGTATATGCAAAATCTTGGGCAAAAGCTTCTCAACCAGAGGAAGCCCCAAATATTGATCTTAAATTTTTGCAAGATCTTGCAATAATGGAGGAAAATTCTTTGATATCAAGTGTTATCAAGCAAGCCCAAAATGCCATTAAACGACATCTGTGGTACCTCTCAGAAACACTTGTTGGATTAAGCTTCTTTGACAAAAGCATATCCCTTGAAGAAAAGGAGCAAATGCGAAATAATATCAAACTGCCTCCAAGAAATAAAGGACTGAAACGTTTAGAAGCAAAGGTAACCCTAGCTTCTTTTAAAGAAAAAAGGATTTCTGATTTTGTTACTTCAAGGACTAAATCTCTTTTTGATGCTCTACATCTCAATTCTCTCTTCACTGAAAATTCTGCATCAACATGGGGAATAGATCCTGAGTACCAAAGAGGCTGCGCTAGAGTTCGTGCCCTAAGAGTGACAAATGACACAGCTGAGCGGGGTGTTGCATTGATTGAAAAATTTAATCAAGCAGTGACAACTAAAGAAGAGGACAAACAATACCTGCTCAAAACAGTTTTCAAGAATCGTAAAGAATTTCCAACAAAAAATAAAGCAGAACTTATGAAAATGAGGAAAAACTAATTTTTTCAGCATTAAAAGGAAAAGTGCAATTTTCTCGGGACCCCTAAAACTTGACGTAGAGGTTTCACATTTTGTAATTTGATTAAGGTAAGCAAAAGGAATAACAATACTCATGTGGAACAAAGATTTTTAAACCTTCATTTAAACCTTCATTTAAACCTTCATCGACTAAGTTCTCTCCACAAGGTTGGTTTTATGCCTCTTGGTATGGACAGTATTTGTGCAAAGTTTCACGTTATTCGGTTAATATTTAGGGGTCGCCCCACTTGCCCCCTTTTTGAAAATTTGGGAAAATATATAGACAACTGAATAACAATTTTTTTTTGGTTCTCAAAGAATATGAAAGAAAACAGTAAGACAATAGGACATGATAATGGGTGTATCTTCATTATTTCTTCTGCATCAGAGTCGCCTTGGATGGTATTGGTATCTGTTTTCGGTGGGGCGCTACGAGTTGTAGGAGGTACTGCTTCTGGTCCTCGTTTCGTGTCAAAGTGTCATTGTAGCGTTGTGCGAGAGCAATACCTCGCTCGGCAGCATCATTGACGACTTTCATCTTTAGCCGATCTCTAAGTTCCCTGTAGTTCTTGTCATTTGGCCATTCCCGTGGATCTTTTTGAAGTAACTGGCGCGCTTCCTCCTTACCTCCAACTTTCAAGGCTTCAAAGAGGGTCAATGTCCTTTTCGTGACGAAGGATGCCACATCATTTTCAACACCAGCTTCCGCCATGTCGATTCGTCGGGGGCAGCCATTCTTTTGGGGATGTTGGAGGTGTTGAACCATTCTCCTTTTGGTATCAGGATCGATCCTATTATCGAAGAAGGCCAGTCCAATCAGATGCTCCGACAAGTACCACAGGTGGCGTCTTAGAGCTGTCTTCGCCGCTTGTGCAGCTCCTCCGTGTGGATATTTTTCCAGAAGATGCAGCATTTTGAGATCATTGAGAGGAGCTTGTGTCCCCATTGGCGCTTCATGCCAGTACTTGACGTAAATCAGACTGACAAATAAAGCCAGCTGAGTCACGTTTCGTTCTTCGCGTGCTGTGAGCTTGAATTGATAGTGAAAGAGGTAGATTTTGAGCGCATAAATCGCCTTCGCCATCCATCTCGCGTGGTGCATGGGACCCGGAGCTCGGATAAAGAGTTGACCACCAGTCTTTCCCCCCAGGAAGAGCAAAGATAGTTCAAGGAACTCCTTGTAGTCGTCACGAGGTTGGCTTGCCTGAAGAGCGTTAGGTAAGTAAGTGAGCATCTCTTTTCTCATCTCTTGGAGTTGAGGGTTCTCGAACAAGCTGTCCGATGCTGAGACAAATGCTTCGTGGGAGAGAGATGGCCATTCCTTTTGAAATCGCTTAAAAAGGCCTGTTTCAGGACTTCCTGTTGAGCCATATTGAGGCAAAGACATCAGCAAGTACGACTTCAAGTATATGATGTCGACAACCGATCCAAACTAGCTCGTGACCCAATGCTTCTTCAATCCTGACACAGGCTCCGCGATGTAAACCCGTGTTTGACGCAGTGGTATCGAAGACGAGACCTCTCACATGCTGTTCCACGTTCCATAATTTCATAGTTTGAAGGCATGCCTGGGCCTGTGCTTCTCCAGTTCCTTGTTTCATCTTTGGGACACCAAGCAGCTTCTCCTGTCCATTGAATGTTATAAGGATTGCTATCCGATGCACATTCGTCTTCTTCCCTTCAATGCTGGGGAGAAGCTTTCCGTCCCAATGGAGAAGGACAGGGTCTTCTAGAGAGAATGATTCTAGGTCTTCTCGAGCTGCCTGTTCTCGCCCACTTTCTCTGTAACGATGAATAGAGCTCCGAGAGCACGTCATCCCAGACAGATCATGCCCCGCGGCCTGTAATACAGCTCCAGTTACGAAAACAGCATTCCGGTCAGAAAGATTGGTGCGATCCATTGCTCCAATGACTTCTGGAGATTGGAAAATGTTCGTAACCTTGTTCTTGGGACGCTTTGGTGCCGGAGCTTCAGACGAAGAAGGAATCGGAACCGATGGTCTATAGTCGTCGTCGTCTTGCGAAAAAAGGGAAGAAGAAGAAGAGGAAAGATCAATTGATGACACTCCTGCTTCTTCCAAATCTTTCTGTGTTGCTTCATGCCTTGCCTTCCTCTTGGCTTCCTTCTCCATTCTGGATCGCTTTCTGTCCTCTTGTGTAGTCGTTTCCTTATCAATGCCAGCCATGCTGCAAGAATTGACGTCCTTGCGCTGCATGGACAGGAAATTTCGGTCCTCAACGTTGACGATTGTGCTCATGGCATCACTAGTTGCGATGTCAAACAGTTCCTGGATGTCCGCTTTGAAGATGTCTTCATTCATTCTATCGCTGGCACGTTGCCTGGTCCTGTGCTTCTTGAGTGTTTTGTAGCGGTCTAAAAGCTTTGAAAGCTTACGGACACAGGAGTCGATCCGTTGAGTTGGGATCCGCGCTCGGTTCCAGACTTCAATCACCCTCTGGCATGCCTGGTTCAGACTGTCGGAGGTGGTTTGCTTTTGATTGATGTGGTGGTATTGCCCCAAGAGGAGGGCGTCAAGGCATGTAGGGAGCCTTGACGTGGATAAAGTTCCAGTTGCCATCCCTAGAAGCCAAACTTTTGGAATTGATCGAGTTTGAGCCATCGGACCTACGGAAGAAAAAGTACATTATATATATATATATTCAGAGTGGGGCGACCTCTAAATATTCACCAATCACGCTGCAATTTTGCACAGACCATGTGGACACTAAATGGACAAAAACCACACTTGTGGAGACTATCTAAGACAATTTTGAAATTTCCCCCTGTGGATTTGGACCACCCTAATATATATATATTATATATATATATATATATATATATATATGATTTGTGGTGCTTTCATGGTAGACCCAGATTAGGACCAGTATACATGAATATGTGTAGAAGTCGGGGTCAGTATAAGGCGGCCATAAGGCGATGTAAACAGGAAGAAGAGTCTATTCGAGCATCAAAAGCCTGTGAAGCTCGCATAAATAACGATAATAACAAATTTTGGAAATTTGTTAAGAAGCAAACGGGTGTCAGAAATGACCTCCCTCCGACAATCGATGGGGTGTCGGGGGAGGATGAAATTGCAAAGCTGTGGAAAAACCACTACTCTAACATTCTTAACAGTGTGAGTAGGGGTAATCTTAAGATAGATTGCAGCGAAACGATTGTGGGAGGGACAAGGGAAAATATTTTTATATCATTTTCTGAAGAAAAGAGGTTAATTAAAGAGTTAAAGACTGGTTCTGCGTCAGGGGTAGATGACTTATCGAATGAGCACTTAAAATATGCCAATGACGTAGTATGTCTGCATATATCATTGCTCCTATCAGCCATGCTTGCTATCCCTGCAGAGTTCATGAGGGTATATATCTTGCCCCTGGTCAAAAATAAGTACGGAGACATTCTGTCCAGCAATAATTACAGGCCTATTGCTGTCGCTTCCTGCTTCTCGAAACTACTAGAAAAACTCTTGTTACTCCGATTAAATGATTTCCTATGGACATCTAATCAGTTTGGCTTTAAAAGGTCCCACTCAACTGACCTGTGTATCGATGTACTGTACTTAAAGAAACAATATCCAAATACATTGACAGTAATTCAACCATTTATAGCTGTTTCCTTGATATAAGTACGGCATATGATGGGGTGAACCACAATATTTTATTTGCAAAACTAGAAGACAGGAAGGTTCCCATGTACATATTAAATTTATTGAAATTTTGGTATTCCCACCAATCTTCCACTGTTAGGTGGGGCAATGTCCTATCCGAGTGTTTTGGCTCCTCTTGCGGGTGAGACAAGGCTCCTTGCTCTCCCTCATGGTGTTTAATGTGTATATTCACGGATTAATTGCTTCACTTAATGAGGCAACAGTGGGATGTTGTATAGATAACACAAGGATAAATAACTTAGTTTATGCCGATGATATGGTGTTAATAAGTCCCTCTGTTAATGGTCTGGATCGGCTACTAAACGTCTGCGAAGTGTATTCGCAGAAACATGATATTCTTTTTAATGTTACAAAAACTAAGGTTATGCAATTTCATCCTAAAAGCTGTAATCAGCCAGCTGATATAAGGTTTAAAGTGAATGGTGAAGTAATTGAGGAAGTACAAGAGTTTAAGTATTTGGATCAAACTATTACCAGCTCCTTGAGTGATGACTCGGATATAAGAAAACAATCCCGAAGCCTGTGTGCTATAGCGAATATGACCATAAGGAACTTTCGTTTCTGTACAAGTGAAGCTAAAGACACACTCTTTCATACTTTCTGCAGTAATATTTACGGTCAGCAATCTGGGTGAACTATAAAAAAGGATCTGGCAGAACCCTAAATTTGTTGTACAACAGGTCTTTTAGACTCTTACATAAATTACCCCCGAGATGCTTAGCTTCGCAAATGTTTGCTACCCGCAATGTCCCGAGCTTCCCGGAGGTAACAAGACGTGCTCAACACAGTCTAATGCAAAGAATTGAAAAATCAACGAACCCTATCATCCAAGCTATCCATGAGTCCTGCCATTTATCCTCTAAGCCAGTGGTTCCCAACCTGGGGTCCCCGGACCCATGGGGGTCCGCGAAGGTAGTACTGGGGGTCCGTGAGCTTTCAATATTTCGAGAGGTTCCAATAGAAATCGTACATTTACCCACGATAAGGGCGCTTAGGCTAAAATTTCAAGTTTCCTTGCTCTTGGCTGGAATTATTAATACTTTATTTAATAGGCTGTATTTTAATTGCATACTCTCTTATATGTCCTTTATTTGATAGTGAAAAATGAGAAAACGAGTTAATTATTTTATTAGTTAATAAAAACAGTTTGTTTGGTAGACGGAATCTTTCAAAAACATGGGGTCCTTGGGAAAAAAATAAAAATAAAAGGGGTCCTTTGTGGTGAAAAGGTTGGGAACCACTGCTCTAAGCTGGGGACTTCTCGGTACGAAAACGTCTGTCTGTAGCTCCACTTAACTTCGACAGTGCAATATTATTTCTAATCGTATATATTTCTATCCTTAGTATATGAACTGTCATTGTATTAATAATATTTGTCATATGGACTATAGTCTGCTATATATACTGTATATATACACACACACACACACACACAGTATGGGGCGTAAGTCTGGAACCATAGGGCAAAATGATAAAAACGGCAATAAAAACGACGAAGAGACCTTTGGGACTCTTTGTGAAATGAGCGAGGATGGTAGCGGCTGTGTCATCGTCGCTGGATGTCCTCGGAGGTCCACTGCGTGGTTTATCTCCTATGGATCCCGTTTCCCTGAACTTTGCTACAAGTTTGCCGACACAGCTGTGTGTTATCCGCGCGCGGTCCGGATGCAATCTGTTAAATTCCTCAGCGACCTCCCTCTGACTCCGATTTCCTACGAGCAGAATTACCTGGATGCGTTCTTCCTTACTCAGACATCATGGGCACTTGCATAAACGGAAAAACATGAATTCGTATTTTACCGCCGATTCGTACCTAGTGAAAGTGGTACATATCTCGGCTATATATATATATATATATATATATATATATATATATATATATATATATATATATACAGGGTGGGCGGAAAGTAGCTCCCTATTTTGGATTGGTAAAAAAATACGTATATTATCCATTTATTTCAGAAGAAATAATATGGAAAGGTAGGTATACATGGTAGGTTTTCTCTAAAATTCAATGTGGGCTCCAACTCTTTCCACCAGCTTCTGGAGCCGCCCAGGAATGGCGTCCACTGACTTTAGCAGGAACTCCGGCGGGATGGAGGACATGACTTCCCGAATTCGGTCCTCCAGTTCTTCCAATGTCCTCGGTTTGGTGCGGTAGACTTCTTCCTTTACCCACCCCCAAAGAAAGAAGTCGCACGGTGTCAAGTCGGGGCTCCTGGCTGGCCATTGATGTGGACCACGACGACCCATCCAACGCCCAGGGAAGTGGGCATCCAGCCACTCACGGACAACAAGAGCGAAGTGCGGAGGGGCGCCATCTTGCATAAATATCAGATCGTCGATGTTCTCCCATGTGCTGACAACCGGCCAGACCTCGTTTCGCAACATAGCAAGGTACCGCTCAGCACTTCGCTCTTGTTGTCCGTGAGTGGCTGGATGCCCACTTCCCTGGACGTTGGATGGGTCGTCGTGGTCCACATCAGTGGCCAGCCAGGAGCCCCGACTTGACACCGTGCGACTTCTTTCTTTGGGGGTGGGTAAAGGAAGAAGTCTACCGCACCAAACCGAGGACATTGGAAGAACTGGAGGACCGAATTCGGGAAGTCATGTCCTCCATCCCGCCGGAGTTCCTGCTAAAGTCAGTGGACGCCATTCCTGGGCGGCTCCAGAAGCTGGTGGAAAGAGTTGGAGCCCACATTGAATTTTAGAGAAAACCTACCATGTATGCCTACCTTTTCATATTATTTCTTCTGAAATAAATGGATAATATACGTATTTTTTTACCAATCCAAAATAGGGAGCTACTTTCCGCCCACCCTGTATATAGGGTGAACCAAATGTAGGTGGACAGTAAATGATAACGTTTATTTTGAGAATACATATTTAATTTTTTTGTATACTATAATACAAAATAAAATTTAAATAAATTTAGTTATAATATTTAATATAATATAACACAAACACCATAGTTATAATGAACACCATAGTTATAATATAATATAACACAAACCGTATTCAACCTACTGTCCACCTACTTTTGGTTCACCGTGTATATATATATATATATATATATATATAATATATATATATATATATATATATATATATATGATTACAATGTCCTTGTTCAAATTTAAATTGTAATAACTTTTGATGTACGCATGATATAAACGAACTGTAGACCCTATATGAAAACATAATTATAAAGGTTTTTAATACATTACATTACAAATTTCTAGGTCTCGACATAACGTCTATCTTTCTCGATATATCGTTCAATCCGCCTTTCCAACGTTCTGAAAATATTCTTCAGTTGCTGCTGGGTGATTTTATGAATTGCATTTGTGATCCTGGCCCTACGTTCATCCTCTATAATTGCCTCACTTTGGGGACAGGAAAACCTCACGAAGTCTGGCAACATGAGAGAGACTCGCCAAAAATCAATGTGTGGTGCGCTCTCAGAAAGTTGAAGAACCAACAGTGAATGGTGAACGTTACCTTGCAATGTTGCGGAATTTCTTTATCTCTGAACTAAGACAATTATATCTTTTCGATAACGTCTTCTTTCAGCAAGACGGTGCTTCCGCCACCGTGTTTTACGTGTGCGACAGTTCCTGAATGAAGTCTTCCTAGTCAAGTAGATCGGTAGAAGTGGACTAGTTGCTTGGTCACCTCGTTCACCTGACCCGTTCCCAGTGGGTTACTTTTAAGGGGGTTAAATGAAAAGTGTCATTTACTCATCAAAACCCCATTCTCCGGATGCACTTATGGCAAGGATCACAAATGCAGTTCATGAAATCACTCGGCAGCAACTGGAGAATGTTTTCATGTCTTCGACAAATTGGAATGAACTATTTACCGAAAAAGATGGCGGTTTGTTGAGGACTAGAAATTTGTAACTTAAACTATGCTTTCATATGACGTTTACAGTTTGTTTCCATCACGTGTACATCAGAAGTTATTAAAGTTTAAGTTGCATAAGGATTTTGTAATCACCCTGTGTATATATATATATATATATATATATAATATGTATATATGTATATATGTATATGTATATATATGTGTGTGTGTGTGTGTGTGTGTGTGTGTGTGTGTGTGAGTGGACAGAGAAGGTATGTAAAAGTGTATACGTATAACAATTCTTCATGGTTTGAACATCAATTCTATCTTACTTCTTAGGGCGTAAAAAATCCTCTGGACTTTAAATAAAGAACAAGAAGGTATAATTTTGTAAAATAGTTGGTCCAGAAACATGAACGTTTTCAAAAAACAAAAAATTACCAATCAATAATGAATGGATTTCGTTTTTGAAATTTTTATTGTCACCCAAAGAAAAATAATACTGTATTTTTCCAAATATTTTTTCTAAAATTTGATTTCGAATAATTGATTATGACAGAGAAATCTCAAAAATAAAAATTGTTTCCGCAATAATTCTGATATTTGTTTTTATACTTTGGCGTTTATTTAAAAAATTCATTGGGAATTGTTAATTATATATTATATATATATATATATATATATATATATATATATGCACACACAGAGTGTTTGATAACATGTGGGACGCACTTTCAGGTTGGATTTAGGACCTGAAAACAATGAAAAAAGCTTATATAAATATATGCCTGAAATCGCTTTGTTTCCGAGTTACAGCCCGTTACGTGTTCCAGCAAGTATCCGCCTTACCTTTAAAGGAAGTGCTTAAAATGACCGCCTTGCCTTACGCGTTCAAACACTCCAGGTATTGCTCGGATTTTCTGGCATCCTTGTTCTACAAGTTGGCGAAGCATTTCAACGTTGTCAATAGGTGTCACGTAAACGATGGATTTCAGATGACCCCACAGGTAAAAATCGAGTGGATTCAGGTCCGGGGAGCGAGCAGGCAACGCAATGGGTCCTCCACGGCCTATCCATTTATCAGGGAAATGGTCATCCAAAGAGTCTCTGGCTACTCGACTGAAATGAGGCGGAGCCCCGTTATGCATAAACCACATTCGACGTCGGACACCAAGTGGAACTTCATCTCGTAAATCGCTTAAATCATTCCTTAAAAAATTGGAATAGGATTCTCCTGTTAATCTTCCAGGCAGAACAAAAGGACCGATTAAGTTGTCGGCAATAAGTCCTGCCCATACATTGATACTAAATTGTTGTTGGTGCCTTAACTGGATGATGGCATGCGGATTATCTTCGGCCCAGTGATGAGTGTTGTGAAAATTGATCATGCCATTTCTTGTGAAGGCAGCCTCATCAGAAAACAACACGGAGGATAGAAAAAGAGGATCGCGAGCACACTGTTGAAGGAACCAAGTACAAAAAGCCTCTCGTGGTGGGAAATCAGCTTCAGTAAGGCCTTGTACTCTCTGAATGTGATATGGGCAAAGCTGTTGTTCCAGTAAAATTCTCCACACAGTTATGGAGTCTGCTGCTGCTATCCTTCGGATGCTGACACCATGTTCCTCCACGCGATTCAGGACCCGCTCCTCCAACTCAACAGTTCTGGCACTGATTGATCTACCACCATCTGAAACTCGCTTGTTGAATGATCCTGTATCACCAAGACACTCGTCTATTCTCTGAAAGGTCTTATCTGGCAGACGGCGATTCGGAAACCTTTTTTGCTTACAGACGTCTTGCTGCGGCCGCATTACACTCGGCAAGTCCATACATGAGATGCATGTCTGCCACTTTTCTGTTTGAATAAGTCTCCATTCTCACTTCAAATGCACATTATCACTGAATAGTACAAAAACTTTTAAGGTTTTTTTTTTAACTGGACACCACTTATTCACGGTAAGAAGTTACGAATACGAACAGTGAAACACCGCGATGCATCTCTGACTGACTGATGGCTCTACACTCAACGATATTGAAACATGTCATAGAGTGTACGAAACATTACAATCGGCAAGGCCATACATGAAATAAGTCTCGTACACACTCACAAGCATTGTCGGCAAGTAGTGTTTGTAAACAGTTTGCGGAAAGAATTGCTGGAACACAAAACGGGCTGTAACTCAGAAACAAAGCGATTTCGGGTATATGTTTATATAAACTTTTTTCATTGTTTTCATGTCCCGAATCCATCCTGAAAGTGCGTCCCACATGTTATGAAACACCTGATATATATATATATATATATATATATATATATTATATATATATATATATATATATATATATATATATATATATATATGTATATATATATACCGTGTGACCACAACAATTGTCCCTGTTTTTAATCGCTTATTACTCAGTCATTATTGCAACTTCACAAATGAAATAAAAAGCTTTCGAAAAAGAATATTTAAAAGTTTTATTTAATTTTTCGATATCCTGGATACGAAATCAGTACTTATAAAAAAATGACAGTTTTATCCACCACAATCATGGGTTATTTGTCGGACATGCAACGTGTTTTCATCGCAGAAGAGATGATCAAACATGGCTCGGTAGTTGCCACCCAACGGTCTTTCAGACGACAATACGGTCAGCAAGGACCATAGATCCTAAAACGATTCGCAGGATTTTCGCAAAATGGAAACATCACGGCTCAATCAAGAACATGCATAAAGGCAACTCTGGGCGCAGCAAAGGTGTGCGAACCGCTGAAAACATTGATTCAGTCGCAAATCAGCTTGAAACGGACAACAAGAAATCTGTGAGACGACTATCAGCTGTGACAGGAATCAAACGGGAGAGCATTCGGAAAGTAATCACGTTGGATTTGAGAATGAAGTCATTCAAAATTATGTGTTTGCAACAGCTTAGCGAACAAGACTACCAGCGTCGTTTGATGTTTTGTGAACGCATTGAAACAATAATTGAACAAAACCAGATAAGATTAAGTGACATAATATTCAGTGATGAATGCCACATCTATCTCAATGGGTTCATCAACAGACAGAATTACCGGTGTTGGTCACAAAACAAGCCAAATATACACTTGGAGAAACCTCTGCATTCACCAAAAGTTACTGTCTGGTGTGGTTTGAGTAACAGCAAGGTTTATGGTCCTTACTTTTTTGAGGACCCAGAGACAAGGAGACCGCTTTCAGTAACTTCAGAAAGATATGTAGAAATGCTGAACACTGTTTTTGAACAAGAAAACTGCAGTAACAAGTGGTTTCAGCAAGACGGAGCAACAGCCCACACAACTAGGCAATCACTGGAATGTTTAACAAGATTTTTTGAACAAAGATTCATTTCTCATCGCTCGCAGTTTCCCTGGCCCGCAAGATCTCCCGATCTATCACCTATGGACTTTTTTCTCTGGGGATTTGTCAAGGACAAAGTATTCAGGCAAGAGCCATCCTCTATCGAAGAATTAAAGCAAGCGGTGGTAGAGAGTGTACAGTCCATTGAATGCAGCGTTTTGGAAAATGTAATAAATAACTTCCTTTCCCGTTGTGTGAAATGTAAGAATGTCCAGGGACGTCACTTTGAACACATGTAGAATAAATTAAAACTTTAAAATGTTCTCTTCCGAATGCTTTTTATTTCATTTGGGAAGCTGCAATAATGACTGAGTAATAAGCGATTAAAAACAGGGACAATTTTTGTGGTCACACGGTATATATATATATATATATATTAGTCAATATCCAAAATCAGGCAATTTGTAAATTGACTGAAATTTTAGGCAATGTGTTACATTGTGATACACACAAAACCTAACCTAATCTTTCTGGTAATGCTGCAATTATGCATGCCTACTGGTATTTCCCAATACTGTATAGTGTATATTGCCTAAAAATTTATTACGTTAGGTTAGGTTGGTTAGGTTTTGTGTATATCTTAATTTGACAAGTTGCCTAAAATTTCATCCATGTTATTATTTGCCTGATTTTAGACGTTGACTGTAACATATATATATATATATATATATATATATATATATATAATATATTAGATATATATATATATACAGGGTGGGCGGAAAGTAGCTCCCTAATTTAAATTACATATAAATTATGTATAAATTGTGATTGTATTGTTATATTGTTATGGTGTGTTCTCTAAAGTGGTACAATTGTAACGGTAATCTTTTTTTCTCTAAAGTGTTCTCTTTGTGTTCTCTAAAGTGGTACAATTGTAACGTTCATTTTTTTTTTTCATTTCAGATTGAAGGGTAACATGGCTGAGCGTTTAACACTGCAGGAGCGTGCCCAGTTGGCGGCACGGTACGAAGTTTGGCAATCTGTCGTTCGAGTTCAAAGATGGTGGCGGGCCATTCACGGACCACGTGCCCAAGTGGACCCGAAAACAATCAAGAACTGCCACTCGAAGCTCATGACCACGGGGTCTGTGGCAGATGTTCGAAGATGTGGTCGCCCTTCGACATCCAGGGCCCAGGAGACGGTGCAGGCAGTTCAGGAAATGTTCGCACGGAGTCCACGAAAGTCAACTCGCCAGGCAGCTCGGGAAAGTGGACTCTCCCGCTACTCAGTGCGAACTGTGCTGAAGAAGGAGCTGAACTGTCGTGCGTGGAAGCCGCATTACTGCCAATCTCTCTCGGACGAGGACTGCGACATTCGCATGGAGTTCGGGGAAATCATGCTGGCTTGGCATGAAGACTGGCCCCATCTCTTCCGCAACATCCTCTGGAGCGACGAGGCGGTGTTCCACGTCGGAGGCTTTGTCAACCGCCACAATTGCCACTACTGGGCAGGAGAGGATCCCATGGTTACCGCTGAAAAACGGCAGAATCGGTTCAGTGTAACAGTGTGGTGTGGTATGACCTCAGATCAGGTTGTGGGCCCGTTCCTTCTGCGCAACACCATGAATGCTGAGCGGTACCTTGCTATGTTGCGAAACGAGGTCTGGCCGGTTGTCAGCACATGGGAGAACATCGACGATCTGATATTTATGCAAGATGGCGCCCCTCCGCACTTCGCTCTTGTTGTCCGTGAGTGGCTGGATGCCCACTTCCCTGGGCGTTGGATGGGTCGTCGTGGTCCACATCAATGGCCAGCCAAGAGCCCCGACTTGACACCGTGCGACTTCTTTCTTTGGGGGTGGGTAAAGGAAGAAGTCTACCGCACCAAACCGAGGACATTGGAAGAACTGGAGGACCGAATTCGGGAAGTCATGTCCTCCATCCCGCCGGAGTTCCTGCTAAAGTCAGTGGACGCCATTCCTGGGCGGCTCCAGAAGCTGGTGGAAAGAGTTGGAGCCCACATTGAATTTTAGAGAAAACCTACCATGTATGCCTACCTTTTCATATTATTTCTTCTGAAATAAATGGATAATATACGTATTTTTTTACCAATCCAAAATAGGGAGCTACTTTCCGCCCACCCTGTACATATATATATATATATATATATATATATATATATATATATATATATATAGTCAACGTCTAAAATCAGGCAATTAATAAATTTACTGAAATTTTAAGCAACGTGTCAAATTAAGATATACTGTACATAAAACCTTACCTAACCTAATAAATTTTTAGGCAACATGCAGTTTTGGGAAATACCAGTAGGCATGCATATGCAGCATTACCAGAAAGATTAGGTTATATACACAGTATATATAAGGTATTCCAACAATTACACGTACCTAAATCCAAAATTGCAAAACCCACACTAGTACATTTAAGCCTTCCTACGAGTCAACTGGCTTTCTTTCCTTGATCTCCAGCTCTGCATTACAGTGAATAACATAAAATTCACACTATTCACATAGATACAGCTTAATTAACGTGGAAAATAAGTAAAAAGTGTTAAAGTGACTCTGAATAAATTATCTCAGATTAATGAAGTGACGCGACAATAAATGTAGAATTGAGGCCCTCCGAGGAAGAAGTGGATAAGCGACAAAAGTAAAAAACGCCAGATAAACGCAGTTAACATTTTGAAAGTGCTATAACGTTTGAGCTTTTGAAGATTTTTCAAAAGTTATGTCACTTTCAAATTGGTACAACTTTGCGTTTTTGGCGTTTTTTATTTTTGTCGCTTAGCCACTTCTTCCAAGGAAGACCTCAATTGTCATCAGAATATTTGGTATTTATAATCAGTCAGATTAAGGACATTTTTTAAATGATGACGCAAGCGTATGAATGACCTCTCGTCGATAATACCTTCTCGAACAATATTTTGTTTTGGTTAGATTATGTTAAGTTAGCATAGATTAAATTAGGCTTAGTTAGGCCAGGTTAAGTTACGGGTTAAGGAAGTTATTAGAACGTCATTCCCGTGAACAGAATGCCTTTGTAAGTCCTAATGACGCTACATCGATCCCACATTGAACACAGTCTGAACAGGCTTTAGTTTTTCATATCATCAAGAAGTACCTTCTTTCTTTCTCAATTAATTAAAGGCATAAAAATGTTTAACAGTAGCAAAACAAATGACCACTCGTTTAGAACAGTAATTTAGTCATAAAATGTATTTCTTCCTTTATTTTAATGCTATTTACGAGTGTCCTCAGAATTTAATTACAGCTTTAATTACAGCTCCATTTTGTAACATTATAGGCGCTATTATATTACTTTCACGATCGTTAATTCTTTGATATTGTAATTCTGATGTCATGTCACGCAATGGAAAGGATGTAGTAAATAATACAAAATGAGACTGATAAACTTTATAGTTTTTTGTACAAATTTGTAGTTTTATATATACATATATATAAGCTTATATATATATATATATATCAGGGATGGTATGCCGGTAATGTTATAGGATAGAAATAAGTGAGCGTATAAGTATTGCCATACTTTGTTTACTTTTATACACTCGTATGCTTTTAAAGTATACATAAGACGTACGTAAATAATAACTGATTTGAAACTGGTCTTTCCTCGGAATAAGTTCACAATCTGCTTTTATTAATTAAAAAAGCATAAAGTTATTAATGTATGGAAATTGGCAACTGGCGTTGTAGCTCGTTTTTCAGTGTCGTAGCTAATTGGTATGTAATTTGGTGGGTGTTGCTCATACCTGATATTAATTGTAAATAATCTTGAAATGACCATGTTATTGTGAAAATTAGTTCACGAAATTTCATGCAAGGTAATATTTATTATAATGATGGTAAGCACATTAAAAAAATAAAATAATAATATATGTCTGAACCAAGCCCATAATTCATACTGATGAAGGTGCTTTTTGTTTACCAATTTATATTATTATATAAGACTAGCTTTTCTGCCTAAATCCCCAAGTAACGCCAATAGTAAACCACCTCTTTTATCAATTAAGTTGAACTTTGTAAATAAGTCGGATTTTCTTATACGACCTACGTTTTTTTAGGTTAAGTTTTGCTAGCTTAGGCTACGTTAGGTTAACTCAGGTTAATCTAACCAAACCCAACCTAGCATAACCTAACCTAAAACAAATCAAAGGGTGTGTAAAATGTGAGGAAGCATAAAAGACGACTTACTTAACTTCGAGTTTTTTGAATAATTTAAAATTTAAACATTTAAACTCTCGTGCCGGTGAAATTCGAAAAAGTAATATATATATATATATATATATATATATATATATATATATATATATATATATTATATATATATATATATATTATATATATATATATATATATAATATATATATATGAGTGCAAACTTTTAAATGTTTAAAAAAAGTATGTAAAAATGTTTAAAAGAAAATGAAATGGGGGGAACATTTTTCTTTTGAAGTCGATTTCCATGTGATTTCCTTTCCTTATTATCCTCCGTTGAGAGTGTCAACAAAGTGAATCTGCTCGAAAATTTTCAGTTTTGAAGGAAAAAGAATTTATTCCCACAAAATAAACAAAAGAAATCCACGAAGAATGTCGGTTGGCTGGCTGATTTGGTTTGTTATTATCCCCTCTCTTTTGGTTTGTTTGGCGCAGGTTCGCGTGGGTTATTCCATCATCTACTTGATATGCAGATATTATTTTTTGAAAACGACAGGTATGAATTTTAATGCGGGATTTTTGGAGAATTTCTTTTCCCTTCTTCCATTTTTTTATTATATATTTTAATTTGTATTATTTTTTAATAATATATACAATGTTTCGGGTTCTTTAAGCTTTAACCTCCTTCGTAACACAAAAGTCATATAAAAGAGGGGAACCTTAACAGCTTTACTTAAAATTAATTGCTGAAATCTGGAGTCAGAGCCGAGATTCAAATCCAGGACCTTCAGAGTAACAATCCAGTACTTTGCCATAAGCTTATGGAGAAAACTTAATTTTTGTGAGCCAATACATTGGTTGTCGTAAATTTTCCTCAAATAAAGTTTATTAAATTTACGATGTACTCTTCTACTTTTTACATTTTCGGAAGGTTTATGCAGTCAGTACCCAGTTACTGTATAAATTATTTTAAAATTTAAAGATGATGTACTTTTGACAATTTAAACTTTTTTAGCTCAAAATATTTTTGGGACAGAATTTTTTTTTAGTGTTGTGGTTGTCAAAACTGAAATACTGTATATAAATTTTAAAACATACTTTCCTAATTTTTGCATTTAATATAAGTCTTTTGGATATGGAATTTGCATTAAAATTTTGGCGAAAACCGTGGGTGACATTTTTTTTCAAAAAAAAATTTCTTGTATTCTTGGACTTACTACCGATGATGCGGTTAATAATAATAGTAATAATCCAGGAATTAAAGCAACGGAATGCGTTAGTCTGGCCTGACGATCTGCTATTTTTTTTATCTTTGACTAATTATTATTTGTGGACTGAGACCACCTAAAATTTCCAAGTTAAAAAATGCATTCTGCTAAAGAAAATCGTCGCAATTCATTCAGATTCGAAGGGTTTCTCTTGCGGATACCTTTCTTTCAAATCAAACCATAAATTCTCGACTAAATTGAGATGTGGGCTTTGACTAAGCCACTCGAGAAGCATAAAATTCTTGCACTGAAGCCATTTCATGGTGCTCTTACCTTTGTGTTTCGCATCATTAGCTTGTTGCGGTACCTATAGCGACCCATTCGCAACTACTTCTAAAATTTCCTGATATTTCTTCGAATTCAAGATTTCATTGATGACAACAAGCTTTTCTTGACCAGAAGCGCTAAAGCATGGCCAAAGAAACAAACTAGCATCACCATGTTTAACCGTAGGAACGTTGTTTTTTAGCGCGAATGCAGTATTTGATCTTCACCAAATATACCATTGCTTGTTGTTCCCGAATAATTCACTTTTGGTCTCGTTTGTCCACAAAACTTTCTTGAAGAATGCAAATCCATCATTTTGATGATCCTTCGTGTACTTTAAACGAGTTTCTTTTCGCGCTTTTTCGTAAGAAGTTTTCTTCGTGCAACTTAGGAGGAGATCGTAGATTTAGGCGGAGACTGTAGACACCAGTCGACCAGGGAAGTACTCCGGGGTGGGTGGGGGGGACGTCGGCCAGGAGACAGGGAATGCTGGAACTCCCGTTTCTCCTGTCACTGTCCTCTTTAGCCGATCTTTTTCCATATCCCATCTTCCCTGTGAGCAGTCCAGTATGCTCTCAAACACATACTTCTCCCTCTATTCCTCACTACACATCCATGCATCTTATACACAACATAATCTTTTCAAAATTTCTAAAAAAAAAAAAAAAGGTATCATTGAACCTTGGAGACCTTGTTTTTGGCTCTCTCCTTCTTCTGTGTAGGGGTCACTTTTGCGGGGGCGTTCGCCCTTAGCCCCCTTCTTCCTACATAAAAAAACAAACTCTTCCATGCAAACCATTCTTTATCAATATACAACGTACAGTAAAGGGATAGACATCAATGTTAGACAGTCTTAATGTTTGACAATTATGTCGTGCAGTCACTCGTGGATTCGCAACAGCCATTCTTTCAATCCGTCTAGCTATACGTTCTGAAATCTCGCATGGTCGTACATACCTTGATAGAGTTTTGATTGTTCCAAAGAATTTCCATTTCTTTATAACTGCAGCAACCGTCGTAAATGGAATTCGAAGTTGTTCTCCTATCTTCCTATAACTCTTTCCAGACTCGTGTGCATCAATAACAGATCTCTTAAACTTTGTAGACAACTCTTTACCACGACAACCCATTATTTGTTAATGGCTTGTACAGTCATCAGTCTTCCATGAAGATTGAAAAAGAAAATTCTATAATCCAGAATTGCCAAGAGTCTTTTATCAGTAAACGGCTAACTATTGATAAAAATCTTAAATTCTTCAAGCCTAAAGTGAGCACACAAAATATGAAATAATTTTATAAATAAATGTACAAAAACTTTTGCATTTTAATGTTTTTATTTTTTCTTCAAATTCGTTGACGTTTTACATTATATGATGGAGTTGAATAAATTTTTTATTTAATTTTCCCAAACGAACGGTAAACTTTGCATAACTGTCCTATGCATGATACAAAAGATAAGGATGAATATAAATGAAATATTTCTCTGTATATAATGTGTACATATGAGGCGGTCGGAACCAGAAGGGCGAACTCGCCAAAAGTACTTTTGGCGAGTTCGCCCTTCTGGTTCCGACCGTCTCAATTATATTATCTAAGGCCCCATTTTCCAGGAAAGGGGACGCTTGCCCCGTGAGCTGAAAACATTCAAATCAATTACCCACACACAAGAATACGTAGGGGATCACAAATGAAAACATAGCACGACACCAACCTCACTGATCCAGTGTTTTACTTTACATGAAAAGGTTGGGGTTTAATTCTAATGCGTCTCCAATCACACACCTCACAAACCGCTTCTATTCCTCTCTGTATCTCGTTACCTTTTGTGTCACCTTTATATTTATTGACGCATGTACCAATTATATTATTCGACATTTTACGCGGTCTTTTTCCACTTCTCACACCTATGCACTTATTAGTTTATACCTTTTTCGCAATTTTCTTCGCTCCCTTTGGTATTTTTGACATTTAATAAAAGTATTATGTTAAATTTTCAAATTGTGTGTGTATTGAGAGAGAGAGAGAGAGAGAGAGAGAGAGAGAGAGAGAGAGAGAGAGAGACTTGTATTCATAATCTGCTGTGCTGATTCCTTTGTCAAGACGGTTTTCCATATTTAATAATAGGATTAGTGATGTATGTATTGTAACACGTTTAATGATTAACTGGTATATACATACATAAGTTATTTTACCCTTACATTTGCAAATGCACTAATAACGTCTTTTGAAGATGAGAAATATACAGCCCTCATCCTTGCATCCTTTATGCATGAATCAACTCGTCCATTGGAAGATATGATAAGAGTATATAAATTATTATACACATGAAATATATTAAATATATAATATTAAATATTAAATATATAATATATATTATTATTATATATATAATAATATACTGTATATTACATATATATATATATATATGTTATAATATATCTAACTCCATGAAGGTTTCGAATCTGTACTATTTCGATTCATTAAACGTTTTCATCTCGGGAACATACATTTACGAAGTGAGAAATACGATTACTGCGCAACCGTGTAAGATGAAAGTCGAGCAACGGATCTTCTCTATGCAGATTTTCCGAAAAGTAACCTATAAATATGTTAAGAATATTTTACTTTAAAGCGAACGTTTCTATAAAGAAAACTGGATCCAATATGTCATTTTTTCTCCTTATGTTGAAACTTTATATATCCTCTGTGATTTCTCTATTCCTGTATATAAAAGAAGAAGAAAAGACGATATAAAAAACCGCCAAATCTTAAAACCAATCTTCATTAGTTACTTTTATCTACTTCACTTTGATTATATATATATATATATATATAATATATATATATATGGGATGAATTTCACAATTAAAAACGTGAAATGAATAAATGATGCAAATCCACAAGGAAAAAGAAAAATGATTCAAGGCCTTTCGTGTATTCAGAAGTACACCTCGTCACCTCCATGACGAGGTGTACTTCCGAATACACGAAAGGCCTCGGAATAATTTTTCTTTTTCCTTGTGGGTTTGCATCAAATATATATATATATATATATATATATGTGTGTATAAATATATTATATTATATATAATATTAGGATAATGGAATACAAGCTTATGGCATGATCGTTTGATGTTTGATATTTTTTTAAAGTTTGCTTTCCAGGACTTTTATTATTCCTTTGAATTAGAAACTTCTCTCCCAATTTTGAATAAAACATTTTGGATATAACTTCGCAATGATTTCAAATATTTACACGACAAATATTGAAATATGTATTATTTAAAAAGGTCTGCACCGCTTTGTTTATAGTTTTATAAATAATAATAATAATTTTATACATATATTTATAAATGTATAAGCCTACATACATTTATTAGTAATATAAAAAATTCTTTTAGTACGTACAGTATATACTGAGGGAATTTTTTATAGTACTGATAAATGTATGTATATATTTATTAAAGTAAATTTATTTATTTGTATAATATTAATATTTAATAATTTATTGATATTTTTATTGTATATAAAGTCCGCTTTGTTAGTTATTGTAATGCAATGTATATTTACAACATGAAAATAAATATGCTAAATTTGAATGTCTGAAAGCAAATACCGTTCGATTTTCTTAGTGAATTTTCAGATTTTGGAGTAATTTTCAACTTTGGTTTTATTTCTCAGGTTTCCTCTATTTTACAGTTTTTGTTATATTTTAAAGCGTTTTTGCTATATTTCGGGAGCTTCCAAACAGCTCCGTGGCGCGTTTCTTTTTCAAAGTATACGGAAATTACTTCAATTCTATAACCGAGTTTACATTCGTTGAAATAACGAAATTGGAACTGTTTGAAGTATCTGGCAATCTGCTCAAGAGTCGAATCTAATTTCCGACATAAAGTTTGCTTCTGTTCAACGTTTACTATTTTTGTTCATTATGAAAAGTTTGTTCTAGCTAATAATCCCTCTGTTTGCTCAATACAGGCAAAGAGTGAACGGAAATATATATTATATATATACCGGGTGTCCGAGAATTGTCTGTACAATTTTTGGCTGTTATTAAAAGTCCACCATGAAGTGTAGAAATTCCAGTGTTGTCCCATTTTACAGAGAATCTCATTAAGGTTTTTCTGATACCACGTTTTGACAAGTTTTTTAGAAATGTACGCGGGTGACAGACATTGATGATTTAAAAGCAAGAATCACAGCTGCTATTGAGCGAATTGATGTGGATATGCTGCAGCATACATGGCAACATTTGGAGTATCGATTGGATGTTTTGCGAATCACTAATGGTGCACATATCGAATGTTTGTAACAACGTTACTTAATAAAAGAAACTTTTGAAAAACAGATTCTAAATAATCTTGGTTAAGAATTTTACGTGTGTTATCAAGAATTTTATTAAAAGATGAAATTGTACAGATAATGTTCGGACACACTGGAATTTCTAAAAAACTTGTCAAAACTTGGTATCAGAAAAAACTTAATGATATTCTCTGTAAAATGGGACAACACTGGAATTTCTACACTTCATGGTTGACTTTTAATAACAGCCAAAAATTGTACAGATAATTCTCGGACACCCTGTACCTATATATAAAAAGATAATGTTTGTCTGTCTGATGTTCTACGTTCATTTATATACACCTAACGGCTAGGGTAATCTACACCAAACTTAATATCCACATTAAGGGAGAACCAGGGAAGGTTTTAGCTACACACCTGCCCCTCCCAGTCCCCCACCTAAGTTGTATTTCGGGTTTTTTTTGCTGCGCAAGGTGCAACGAGCGTTCTAGCGTGTATATATATATATATAATATATATATATATAATTTTCAGTGGCGGCTCGTGGTAATTTTACTTACGCATGCAGTCACATGCATTACAGTGTAGTACATATTAGATAAGCTGTATTTTGTCTTTTATGGTATTCTTATGAGTTATGTAGTAACCGAGGATAGAACCAATATTATATTAATAATATTAATAATTTTTAACTTTATTTTTTAACTTAAATAATAATTTTAAATTCATTGAGTATATTATTTACGGATGCAGTGCATGCCTTGCATTCATTAAGAAGCCGCCCCTGAATTATATATATATATATATATATATATATATATATATATATATATATATATATATATTTTTAGTTCAGGAAGACCGATTCGCCTCTATTTAAAGGGCATATCTCAGCGGAAAAACAAAGAAAAAGTGAGAGGAAAGACAGAGGAAAAAGAAAGGGTGGAGGGGACAGTCGAAGTGGAAAAAGACCAAGGACTGCAGGGTCGAGCCCCATCATCCTTGGGTGCTAGGGCCGGGAGGGCGCACGTGAAACCTCCAGGAACAAGCACGTACAAACGAGCACAAAGAGCACTCAAGAGCACGAGCTTAGAACCCCCTTGCGGGGTATATATATATATATATATATATATATATATACATACATACACACAAAACACACCCACACACACACCACACACACACCACAGGTAGAAGTAGAGAACTAAATTTTCAAAGAGGTCTAATCAGTGATGAGGGACAGAAACTGCCATAACGCTCAGGCCAGACGAACGCCGCCAGTACCCTAACTCCTGGATTATTATTATCAGTACCATCGGGTTCCGAACCCTGATTTTAATGCCAAAGAAGTATAGGTGTAGAACTATTATTTCTGTACTTTGCTATTCTTTTAAAGAAGTATATAAAATCTACCTAATAATAACAGAGTTAGGCATGGACAATTCTCCGGAGAAATTTACAATATTTACAATGGTTACAATATGTCTTTAATTAAAAATGGATAAGAACATTGCTGCTGTATGAAAGTTGGCAACTTTTCTATGTTTGTTACTAGACTCATCAAATTTTCAAAATAATATGGCATTGTAGCAAATTTTTCGGCGTCGTAGCTAGTTGGCGTGTAATTTGGTGTATGATGATCGTGTCTGATATTAAATACAAATCATCCTGAATTGATGCCATTACGAAACTTAATTTATAAATTTTAATTTGAGATATTGATAATGACCCAGTTTAAATGAAAATAATGTATGGTGTGTTGCAAAAAACCCATTACTACGTGTGTGCGTAGACCTTGTCCAAAATCAATTGAAGGTATAGTTTCCTATGGTTCTGATAATTTTTCCTATGGTACTGATAATGTTTCGGCGTCGTAGCTAGTTGGCGTGTAATTTGGTGTATGATGATCGTGTCTGATATTAAATACAAATCATCCTGAATTGATGCCATTACGAAACTTAATTTATAAATTTTAATTTGAGATATTGATAATGACCCAGTTTAAATGAAAATAATGTATGGTGTGTTGCAAAAAACCCATTACTACGTGTGTGCGTAGACCTTGTCCAAAATCAATTGAAGGTATAGTTTCCTTTTACCAATATCAGAAATTATATAAACCTGTCTTTCCTGTCTTTCCTGTCTTTCCTGTCTTTTTTTATGTATATAGGGTGACCCAAAATAAATATACCAGAAACAAATATTATTTGGTGTTTGATTTTGACAGATATCGAAGAAATTAAAAAAGTCATGTGAAGGAGATTCTGAATTTTCTTAACAGTTGTTTACATTCACGTTGCACTTATTTTTAGTGACGAGGCTACATTCCATATTTCAGGCAAAGTAAACCGTCATAACTGCAGGATTTGTAGTGAATACAACCGACTGTCACGTTCTCGCATCTGTAGACCTTATTTTTTTTTTGACGAACGAACTGTAATTGACGGTTCTTACCTAACGATGCTGGAGGAATTTTTTATTTTCAGTTGCAAGAAACTCCCTGCTTGTTACAAAGAACAACCTTCCAACAAGATGGAACACAACCACATTTTGATCAAAACGTTAGAACATTTATGAACGAAACATTTTCAGGGCGTTGGATTAGTAAGGAGGCGGGGGCTTAGAAAATGGCCTGCTCACTTCCCCGATTTATCTCGTTTGGATTTTTATCTTTGGGACGTTTTGAAAACAAAAGTCTGCCGTAACAAACCAACAGATTTTCAGGAGCTAAAACATTGTGTCCGTGATGCTGTCATGTCCATCCCTGAAGCTGTGTTGGAAAATGTTTTTTTTTAGAATTTGAACGCAGAATACGATCAATTATAGCTAATGATGGAAGATGTGTAGAACTTTATTAAGTAAATTAAATAAAATATATAACCCTTGAGAATATAATGTCATTGGGATTTTGATTCTATCTAAACTAATAAGTACATAATTAAGATTTGTTTTTGGTATATTCACTTTGGGACACAGTGTATTTATATATCTTTAAGTAAGGTATTGTCCGTCTCATATATACTAATATTTATATTATAGTGACATAGCACAGGCTAAAAGGGATCACTTTAAGATCAGGGCCCCCAGCCTTCGTTAGTTAGCCTTATAAGGCTAACTAACGAAAATATCACGACTTAACCTAACCAATCGTCAAGGGCATACAGTTGACCTAACGATCGGTTAGGTTAAGTCGTGATATTTTCCTTAGTTAGCCTTATAAGGCTAACTAACGAAAGTTGGGGACCCTGATCTTCAGGTGATCCTCTAAAAGATATAAAAATTATTAAAAATTAATTTATGACAAGTAAAGATCCTATTAGTTAAGGAAATCTTCACGAGTTAGTTTCATATTTTAAGTATCTCGTCCATTAAGCTTTAAGTAAACGTCAACACAAAACTAAGCTTGTCTTTGCGAATCATTACTTGTCCATACTTTTAAACTTTTCTGAAAAACGAGTTCACTATTTTTACGAATATTTTCTATAGGCCAGGGACGCTTGTAAACAAGTTTCTACTTATGGTCCGTTGCTCTTGAGCGTCTATCGTTCACTTTTTCGGCCCTTTTGATAACATTTAAAAATATTTCCTAATATAAACAATCGTTAAGGACTAAAAGGAAATCACTATGCACTTTTAAATTTTATTTTTCGGTTGAATTTTACAGTTAATTTAACTTTTTCAAGTTTCTGCATCTGTAAACAATTTTTATAAATTTCTAAAGTTTTACCACTGTTGCCAGGTCTGCATATTTATGTAAGAATGTCATTTTACACACTATTGTTAACTGTTAAGAGATTATAAAGTATATACTGTATATATATATATATATATATATATATATATATATATATATATATATATATATATATATATATATATATATATATTAGGGTGATGCAAAAAAGGGGTCAAATTTTTTTTTTCAATTTTCAGGGAGACACCCTCCTATTTATTCATATTCCTAAGAAAGCATTGTATGCGAAATTTGGGGTTGAAAAAGAGAAAATTAGAGGTTGCTACCAAGCTTTAAAAATAAATGTATATCAGTTTGTGCTCAAAAATATTGTTTTGTTGATATTTTCGCCGGAGCCGGTTTGATATGTACCTAGTTAACCTAGTTTGAAAAAAAACGATGACATTCTAGACTATAGTACGTAGAGAGCTCATAAAATAGTAAATAATAGGCACGCTGATTTCCGCACCACCCTCTGAGGTACAGCGTATAGCGCGTTAACTTTTTTTTATGTGGAAGTTTCCCCAGTAGGCATATCATAACCACTTATGTATGTTTATTTTCGTTTTTTGTGAAGCAAGAGTAATGTTTTCTTGTTTTTGTTTGAGAGTGACGACCTGTAACTTTTAACAATTTGAAGAAGGTATTGTTTCTGCTCTTCATCATTGTTATCAGTTTGTTGTATTCCTCCATCAGTCGTACACCTCTTTCCGCAATGTCGTTTACCACTTTGAGTCCATATGCGATATCTCTTGCATTCGCATAACTTTCATCATCATTCCATTCTTCAGCATCTTTTTCAAGAAAAGTGCAAGGCACCTCTAGGATTTCAAAGAATCTTTTTGTGTTCGCAGTAACGAAATCCTGCAGTTGTTTCTGCCCAGCTGATTCAGGATTTATTGATGCTCGTTTGCTCGGTTTTGAGTCAACTGGTTTCTGCAGAGCATGCTTCATTTTGTTTTTTGTCTCATGCGAAACAGCTGAATCAAAAAATGCAAGCGCCACAAGCTCCTCAGAGAGGTACCACAAATGTCTCAAAAACTTATTGAGTGCAGCACTTGCAATTTTGTCATCCTTTTGCTTGTAGAGCTGCAGACTTTGCACAAAATGCAAATCTGAACGGGGGGCGCATGAGGGTATGGGTGCCAGGTACCACGATCTGATGTATATCGCAGCTGAAAAGCAGCAAACATCTCTCAGTCCTTTTTCCTCTCTCTCAGTTAGTTTAAACTGAGATTTAAACATCCAAATTTTAATGCAGTAAATTAGCTTGCCCATCCATCGTGCTCTGTGATAAGCTCCGGGTGCTTTAAAGCTGATTCCTGACTTGGGGGCACTACCGATGAAAATGAGCGTTAGCTCGAGCAATTCCTTGTAGTCATCACGAGGCTGCTGTTCATCAAGCTGAGCTTGAGCAAATTGAATGAGTTCTTCAGCATCTGAGATTTTCTCTGCAATGTTAGGGTCATCTGTTGCTGTTTGGTAATTGTTCTTGTCAATTTCCACCCACTTTGCTTTGAATCTCTTAAACAGTTGTATGTCAGGGCCACTAGAAGATGGCAAGGAGACAGAAACTGCAGCTTCTAACACTATTTCGAAAATATGATGTCGGCAAGCCAGCCACAGCATATCTTTATCCAATCTTTGCTCTAGTAACATACAAGCACCACTCTTAGAACCTGTGTTGGAGGCAGTGGTGTCAAAACACATGCCCTTCACTTGGTCAGATATATTCCACTCCAATACTAACTGATGGACAGCATCTGCAATGTTTTGACCAGTTCCTCTGGCAAGTTTGGGAATACCAAGAAGCTGATCAACTCCTTGGCCGGAAATTAGAACTGGCAGTCGATCAACATTTTCATGACCAGTAATATCTTCCAGTAGTTTGCCGTCCCAATGTATTTGGAGAGGGCAATTTGTTTCGAAATCCTGCTTCAAATTTTCTGCCATTGTCTTGCGGTTCCTTTGTCTTGCTCTCCGTATCGATGAATAGCTAACACTGTATTCTTCAGGGTTTTGCCCAAGAGCATTGATTGTTGGGATCAAGATTTCCGAAGCAGCTCTATCACTTACTTTTGCAGCATCAAGAGATACAAGCATTGAAGAATCCATAAGCTTTGCACTCTTAGACTTTGATCTACTTTGTCTCGAAGTTGATGGCTGCTGAGGGTCAGCAACAAATTCTTCTTCTGATTTTGAACTATCTTCATTCAAACTTGAAGGACTTGAACTTGAGAGCACTGCTGCTTCGAAAACGGCTGTTTCCCTCTTTCTTTTCTTTTCAAGCAATGTTTCCTTTTCTCTAGCAATCTCTTCCATTTGTGAAAAAACTTTATCCACTCCAGACATTTTGCCTTTTCTTCCTTTTTGTCGTTGCAGCATCAAAAACTCACGATCTTCATCTATCTTTATCATGTCAAGAGCACTTGCATGTGCAATGTCAAACAGATCTTGCAAGTCATTTTGCCAGCTCTCTTGTTTTTGAAGTAGTGCAGGTGATTGCTTCTTCTTATTATTTCTGTTCTTCTTTAGTTTCTCCCACTCGTTGAAAAGTTTCTTTACTCTCTCCACGACATGACATTTCAACACTGTTGGGATGCGTGCCTTTTCCCACACATCCATAACATCTCTAGCAGTCAACAAAGCCGCTGTTTTCACCTGTTGCTTTTTATTGATCTTGTAGTTCATAAACAATGCTAATGTTTCCCTTTTAGATGGAAGCTGGGTTTCTTTGAAGGACTCTATAGGATGTCCTATGAGCTAAACAACTGTTTTGTGACGCGTATGCCGCTCCATGAGTGCAACTCAGCAACTGCTATACAACCACTCTCAGCGAAGGCAGCAAAGATACTGAGTCAGTGACGCCGCACTTACACTGACGCGGCCGCCACAGTGACGTCACAGCAAAGAAATGATTCTAGAATGTTCGGCCACGGCGTCTATAGCAATGAAAGGGATGAGAAGGTTTACGGAAAGAGGTTCAGAGTCTGTTATGACTGCTATATGTTGCTGACTACCATTTTTGATGAAATCTGCAAAATAAATAAATGTACAATAATACAAACTGAAAAATAACAATATACAAAATGTTCAATGGATGGTAGCAACCTCTAAAATGTCTTCAATTGTGCTGAAATTTTGCATGTTCAGTTTTTACACTAAATTAAATAAAATTAGAGGGTGTCTTCAAGTTTTTGAAATGATAAGTTATTTGGCATCACCCTAATATATATATATATATATATATATATATATAGGGTGATCCAGAGAAATGGGACCCAAAAGAAACCCCTGTAACTCTTAAAGTATAAGTCCTTTTATAAAATCATACGCATCATTCGAAAGAGGATAGTTACAAGTTTGTACAGGATTGTATAGGTTTTGACAATACAAGACAAGATAAGATACAAAACAAAATAAAAGTGTTAGTTAAAACTAACCCTTCAAGATGACTGCATGGACTGTGGAACAGCTGCGTTTCATAACTGAGCAATATTATGAGCATGGAAGAAGTGTAGTTTCAGCTCAAAGATCTTTCAAGACAAATTTTCAGATGTCAAAATCACCTTCTAAGAAAGTAATCCGTCGGTGTGTCAGAAATTTTTCCCTAACTGGCAGCATTGGAAAAAGAAAACCAACTGAAAGTGTGCGCACAGCAAGGATAGACGAGATCATTAACAGAACTCATGAAATTGTACAGGATAATCCTAACATAAGCATCAGACGTGCTTCTCAGCTGTTAGGAGTTGGATATGGAACAACACACCGTATATTCAAGCAAAATTTAATGCTCTTTCCATATAAAATTCAAACAGTGCAACAACTAAACGATGGAGATTTCGCACGAAGACGACAATTCTGTCAATGGATCCAACAGAAGGCAAATGACACCACCAATTTTCTAGCAACTTTGATTATGTCAGACGAAGCCCATTTTCACTTGAATGGAACTGTAAACAAACAAAATTGTCGTTTCTGGGCAACAGAAAATCCATGAATATTACCGAAGTCCCGTTGCATAGTCAGCGTGTAACTGTTTGGTGTGGTCTTACTGCATCTCAGATCATAGGGCCGTACTTTTTCGAGGATTCCACCGGAAACACGGTCACTGTAAATGGTGATCGCTACGAAAAAATGTTGACCGATTTCCTTATTCCTAAATTAAGAGATCTTTGTCTAGAAAACCACTGGTTCCAACAAGACGGAGCTACCTACCCATACCACGAGGAACTACATGGCAGTTTTGCGTCAAACGTTTCCAGGCGAGTTAATCTCAAGATTTGGAGACGTTGAATGGCCCGCAAGGTCTCCGGATTTTTCTCCTTTAGATTATTATCTCTGGGGATATTTAAAGAGTAGGGTCTACAGAAATAACCCAACGACCTTGCAAAAATTGAAGGCCGCCATCACAAATGAGATACAGGCCATACCACCGAACACTCTTGCAAAAGTGATGCAGAATTTACAAGCGAGAACACTGGAATGCTTGGCAACTAATGGAGCACATTTGAAAGGAGTCATTTTTAAAAAAAATATATTTCATAATAAACTTGTAACTCTACTCTTTCGAATGATATAGTTTTTATGAAAGGAATTAAATATTAAGAATATTTGGCTTTTTTTTTATGGGTCCCATTTATCTGGATCACCCAGTATATCTTGGGAGAAAATGCAAATAATAAAGTGGGGTAAGTTTAATGTAAACACTCAGACTATGTTTTTATATGTTCTAAATATGACTCAAAGTAATTAAACGACCACAGGTTTTCTTCTTTGCCAATAACATAAAAATGCCTATTTTTATATACGGTTATTCTTTCTACTGGTCTTCCACGTACTATTTTATTTCATTGAACTCATATTTATCTGGTAAAATGCGGGGATACCATATACAGCAGGGGTGGCCATTCCCTTGCCCGCGGGCCAATAAATGGCCCACCAAGGCTGTTAGGGATGCCCGCCGCCATCGGGTGGCAAATTTGGATCCACTTACGTCTGCGAACAAGTATTTTCCTCAATGAATTTTATTAAGAATAAGTACCGATCAGCTTTAAACAACGCTCAAAATAGGCTCAAAAATCACACTAAAGTTCAGCTAATGTACTGTAGAATATAACATTTTTTTTCAATGTTTGAATTTTCTAGTTTTTCAGGGTTCGATTTTTTGAACGATTATATTACTTCTATTAATGTTTGAGCATATTTTTTACATATATGTGTGTGTGGTTGTATTTCAATAAAAATTTTGAAATATTTTTTATTTTACCTTCTTATTCTAGTCTAGATTTCAGGAAAGTGGCCCTCTGAAAATTACTGACCAATTTCTGGTACGAGTCGTACGAGGATAGGCTTAAAGAGTTAAAATTGACTACACTCGAGACTAGGAGGCTAAGGGGTGATCTAATCCAGGTTTTTAAAATTATGAATGGGTTCGATAACGTAGATAGAGATAGCTTTTTCGAAATATCTCAAAATAATAGCACTAGAAATAACGGGTGTAAGTTGACAAATAGAAGGTTCGAGACAGCAGTTGGCAAAAACTTTTTAGCATATAATAGTAAATAGCTGGAAGCTTGCCGGTGGAAGTAATTAGTAGCATGTCTATAAACATGTTTAAAAATCGATTAGACGCATATGTTCTACAGAAGCTAAAGCTAACAAAGATCTTAAGATCCACTCTAAGGTTAGCCCGAGAGAAAGGAAAGAGGAGGGGGTTAAAGAGGAGAATAAGGGTTAAGTAAGTAGCAAAACCTATCATTCGTGAATTAACATTCATCAGAAAAAGAGAGAAATTCTCCCCATCATCATCCGCCGGCCAATGCCGACAAGTCGGAAAAATAGTCGAAGAGAATAGGAAAGGGGTGAAAGATGAAAAGAAGTAAAATAAGAACGCTTACAAACCATGCGTCACTGTCATACCATGCAAACTACAGACATGCAAGTAAAGAGAGTTACAGACATGCAAGTAAGGAGAGGATAAGAAAAAAAAAGTAGGTAAAGTAAGACAAAAAGTGGGTTAGTTTACGCTACGAGCTACATCTACGTTCGTGTTAGTCTAATTTCTTTTTTTTTTAATAATAATTTTATTGCTGGCATCACACGCTGGCATGTCACAAGCTGGCATTATCATCAACAGACTCATCCTCGACCACCACCCGAGCTGCTGTTGCTAATTTTTTTTTATTTTAAACAACGTTAATACTTTTAAATGCCTATCTAGACGGTTCTTAAACATATTAACGCTGGTAGAGTTCACGAGGGCCGCGGGAAGATTATTCCATTTATCAATTACTTTAAACGTAAAGAAGTTTTTAGCGATATTAGTAATGAAACGTCTGCCACGCAACTTAAATCCGTTATTACGAGTATTGCTATTATCAAAAGTGAACAGTTTGTCAAAATTTACATTATCGATTTTATTAACGATTTTGAAAACTTCAATAAGCTCCCCACTTAATCTCCTAGTTTCGAGTCTAACTCTTTAATCCTATCTTCATAAGGCTTGTTGCGCAATGACGGAATTAGTTTCGTGGCACGACGCTGAACTCTTTCTAACCTCTCAATATCCTCACACAAATACGGGCACCAAAACTGAACGGCATATTCTAAATGCGGCCTGACTAGGGACTTGTAAAGGGGCAATATTATAATCTTCGGATTAAATTCGAAATTACGCACTATGAAGCCTAACATCCTATTAGCTTTTGAGCAAGACTCCAGGCACTGGTTCCTAACTTTTAAATCCTTAGATACGCGTACGCCTAAATCTACTTCCTCGTCAACGCTCGCTAACTCTCTATCATCCATCGTGTACGTGTAATTATTGTTATGAGAACCTATATGCAAAACTTTACATTTGTCTACGTTAAATTGCATCTGCCACTTATCCGTCCACTCCATAATCCTATGGAGATAGATTGGGTATAGTTTAAGGTAGTAAAATTAAGGCTTTGTGGTTCGGAACCCACGTAACATTGTAGGTCCTCTCCGCCACCAGGGAGGACATGCACAGTACACAATTACGAACACAGGTAAACCAGCCATGAGTGGATCCTAGGGTCTTTGTTGGTCTGAAACATTATAACATTATAACATTATAACATACCGTGTGCGGAAATTTGTACGTCAACATTTGTATGACGGAAATTTATACGCCAGCATTTGTACGCCAGAACATTTATACGACTGACATTTGTACGACGGTAATTTAAGTATGCGCTCTACCGGACTTTTTTGACTTAAGTATGCGATCTACCCATGATAATAACCGTGACTTCTTTTTTTTATATAAACATAAGCACAGGTGCAAAAAAAAAAGAAAAAAAAAAAGTAAACATTATTTAAATATTTTGAAAATTTCAATTTGAAGAATTTTAAATTTTATCATGTATCACAGCGCATTAAAGGATTAATTGGTAGGTAAATGGTTATTCACTAGGTACAGGTGGTTAGGTTAGGTTAGGTCTGGAGATTAATGAGAAAAAACTCGCAAGATTTGTTCTCCGATTTTTTAAATGACATTCGTTCTGTATATCGCTAGTTACATTTTCTCTTAAATTGATAAGCTGAAATCTAGTTTCAATTACACATTTAATTATTGTAATATGTAATTTCATAATTTGTGATAATTTGTATTTTAACTTACCTAGTTTCAAATTCAATTTTATTAACTAATCATGAATTTCTTGCGTATAACGTATAAATTACCGTCGTACAAATGCTTGGCGTATAAATTTCCAGTCGTATAAATGTTCTGGGTTTCATAACATACAGTGTGTGTGTGTGTGTGTGTGTATGTATATACAGGGTGGGCCGAAAGTCTGGATCCATAGGAAAATATTTATTTTAATACATAAATTACAACAAATGGTAAATAATTAAAATGAATATCAACTTTAACTCGTAAATGCGTATCCGTGATACTGTACAGTAGTTCGTACTCCAGTATAAATACTCAAATACTTTTTTATTTCAGCCCAGAAATGGCTTCGAATCTAACAACAGAAGACCGGGTAGAACTTGTGCTCATGTACGCGAGAGAGGGCGCTACACACAGAGAAGTTGCTACCGAATTCAATAGAAATCATCCTGATAAGCATCCAATAGCACATGCGACTATTGGCAAGTTGTTTAAACGTTTCAAAGAAACAGGAAGTGTACATGATCGACGGCGTTCTGGTCGTCCAAAAACTGCAACTGATGAAAATACCTCTGCAATGGTATGTGAAACTTTAACGAATAGTCCAGTAAATTCAACAAGAAGATTATCAAATGAAACACGCATCTCGAGAACGTCAATTCGAAGAATTATTAAAAATCATCAATTCCATCCCTAAGTGTCTCGATGTCAGAGGCCGCCAATTTGAGCATTTGTTATAATTTGTTGTTTATACTGGAGTACGAACCACTGTACATTATCACGGATACGCATTTACGAGTTAAAGTTGATATTCATTTTAAGTATTTACCATTTGTTGTAATTTATGTATTAAAATAAATATTTTCCTATGGATCCAGACTTTCGGCCCACCCTGTGTATATATATACAGGGTAGGCCGTAAGTTTCCATACATAGGAAAAATAAACATTTTGTTATGGACAACCATTTTTATTTATATAATATGCTCTACATGGTTGCCATTGTTTTGAAAACACATTTCAATACGTGTTCCCCACTGTTGATGAACACGCATTAGCACAGTTGACGTTATGCTTGTAATGGCGTTGGTGATACGTTCCTTTAGATGATTTATGTCTCGTATCTTTTCCTGATACACCATGGCCTTCAAGTGCCCCCAAAGATAGAAATCAAGGGGGGTGAGATCTGGGGATCTGGGAGGCCACTCCACAGGACCACGCCGACCAATCCAAGCATCCGGAAACTGCTGATCCAAATACCGACGCACGTGAAGACCATAATGAGGTGGAGCTCCATTTTGCTGGAAGTAAACTGGGAAGTTACCTTCCTCGTTTAGCAGGGATGGGAAAATCTCTTCTTGCAACATGTTAAGATACCTTTCGGCATTAAGATTTCCACTGACAAAAATTGGTCCAATAATTCTGTCACCCCATATCCCGGCCCACACCATCACTTTACCGGCACCTTGCATCTTCGTCGGACTCAGTCAGTTAGGGTTAGCATTACTCCAATAACGTATGTTTTGCCGATTAACCTCTCCATTGACGTAAAAATTTGCTTCATCAGTAAACAAGATCTTACGTCAAACGCATATTCTTAGGGTATCTGAAACATAAAAACAAACGTTTAATTTTTCCTATGTATGGAAACTTACGGCCCACCCTGTATATATATATATATATATATATATATATATATATATATATATATATATTATAATGTTTTATATATATATATATAAATAATGTAATGTTTTATTTATATGTTAACCCTTCCGTCTATGGCCCTGGGTGGTTCGAATTGACGGGGGTTCTAGTTGGGAGGCAGCAACGGATATTTCTTCTATAACATTCTAATTCTTTTCTCTCGCTTTAGGGTCGACAGTTATTAATTCTTCTCTTGCTATAATACTCTGATACTTTCTCTGAGACTAAAATTATCGACTTTTCTTTTATTAACTTATCGACTTTACTGACTAAGTTCCTCTGAAGATAGCACGGCTCGAAGGGGAAAATAAAAAGTTTCTCACTGTAATTTACTTCTAAAAAAAAATGTACAGTTAGTGCTCTGAATTTACAGGGGTAGAGGTTCGACCTCTTTCGACCATGGCTCAGGCCGGAATCTAAAAAAAGTTAAGGAGGCAAGGGGCCTCTGCCCCCTCCCCGCAGCGAGGCTGCTAACAAGGGAGGCTCGTAGCAGTGCCCAAAGCAGAGTCCCGTAATGAAGTGTAGTTCATTTTACAAATACATGTATAATATAAGCCTAAATGTTGGGAGAAGGCAGTTGAAGGTTAAGTTTCCCCCTTTTAAACACATGATCAGATGTTTGAAAGATTCCAAATAAAAATTTAAAAAATAAAAAGCTAATCGTATTTTTTTGCCGAGTCTTCATTTCTGAAGGCGATATCATTTCATAGTAGTACATAAGTACAATTTAAGTACACGACTGAGTACATTTTCCTTTGGGTTTATTACAATTATGATTGCAATTATGGATTACTTCACATTCGCTTATGATTGTCCATTACAGTTCTATTAAAGTACATTCTTACATTATATATTAAGTCATTACATTCAATTACAGTTTCATTGAAGTACATTACGTCGTTTACCATTCTTAGTGTTTTTTATATATTTATATATGGTTATAATATATGGTTATAATATATGGTTATTATATATGGTTATTATATATGGTTATTATATATGGTTATTATATATGGTTATTATATATGGTTATTATATATGGTTATTATATATGGTTATTATATATGGTTATTAGTACAACACAAGTACATGAGCACATACAAGATAATTTATATACAACATAATATGTTATATTATGTTATAATATGTTATAAATTTGAATCAGAGCGAGAGGAGATATTTATCTTAGAAGCGTTCGATTTTGCAGTGATTAGCGAATTCGATCACTTACCTAAGCAGTTCTGAATATCTTGTGAGGGGTGAACGCACTTAAAAGAAAAAAAAAATACATGTGGACGGATTTTACATGTACGTAACACAATAGGTTGTGTGCGTAATATAGACACGCGTAAAATATGGACTGATAGGTTGATAGGCTAGGCATCAGTAGACAATAGGTAGGACACAATATAAATAATGATGTATAGAGAATGAAGTTTTTGCTTTTAAAGAATTTACCATATATTGAACATGAAAGATATCCACATACCAAATGGGTGATTCAGTATTGGCGGTATGAAAACGTGAAGAGAATTAAGTTACTTTATGACGTCATAGTCATTATTTGGGAGGACCTAAAAGAAACGAATTAAAGACAAAGAGTAGGTATGAAGGACTAAGAAGTACAACTACGGGTTCCAATCCTGTTATATGCAATGTGTGTGCATAATCTAGGGTCGAGGGTGAGATGCAAGACAATCATAATTAATTATAATAACTTCTATAACAAATGGAAAATGGATACGACTAAACCATAGAAATGGTAGATCGTAGGGTTGTGACACAAACAAAAAATAGAAAGCTACAAATAAATTTTTTATCCAAACTCGCGTTAAGCGATTTTGGTTCTTATGTAAAAATGAATATTGATTATTCATTGTTCATTTTTACATTGCTCGCCCCTTTAAAATGATATGTATACAATAATATAATAGGGTACAATTATTACAATAGAATTAAGAGAATAACATCCTAACTAATTCAAGTTAGATGACGAATTTTTCTTTACATTACAAGTTTTGTGCAGAACAAGTGACTTCGGGTGGTTGGGTACAATGCAGAGTAATCAAATTTTTAACAAGACACTCGCTTAGAGGGCTATTATAAAATATAAAAATTCAAAGATTAAAACTTTAATTTTATGCAAACAGAATAAAAGGATTAATACGTTAATTTAGACAAACAATTAAGTTAGACAAACAATGATATTGTTAAATTTTTTTACAAAATTTTGTTTTTCTGTGTGAAAAATTACATACATAATGAGTAGTAGATAATAGGGAAAAACGTAAATCGTATAATCTATAAACTAATTTTTATTGACTATTGTAGGTACAAATCGAATTACGTAGTGGATGATGTATAGACCTGTGGTCTAGTGTGTATTTGGGTGTATTAGGTACAAAGTGTGTGTCTTACAATTTTGAGGGACAGATTAGTTGAGAGGATTGTTAAATTAACTGAATAATTGCCTGATCAAAAATTTATATATAGTAAGCAAAAATGCTTAAGACTATATAAATAGCATAGTTAGCACTTACACGCAATGAAATAGTTTATTGTGATATCCAATGATTTTAGCATAAGGTTTGTATATATATATATATAGTGTGCATACACGCGTGTGTATGTGTAGGGATTTGGAAGGTTTTTGAATTAACAAAGTTTTAAAAATAATGTATAATAATTTAAGATGGGTTAAGGGTTATAAAATCTTTTAAGTTTAAGTCAATTATTGTTAAAATCTAATTACAGGTAGTATTAATGATGGTGTATGCATATGAGTTTCATGTGAAAGTGACTTGAAGTACGAAAAGAAAATGAATTCGAATGTGTGTCAAAAGTAATAGAATTCAACTAGGATTATCGATTTTACGTAATTAAATCAGTTACACGTATATTAAGGTAATAAAAAGAAACGTACTTAGAGGACCTTACAATTAATGAAAGTAAATCTAGCGATATTAAAAATTAAATTTTGAAGATGGAATTAAATTCGACTAGTAACATTCCTAGCTATATATGAACTATATAACCATTAACATTAACCAGAAGTATCCCTACGATAATTGAATTAAGAAAATTAAGAATACAAATTAACAATCGAAATCAATTTATGCATTTTAATGAGCTAAACATAATTTTATAATATTCTTAAAAATAAAAGTAAATCGAACCTTAGATGAGTTTCGGCCAAGAATAAAAAAGTTATTGAAATGGAAGGAAAGCATTTCGAACAATCTTTTCTTTTAATAATTTCAGGTAAATTTTACATTAAAAATTATTTTTATATACTAAAAAAAATATTAAAAAGGTTTAATAATTTTTGCATGTTAAGTAGAAAAATTATACTCTTTCGTTAAATGTTGATAGAATTTGAATTATTTGATAGTTTAGTGTGAAAACTTGTTTGCATATGATAAATATATATGTTTTATTGTGTAGAAGTTTTATTAAAATTAAATGACAAAAAAGAATAAACACAACTGAAATTTAGGGTATGTGCGGTCCTACGGGTAAATTTCCCGACCGTACAGAGCACGATAAATTAGGTACATGATCGATTAATTATTACACTATTTCTGTCATCATATAATCACAATAATTATAAAACTCGTTAAAAACATTTGTAAAAACGGTTTTGGTTGCAAACAATAAAATATGTCATTTTACTTATATATTTATATACGCAATAATGGCATGAAAAGAAAAGACAAATCGGTCAATTTCCTTCTTACAACAAAACAAAGAAAGGTTAACTAAAGACGCAACCCGGTCAATTCAGGTTGAATTAAATTCTCTTTTACAACAAAACAAAAGGTTGAATTAAATTCTCTTAAACAACAAAAAAAGGTTGAATTAAATTCTTAAATTACATTTTCTTAAATTAAATTTTCTTAAACTACAAAGAAAAAGTTGAATTCAATTGACTGCATTGAAATGAATTGGGACTTGAAAACTGAGCCTTGAAATTGACTTCAAAACTGACTTCAAAACTGACTTCGAATAAAACTGAAATCTCTGGGGCGGTTGTCCCTCTGGATGCAACCTTCTAACTTGAAATTAACTGAAAATGGAAAATGACTGCACTTGATCTCTATCAAGTGGAGACTATTAACCTCTGGGGTTTGGTTGTCCCTCTTGGTGCAACCGACTAACTGAAATTAACTGAAAACGGAAAATGACTGCACTTGATCTCTATCAAGTGGAGACTATTAACCTCTGGGGTTTGGTTGTCCCTCTTGGTGCAACCGACTAACTGAAATTAACTGAAAACGGAAAATGACTGCACTTGATCTCTATCAAGTGGAGACTATTAACCTCTGGGTTTGGTTGTCCCTCTTGGTGCAACCGATTAACTGAAATTAACTGAAAACGGAAAATGACTGCACTTGATCTCTATCAAGTGGAGACTATTAACCTCTGGGGTTTGGTTGTCCCTCTTGGTGCAACCGACTTACTAGAAATGCAATCAAGTATCTCTATAAACGATAAACTCTCTGTAAACTCTCTCTTTCTTAATTTGCAAGTCAATTCAATTCAATAATTTGAAAAAATTGTAAACAAAAATAAAAAATGTAAACAATATTTCACTCTAATGTACGCGAAGGTACTGTACTATTATGTTTGGTACATAAAATAAAATTATTCTATACTGAATATAACAGTGAAAATAACTCTGAAATTAACTCTCTCTGAAATTAACTCCCTCTGAAATTAACTCTCTCTGAAATTAACTCTCTCTGAAATTAACTCTCTCTGAAATTAACTCTCTCTGAAATTAACTCTCTCTGAAATTAACTCTCTCTGAAATTAACTCTCTCTGAAATTAACTCTCTGAAATTAATTCTCTGAAATTAATTCTCTTACTTTTAACTTCTGTGAAAATTACTGTTTCACTAAAAAAAATGTATCACTGGTGTCTGAAGTGTTCACTGTGTTTCTTGCAAATTCTGGCTTGATACTTATTAATTATTAACTGTTAATAATACTGACTTTTCAAATGTTTACAAATTACTTAAAAAAAACCAACTTTGTACTTAACAAAATTTCTACGGCGAAATCCTTAGAGACGTGTCCTGAAGACGTGTCTTGCTGGCTACTTCTTCTTGGATGAAAACTAGGCGTGGAGAACTTGGAGTCGTGACACACCGGTTCAAGGGTGGATGTTACGAACTGGAAGTCGTGACACGCCGGTCAAATGGTGGGTCGCCACTTGTTAAACTCTTGGCTACAGACTCGCCAGACTGTTATGCCAATATCTTCTATGTGCTTGGAGTGCTAGTTTTTTTTTTTTTTTTTTTATCCTTGGGCAGGGTCGCCAGTTTGTTAAAATCCACTTCTTAAAATATTCTTCTAATCTTGGTAGTAGGGCCTCCAAATGTTTATCCTGGCTATAGGGTCGCCACTCTGTTATCCTCCTTATATGTGCTTATGGGGTGCTTCGAAGTAGACGGGAGTTCTAGTTGGGAGGCAGCAACGGATATTTCTTCTATAACATTCTAATTCTTTTCTCTCGCTTTAGGGTCGACAGTTATTAATTCTTCTCTTGCTATAATACTCTGATACTTTCTCTGAGACTAAAATTATCGACTTTTCTTTTATAACTTATCGACTTTACTGACTAAGTTCCTCTGAAGATAGCACGGCTCGAAGGGGAAAATAAAAAGTTTCTCACTGTAATTTACTTCTAAAAAACAATGTACAGTTAGTGCTCTGAATTTACAGGGGTAGAGGTTCGACCTCTTTCGACCATGGCTCAGGCCGGAATCTAAAAAAAGTTAAGGAGGCAAGGGGCCTCTGCCCCCTCCCCGCAGCGAGGCTGCTAACAAGGGGGCTCGTAGCAGTGCCCAAAGCAGAGTCCCGTAATGAAGTGTAGTTCATTTTACAAATACATGTATAATATAAGCCTAAATGTTGGGGTAAGGCAGTTGAAGGTAAAGTTTCCCCCTTTTAAACACATGATCAGATGTTTGAAAGATTCCAAATAAAAAAATAAAATAAAAAGCTAATCGTATTTTTTTGCCGAGTCTTCATTTCTGAAGGTGATATCATTTCATAGTAGTACATAAGTACAATTTAAGTACACGACTGAGTACATTTTCGTTTGGGTTTATTACAATTATGATTGCAATTATGTATTACTTCACATTCGCTTATGATTGTCCATTACAGTTTCTATTAAAGTACATTCTTACATTATATATTAAGTCATTACATTCATTACAGTTTCATGAAGTACATTACGTCGTTTACCATTCTTACAGTGTTTTTTATATATTTATATATGGTTATAATATATGGTTATTATATATGGTTATTATATATGGTTATTATATTGGTTATTATATATGGTTATTAGTACAACACAAGTACATGAGCACATACAAGATAATTTATATACAACATAATATGTTATATTGTTATAATATGTTATAAATTTGAATCAGAGCGAGAGGAGATATTTATCTTAGAAGCGTTCGATTTTGCAGTGATTAGCGAATTCGATCACTTACCTAAGCAGTTCTGAATATCTTGTGAGGGTGAACGCACTTAAAGAAAAAATAAAAAAAAATACATGTGGACGTATTTTACATGTACGTAACACAATAGGTTGTGTGCGTAATATAGACACGCGTAAAATATGGACTGATAGGTTGATAGGCTAGGCATCAGTAGACAATAGGTAGGACACAATATAAATAATGATGTATAGAGGATGAAGTTTTTGCTATTAAAGAATTTATCATATATTGAACATGAAAGTATCCACATACCAAATGGGTGATTCGTATTGGTGGTATGGAAACATGAAGAGAATTAAGTTACTTTATGACGTCATAGTTATTCACATTATGTCATACGTACAGTGTAACTGTAAGTCATTATTTGGGAGGACCTAAAAGAAACGAATTAAAGACAAAGAGTAGGTATGAAGGACTAAGAAGTACAACTACGGGTTCCAATCCTGTTATATGCAATGTGTATGCATAATCTGGGGTCGAGGGTGAGATGCAAGACAATCATAATTAATTATAACTTCTATAACAAATGGAAAATGGATACGACTAAACCATAGAAATGGTAGATCGTAGGGTTGTACACAAACAAAAAATAGAAAGCTACAAATAAAATTTTTATCCAAACTCGCGTTAAGCGATTTTGGTTCTTATGTAAAAATGAATATTGATTATTCACTGTTCATTTATATATATATATATATATATATATATATATATATATATATATCCCCGCAAGGGGGTTCTAAGCTCGTGCTCTTGAGTGCTCTTTGTGCTCGTTTGTACGTGCTTGTTCCTGGAGGTTTCACGTGCGCCCTCCCGGCCCTAGCACCCAAGGATGATGGGGCTCGACCCTGCAGTCCTTGTCATCCTTGGTCTTTTTCCACTTCGACTGTCCCTCCACCCTTTCTTTTTCCTCTGTCTTTCCTCTCACTTTTTCTTTGTTTTTCCGCTGAGATATGCCCTTTAAATAGAGGCGAATCGGTTCTTCCCGAACTAAAAAAAAAAAAAAAAAAAATATATATATATATGTTTTATAATGTTTTATATTTATATATGTTATAATGTTTTATATATATATATATATATATAATATTGTTGTTATAATGTTTTATATTTATATATATATGTTTAATGTTTATATATATATATATATATATATATATCTATATGTTATAATGTTTTATATATATATATTATATATATAAAATTTAGGGTGATTCAAAAAAATCAGTTTTTTTTTTAAATTGTTCACCTGTATTTTTGTTCCTATGACAAAAAGTAGTGTATGCCAAATTTGGTGAATTTTAAATAAAATTTACTATGTGCTACCAGGCGTCAAAGTTTCCCCCTTTTTCAATTTGATTGTTTTTACAACTTATGATTTTATGTTTAATTGTTTATATTTCAGAATTTTTAATTAATGGTTTATAATAGCTTGCTTTTAATTGTTGCTTGGAACTCGTAATTTTGATACCAATTAATCGATTATGGAAGCTAGGCCTAACTCACCATCACCCAGTTTCATTTGGGAGAAGTTCTACAAGAAAAGAAACTGAAGTATGGCTAATTGGGCAGCCCTCTGCAGTACTAAAAACATCCGTATTACCATCAGAGAAGGAAATGATGGCCCTCTTCATGCACTACAGAATATTAAAAAGCAAGCATTAGAGAATCATGCTGCTCTACTGCAGATGATGTGCTAGCAGTTTGGAAAAAGCAGGAATACCAGCAAAACAAAGAATACATGTAGTAGATAAATTCAAGGAATACTGAAGGAATGACAGCTGCTTAAGAAAAACAAAGCAAACAAATTGAAAAGATCACAAAATTTAAATAATAAAGAAGAAAAATGGAAAGATAAACTGGAAAACTTATTTGACATTGCTCATGAGAATGCTATGCAACTTATAAAAATAGAAGATGATAAGAAATTCTTGAAAATGCAACGTGAGAAAGGACGTCATGGAAAAATGGGTACCATTGATAAGGCTGTTG
>JAJOZX010006015.1:210000-212500 GCA_023014485.1 Bathynomus jamesi | reverse complement strand
AGGGGTTGGTACGTTTTACACATCTTTGCATGCGAAAGCCTTGTGTGTTCCCTTAGGTGTAGGAATATGTGGTAAGTTGTAAGAACTTTTCTTTGTCGTAACGTAATAGTCAGCGCCTTCACCTTCTTATCAAAAGGAACTTGGTTTGAATCCTGATGGGGGACATTTTCGCATTATGCAAGATCATATGTATGATATTCCACACACACACACACACACACACACACACACACACACACACACACACACATATATATATATATATATATATATATATATAAGAACAATAGGAACACAATAAGCGAACAAGAAAATTTTTTCAACATCTCAGACACCTTACGAATGCTAAATGTCATCCACATGCAGTTGACACAGCTGGAAACCCCCGAGCCAAATCGCTACCGGGCAAAGCTACCAATACAAGTAGGAGGAAACGGATCTCTTTCGGAGGATCATAGAGCAACGAATCAAGCGATATCGAAGGAAAACGAACTTGAAATGCACAAGGGGCAACGAAAAACAGAGAACATAAAAATTGTCCTGGCTAATATTCAAGGAATAAGACCAAACCAATCACTCAATAAGGTTTCGTACCTGAAAGGATTTATGGACGAAACAAGGGCGGACATCGCATGCCTCACAGAAACTCATCTTAAAGATTGCCAAGGAAATTGTGAAAACTGCGAACATTGTATTGATAAGAAAGAGATAAATATAGAGGGCTTCAACTTACTAAGAGCGGATAGAACGACGAGACAGAAAGGTAACTGTGCTATATATGTACAGGAAGGTCATATGACAGAGACGATAATAAGTAAATCAAACAGCTATGTGGAACTCCTAGCAGTGAAAATAGAAAAACTAAACTTCATAGTAATAGTCATCTATAGACCTCCAAGCACCCCAACCGAAAAATTCTCGGAGGCCATTGATGACATTAAAAGCTAATAAAGGCCATAAACCCTCCATCCCCCAATATAATGATCTGCGGAGACTTTAACTTCCCATTTATAAAATACAAAAAGGTGAATAGGAATATATATATTCACCAGGACAAGGGGGCACAAGAGAAGATCAGGAACAAGCAAAAATGTTGATGGCTCTCACAAACGAGTTTATGCTGACACAGGAGATAACAGAAAATACCAGAAAACATAACTGCCTGGATCTGGTATTCACGAATAACACGAACTTGATTGCTGATATAAAAATAACCCCAACCATTATCTCAGACCACAACTTAATCGAGATATCAACAAATATGATGGCAGCATTAGAAGACAATACACATATTGTGGAAAGAAGTAAATTCGGGGCCTTTAACTTAAACTCGAAGACTATAAATTGGGAAGCAATCAGATCGCACATGGCCCAAATAGAATGGAGAACAATTTTCGAGAATAAAACAGCTGAAGAAATGCTAACAACCTTGGAGGAAAAAACGCTGATAATCTTAGAAAAATATGCTCCGAAATCACAGCCAAAAGGAAAGAGGAGCTGGCTAGAAAGGCAAAAGAGAAGACTATTCCGCAAAAGAAAGAGAGTGGAGGCGAAGTTAGGAAACGGCGGAGATAATGACAGGAAAACAATAAAAGAAAAACTGGAGGGTATCGATAGGGAAATACAAGCCCTGATTAAGGACCATACAGAGAGGGAAGAGGAAAAGGCAGTAGAAGCAATAAAGGAAAATCCAAAATACTTCTATAGCTATGCAAAAAGGAAAACAAAAACGCGCGCCGCTATTGGGCCCTTAAGGACGGGAAATAATGAACTAACCGACGATCCAAAAGAAATATCTGATACATTGAGAGCTCAATATGAATCAGTTTTCAGTACCCCAAAAAGTGACAAGCGATACCTGACATAAATGCATTCTTTGAAGAGGAATTGCAAGGAGAGTATATAACAGACTTTGAGTTTACACCAGAAGATGTAGCGAGAGCTATAGGACAAATGAAACTACATTCAGCTGCAGGTCCGGACAATTGGAACGCATTATTGATTAAAAACTGTAAAAATGAAATAGGTACAGCTTTATACTGGATATGGAGAAGATCCCTAGACACTGGGAAATACCGAGCATCTTGAAAAGAGCAAACATTGTCCCTATATATAAAGGAGGGGACAGATCTCAAGCAAAGAACTATAGACCAGTGTCATTGACGTCCCACCTCACCAAAGTATTTGAAAGAATAGTTAGAGAGAAAATTTATGATTTCCTGGAGACAGGGAAAGATTCAACGAAAATCAGCATGGATTCCGATCAGGTAGATCATGCCTATCGCAACTAATAGAGCACTACAACAATATCCTAGATGCATTGGAAGGCAATGACAACTACGATGTTATATACACAGATTTTGCTAACGCTTTCGATAAATATGACCATGGTATAATAGCACATAAAATTAAAGACATGGGAATAACAGGCAAAGTGGGAAAATGGATCTACAACTTCCTTAGTGATCGTCTGCAGGTCGTCAAAATTCAAGGTATATCA
>JAJOZX010006015.1:85000-205000 GCA_023014485.1 Bathynomus jamesi | reverse complement strand
TCTTTGACGAATCCCCAAAGAAAGAAATCACAGGGTGTGATGTCGGGAGATCTAGCCGGCCAATGAATTGCACCTCCACGGCCAATCCACCTGTTTGGGAATGTCTCATTCAGGGACTTACGGACGATCAAGGCCCAATGTGGCGGTGCGCCATCTTGCTGAAAAATGATGCGTGGAGGCAGTGCTTCCAATTGCGGATATACAAAGTGTTGCAACATGTCCAGGTAGGTATTGGAGGTCACTGTTGATTCACCGAAGAAAAATGGTCCAATCACGCGATCATGTAACAGGCCACACCACACATTAACTTTAGGACTGTCTCTGATGTGCTCTTCTATGCAATGTGGATTTTGTGACCCCCATATGCGCACATTTTGTTTGTTTACCTTGCCTGAAACATGAAAAGTTGCCTCGTCCGAAAACATGATTCTTGCCAAGAACGCATTGTCCTGGTCGACTCTGTCAAGCAGAGTCATTGCAAATTCCTTACGGAAGATCTTATCTTCTTGCGTAATCTGTTGCAAGATTTGCAACTTGTAAGGATGCAACTTCAAACGTTTACGCAAGACATCATGCACTGTCGAACGAGGTATCTGTAACTCTCGTGATGCAATTCTTGTCGACTTACGTGGACTGCGAACAAAAGCCTCTCGAATGCGCTCGACATTTTCAAAAGACGTTCGAGGCCGCCCTGCTCCTTTCTTATGCTCTACACTTCCAGTTTCCTTAAACCTTTTATCCAAGCTCATATGGTTACTCTTGATGGAGGGTTTCTGTTGTAATTAGTTCTAAACCTTCGTTGAACTTGTGTATCTGATTTTGTTTCGATAAACCATTCACACACTGTGCTTTCTCTGTGGATTCATTAAGGATGAGGGGTGTGTATGAATATCTGAAAAAGAAAAACTTGTCAAAACTTGGTATCAGAAAAAACTTAATGAGATTCTCTGTAAAATGGGACAACACTGGAATTTTAACACTTCATGGTTGACTTTTAATAACAGCCAAAAATTGTACAGATAATTCTCGGACCCCATATATATATATATATATATATATATAGAGAGAGAGAGAGAGAGAGAGAGAGAGAGAGAGAGAGAGAGAGAGAGAGAGAGAGAGAGAGAGAGAGAGAGAGAGACCCCCTCAGAAAAAAGTATTAATATAATTATTTAAATCTTTATTTTATATTTTATCTGAAATTTCATTATATATATATCTATATATATATATATTACACCCACACCTTTGGTTTTAAATTTTGGTTAGTTTCCGCCCGAATTGTTCATTCTGACGAAGGTCAAGCTTTTCACTCCACCTTAGACCTACAGTTTAACGTGGAATCCAAACCACGCCCCATCAGCAGCCCAGCGTCTTAACCACTAGGGTAACCACTAGGGTACCTAGGGTACCCATTTATCTACCAACCACTTTCTTTATTGTGTGGAAGGATGAACAGCTGGGTTTTGCTGCGCGCCGTCTGCCGTCGGGTCTCGAACCCGGGGCCGATGGATTCGTAGTCAGCGACGCTAACCACTACACCACCGAGGCGCATATATATATATATATAAAATAATAATGAAAACTCAGAAATAATATAAAATAAAGATTTAAATAACTATTTCTAATACTTTTTCTGAGGGGTCTTTTTCCCCTTGTGCTTCCCTGAAGACTTTCAAAAGGACTGAATTCAATTTATATTCCGTCTTAAATTACGAGAGAGAGTTACGCCTTGACTCGAGTCTTGAGTCGCTTTTTACACTCCTTCGAGAATTGAAGCCTTAAACTGCAAGCAAGAAATGGAAAGTAGATGCGTTGTTCTCCATAATAAATACTTTTAAATGCATTAGTTAAAAGGTTGCAAGTTTTAACCTAAAGAAATTATATAATTATTATATGATGGGATGATGTATTGCGGATGAAGATGATTTCGTGACGAAGTTATTCTGTATTTAAATGCTTGGAGTATTTTGGAATAGGATTTTTATGTAATTTACAAATTCTGGTGAGCTGACTGAAGGCCAAAAGACAAACAGTTTTTTAGAATGTCGTCAGTGTCACCTCTTCGTCGTCCTCGTTGTTGGTGTTTTTATAGAATGGTACCTTTCCAGTTTAAGGTATTTTTATTAAAATTGTAAAAATTGCCCATCTGTAGAGTTTTGTAATTTGTAGTCAGTGAGCAGATTTTTTTTTTTTTAAATTGAAAATACGCTTTCTTGCAATTTAGCAAATTTGTTACAGACATTGAATATTTATTATTGTTAAGTGTACGTTTAGGGACCAGATTGGTTATTGCGTACTTTGAAAGCTTTATTACAATAATAATGAAATTGTGTAGTGTGCGTATAAGGAATGTATGAGTAATACGAGAATGATTATTTTTAATATAATTTGTTAAATGGAATTTAATATGATTATGTTAATGATTTGTTAATTCATTTGATCATTTTGGAGGACGATTATTTCAAAACAAAGACGAGAGAGATTTTGGCATTTTAAAGGTAACCAATCATGTAAAAGTTTACAGTCCGGCATTTTCTTTTAACCAATATTAGAACGCATAACATTTTGTAATACAGTTTGGATAAACTTTTCGCGGGGCATTTTGATAACAGCAAACAGATTCCTTCCTGTCTTGATAGGCATAAGATGTGAGAGATTTCAGTCCAAAATTATATAAATTAAAGACCTGATAACGTAGTAACAGTCATGTAAGTACATTCCTGATTTGTCCTCTCTCTCTCTCGGGTTAAATTAACAGTAAATTAAGAGCCCCACCCGTAAAAATTAATAAACGATTTTAGAGAAACAACTGTGTTCATTTCCCTCGACTCACACAGTGTGCTTTTAGAGTAGGGATTGCTTTGTTTATAATAGAAAATACCCGTGAGAAGTAGAACAGTAATAGTAATTAACGTATTAAAAGGAAACGTTACGATTGCAATGCGTATGTTCAGTCGGTGAACAGCGTCTTCACGGCCTTCAAGTTTAGTAATGGTGACCAAAAGCCAAATAAATTAGTTTCACATGTCACCCTAATTCCTATACATTTGATGAAAGTATTATTATATGGCTCCGAACCAAAACGTCATCGATCTCCAACTGCGTACCAACAAAATGGGTGGACAAAATAATTAATTTTGTTTATTTTTAAAGCCTTTTTTTAGTTTCGTTATTACCGAGTGACTTTGGTTTTCAAATATATGTTAGTTAAAGGTTTGATCTTATGTTACTGACTATATTATTTTAATTCTGTTATTCAAATAGTTAATTATTTAAGTGTGCCACTGTAGTAAGGTGGTTTTGTCGTCTTAAAAATGTTTAGTCTTTGCTGTTTCTTAGTTTAAGTACTCATTTCTTGACCAAAGGTCGTGAAAAGATGCTTTTCCTCATTACATTTCCTGTCTATTGATACCCATTACGACTTTGTATGTAAATTTCTTCCAATTATACAGCTTGACAAACCTAAAACTACGATAGGTTAAGTCGTCTTCAAACTTCTCTCTGAGAAAGCGGCATGTCGCGTCGAAAGGAACAAAGCGATTACTAAATATACAGGGGTTAGACAAAATAATATGAACACCTTGATAAATGGCGGTTTTTATTCTTAATATGGAGTTGGTCCTCCTTTAGCGGCAATAACAGCTGCAATGCGTCGGGGAATTGATTCATACAGCTTTTGGGCAGTGGCTAGAGGAATCCTGAGCCATTCTTCGAGCAAACCCTGCTCCAGTTCCTCCAAAGACGCCGGCGGTGGGAATCGGCTTCTGACCTGCTGCTCCAACTGACACCACAGATGCTCGATAATGTTAAGATCCGGGGATTGTGGAGGCCAATCCAAACGTTCTACTTCACTAACATGCTCTTCAAACCAGTTTTTAACGACCCCAGCGGTGTGGATTGGTGCATTATCATCCTGGAAGACGGCGCCGCCATTGGGAAACAGCGTTTGGACCATGGGATGGACCTGGTCAGCCAATATTGACAGATAGACCTGGGCGTTAACCCTACCATGCAGTACTACAGCTGGGCCAAGAGTATTCCACGATATTGCTGCCCAAACCATCACAGATCCGCCTCCATGCTTAATGGTTGGGGTCAGGCAGTCGGGGTCAGGCAGTCGGGGTCATAAGCATCTTTAGGCTGTCTCCAGACGTAAACTCGACTGGAACATGGAAATAGCGTAAAGGAGGATTCGTCGGAGTAGACTACATTCTTCCACCGGTCCATTGACCAATTCTTATGGTCATTACACCATTTTCTGCGCCGCTCAATGTTGATGTGCGAAAGGAAGGGTTTGGCAATTGCAGCCCTCCCATGGTATCCAGCTCCATGGAGCTCGCGACGTACAGTTCTGGCCGATACCGGGCTTGCAAGATGCTGGTTAAGCTCTGCAGTCACTTTTGGAGCTGTGGTCTTATGTTTCTTTGTCACAATGCGCTTTAGCACCCGGCGGTCTCGATCACACAGCTTCTTCTTGCGTCCACTATTGCATTTGTCGGTGCTTGTCTTTCCATGGTTTTGGTATGCAGACATGACCATAGAGACAGTTCCTCTGGATACATTGAACATCTGAGCGGTTTTCGTCACCGATGCACCAGCCATCCGCACTCCGACAATTTGCCCTCTTTGGAAGTCTGACAGGTCTTTCATAACTGCTAATTCATAATTCACTCAGATCTGTAAAAACAACATGAGGGTTATAACATGACGTATACACTCTCTGTTACGCATTTAAATAGGTTTGCCAGTCATTTGACCTTTCACTTTGTGTCTGAGCAGTCCGTAAAGATAACCGGTGAAATCGGCGGGTGTTCATATTATTTTGTCTAACCCCTGTACATCGTCTAAGTAAGCGTAGCATGCAGATGCCCCCCCCCCCCCCCCCCCCCCAAAAAAAATTAAATACACACCTCTAATTCTGGAAATTCACTTACACTTTTATGTTAACTTTTCTACAGACTAATTATATCACTGGGCAACAAAAAAAATTTTTTTTCGTGTCCCAAGAATGAAAATACCTTATTCTTATAGTATTTTCTGTGCTGAATCCAAATAAGTTTGTAAAATTTCTCTATCAGGTCTGGTTTTTGTGTGACATGCAATTTAATTTTTAAAAACCCATATAGTTACATACTTATTAAAATATGATCGAAAAGACATACCTGTAGTTTAAAAAGTAGCTTGTTTTGATTTTCTGCTGTGCTTTGCCTCAGGCATGTCTCTCTTAAGAGTCCAGCAATAGTCAGCCAGCATACTGGGGCTCCATTTGCCTTGGTAACGGTTTTCCATGGCAGAAATATCCTGATGAAAACGCTCACCATGTTCGTCGCTTACCGCACCCAGGTTTTCCGGAAAAAAGTCCAAGTGAGAGTCCAAGAAATGAACCTTTGATGACATATTGCACCCCATTGCTTGGTAAGACTTAAGAAGATCTCCTACTATTTCAGGAGAGTTTTCGGCCTTGTGATTTCCCAAAAAATTTGTGCAGACACTTTTGAAACTCTTCCATGCAGCTTTCTCAACTTCATTCAACTCTCCTTCAAATCTCTCATCTCTTAACAATTCTCTGATCTGAGGGCCTACAAAAATGCCTTCTTTAATCTTGGCATCACTGATCCGGGGAAACTTATTTCTCAAGTATGTGAATCCTGTTTGCGCTTTATCCATCGCTTTAACAAAGTTTTTCATAAGTCCAAGCTTGATATGCAAAGGAGGAAGGTACACTTTCTCAGGGTCAACAAGTGAACTATTCACAACATTTTTCTTGCCTGGAACAAGTGAGGTGCGTTTTGGCCAATCCTTCTTAACGTAGTGGTTTTGCTTGTCCCTACTGTCCCACTCACATAAAAAACAACAGTACTTGGTGTAACCTAGCTGCAACCCTAGCAAAAGTGCAATGACCTTCAGATCTCCACAGATATTCCACTTATATTTCTGATACTGAAACTTTTCTAAAAGCAACTTCATGTTGTCGTATGACTCTTTCATGTTTGCAGCATGTGCAATAGGTACAGAAGGAAATTTATTTCCGTTGTGAAGAAGGACTGCTTTCAAGCTGACTTTTGAGGAGTCAATGAACAATCGCCACTCATCCACGTTATGTTCATGACCAAGAGCCCCCATGACTGAATTAACATCTTTACAAAACACAAGTCCATCTTCATGGGAGAACCATTCTTTGAATTCATCATGGCGGCTGCGGAAAAAACAAACTTTAGTGTCACGTTGCAGTAGATTCCAACCCTTTAATCTTGAACCTAAAAGTTCAGCCTGCTTCTTAGATAATTTCAAATCACGAACTAGGTCATTTAGATCTCCTTGTGACAGTAAATGTGGTTCATTGGAGGAACAGGTAGCCTGGAATGTTGGATCAGAAATGTCCTCATCTGTTTCCTCGTGATATGCTACAGCTACGTTTGATTCCTCATCACTTAAACTTACATGTTCAGGAGGATTTGGTACTGGAAGTTGAGCACTGTGGGGAACTGGTCTCATTGCAGACGGTAGATTAGGGTATTTCATAAGGCTCTTTGTTTTTGAAGTGATCCCCTTTGTATTTACCAGGCAGAAATAGCAGTCTGTTGTGTGATCTTTGGGTTCCCTCCAAATCATTGGAATAGCAATGGCATGTGACGTGAACCGTTTAGCCATCCTGTAAGTAGTCTTACACATGTCACACAACAAATGTGAGGGGCCCAACTCTTGTCCTGATCGCCTACTTTACATCCGAAATAAAGTTCATAGCATTTTTTTACTAATGGTGTAAAGTTACGTTTCTGGGATTTTAAAGTTAGATCACCACATACATAACAAAAGGAATTAGGATGATTCAGACAGTTCCGCGGCATTACAAAACATCTATATGAATACAACACTGGTGTAAAATTAACAAGAAGCAACAGACACTAGCTGTTAACACTGTGACATTTACAAGCAGACTGACTTGGAGCTGCTCTACACACAGAAACTAGGCTCATGTCTGAACAGGTACAAACATGTTTCAACCTGCACAGTCTGCTGCTCCGACCAAATTTATCCTGCCAGCATTATCAGAACTTTCTCCCCAAAGGAATAAATTGTACTAATTTTACAGAAAAATTAATACAACATATATATTAATATTAATATATTTTATTATAGTTATATTAATTAATATAATATATTATTATATTTATTATTTTTATAATGTTTTATATTATAATATTGTTATATACTTAATTATATATAATATGTTATTATTTTTTATCCGGTGATCATGCTAAATGAGGAAAAAATGAACATAGCGTCACAAGTAAACTAAGCCTGATAGAAAAAATCTGATTTCATATTTAGATTCAGCATGAAAAAGTACACTTAGAACACCCATCAAAACCCTTGTGACAAAATTGTTGTTGACCAGTGAATTATCAATGACATATTATGTCAAACACACATATTTGACAAGTAAAATATCTTTAAGTAACAGGCCTAACTTTTTTTTGGTGATAAATTAGGTTTGGGGAGGTCCTAATCTATGGAAGTCTCAGGTTTGACTCCAACACACATGGAGGTGGAGGATATAACTCCTAGCGTACAGGCGTACAGTCTCCTTTTATAACACATACGGGAAAGGCCATCAACACACACACATACACACACACACACACACACACACACACACGTGTGTGTGTGTGTGTGTGCATCTCTGTATAAGCGAAGCAACAACTTTTTTAAGTCCATATCTCAAAATCTAATCAACCAAACCTAAATTAACTTAATCTAACCTTACTGCCATCGAACCGAGAATGGTTTGAAAAGTGTTTTGGAGGATGCAATTGAAGGTTTGAACGGTGGTTTCTCTTAAGTCATTAAACAGTGAGGTACTCGCTAATCTATCCTAACCAAACTTTAACTAACCTAACCTAGCGTAACCTAATCTAATCAGGACCAACCTATCTTTTTTCCGACAATAAGAATGTTTCTGCATTTTTTTATAGAAATTTTTTAATGTTCTGATGTACCAAAAGTGTTAACTTACAAACAAATACCTCATTACACCTCTCAATTGTCACACACTCGATCTCGCTTATGCCCAGTTGCCTACACACACACACACACACATACACACACACACACACACACACACACAATTACTTGGTTACAGCAACCAAATAGGTGGTTAACTATTTGCCAACCAATTCAGATGGTTAATCTAACTCGCTATTGCTGGCCAAACCATTTAAATAAGTTATCAAGGAAAACAACCATGATTTGCGAGATCATTTCATGAATAGTGAACCATGTACATTGTACAGTATGTGGTTGGTCCAACAAAATATTTTTCTCCGAGCACTTCAACCATAACCCGAAAATAATATTTTCCCTTCCTTGATGACATAACTGTTTATAGTCCCAAAAGTTTTGTAAACAAATAAATAGCTTACGTATAAATGCATAAATGGCCACTATAAAGCACATACTCTTATTCTAAATTATATTTCTCTGCAAAAGAAAAAAAATCCTATCACATAACTTTATAAATTATGATGAATGGAAGTAATATCTCTGAAAATAATATGAAAAAAAACCGAGAGGAAAATGATTTGGAAGTTATCTTGATGCATTGCTACACAATTTACTCTACTTTTGTTTCACGTACAGAGAGGATCACCCCCATTATATACGCAACGCTATATCATTGCGCCGCTCCCTATATGCGGTGTGTGTGTGTGTGTGTGTGTGGTGTGTGTGTGTGTGTGTGTGTGTGTGTGTGTGTGAGAGAGTGCGGTGGTGTAATTATGAACAAATTACTGATTGCAAAATTAAACAAATCACGTTATGCACAAAATAAAATGTGTAGAAAAAAACTGTTAAATATATATATATAGGATCAAGTAAAGCTAACCCCTCCCAGGTCACACTAGTAAAGCAAATCCCTCCCAAAAATGACCAAGTAAAGATAAGCACCCCCAACCTTTTTTAGTTAGCTTTATAAGGCTAACTAACGAAAATATCACGACCTAACCTAACCAATCGTCAAGGGCGTACAGTTGACCTAACGATTGATTAGGTTAAGTCGTGATATTTTCGTTAGTTAGCCTTATAAAGCTAACTAAAAAAGGTTGGGGTGCTTATCTTTACTTGCTCCAATTCATTTATTACAATTTATTGGATAAAAATTAAGAGGGGTGGAAAAAGACTTTAATTAAAGCGGTATTGGCTGGCAAGTGTGTCGCAAAAATCATTGAAAACATTGTATTTGTGTCGTTCATGCCACAAAAATTCTTGTAGGTACGAGTTCAGGAACTCTCGCTTACATCCAATCATCCGTTTAATTCTTAGTTTGTGCTTATTCCAGTAGCTTTCGACCGCCTGCGTATGCACACCAGTAACTCTATCTACAAAGTTTAAAGAATGATTGACGGTATAATGGGTATAGCCAAAGTCACTTTCGATGTTTCGATATGCTTTCCATTCGTCACTGTGTATGGTTGTTCCAGGGCGGACTACTTTCTCGATTATTACCAAGTAAAGATGATCCCTCCCAAAAAATGATCAAGTAAAGATAGTCCCTCCCTTTTCTGTTGGGAGGGATTATCTTTACTTGATCCTATATATATATATATATATGAATAGAAACGACATAAGTGTTAAGGAACGTTTCTGCACACGAGGAGGAGAGATAACGAATAATGAAAAATGAGGCGAACCGCCCGGGAATCGAACCCAGGGCCTTCCAATTGCCGGTTGGATGCTTTACCATTATGCTACGGACCTCACTCAATCACAAATCGAAATTCTCCCACATAGGGCAGAAACCAATGCCCTGAGAGGGCACCCTCGCAAATCGTGAATATGCGCATATAACTGCAATGACCGCGCAGTATATAAATGAATAGAAACGACATAAGTGTTAAGGAACGTTTCTGCACACGAGGAGGAGAGATAACGAATAATGAAAAATGAGGCGAACCGCCCGGGAATCGAACCCAGGGCCTTCCAATTGCCGGTTGGATGCTCTACCATTATGCTACGGACCTCACTCAATCACAAATCGAAATTCTCCCACATAGGGCAGAAACCAATGCCCTGAGAGGGCACCCTCGCAAATCGTGAATATGCGCATATAACTGCAATGACACGTGATCTTATTAATAAGCAAACAACCACAGGGAAAAGGAAACACAAAGTCCGAGCGCTTTCGTGATATATTCACATTATCAAGGAGGAACAGAAAATAGGTGAAAATAATGTGAATATATCACGAAAGCGCTCGGACTTTGTGTTTTCTTTTCCCTGTGGTTGTTTGCTTATATATAATATATATATATGCTGCAAATCCACAAGGAAAAAGAAAAACGATTCCAAGGCCTTTCGTGTATTCAAAGCTACACCTCGTCAGGGAATGAAGTGAAAAGGCGAGAAGCCCATATATATACAACGTACAGGAAAAACAAAACAATTAGCACATACTTAACAAGGGTTAATGAGAGGCAAAAGAAATTTTAACATGATATCGTCAATTTTATAAGTCCCCGAGCTGTTATTGAAATTGTTTTTAAAATTAATAAATGCACATTCTAGAATATTTCGTTCTATTATATCTCTGTTTTTAACAAGCGCTTTAGAACTATCCCACTTGATGCTATGGTTACATCTATACATATGGTTAAATAAAGCATTGGAAGTACTAGCTGTTCTACAAGCATATTTATGCTGTTTTACCCTAATATCTAACGTTTTACCGGTTTGGCCTATATATACTGAGTTACATTGTGTACATCCGATCGAATACACACAACCAACAACATTATCAGGGCTATTCTTTATTAGGCGTGATTTAACAGTATTATTATACTTAAAGATTACATTAATGCCAATTGCTTTAAGTACAGTTGGAAGGTATTGAAAATTAACATGGTAAGGTAGGCTAAGGATATTTTTACGCTGAAATTCCTTTACAATTACATTATTATAATACCTATTCTTGGCTTTCTTAAGACAGTTATCTAAAAATGAAATAGGATAACATAATTTAGTACCAATATTCATGATATTGCATAACTCTGAATCTAAAAATTCAGGACTGACAACTCTCAATGCTCGAAGAAACATAGCAGAGAAAATAGAGGATTTAATCGAAGGATGATGGTCAGAATAAAAATGCACGTAAGAGTTATTATTAGTAGGCTTACGGTAGACTTCATATTTGAACTGATTAGAGCATCTCCAAATTTTTAGATCAAGAAAAGATAGGCTTCCCTCATTTTCTTTTTCAACTGTAAACTTAATAGATGGGGCTAAATTGTACCTGTACCTGGTTTGGTACAGGTATATAGATGATATTTTATGCCTTTGGCCTAATAATTTGGATGTGGACTTATTTCTTGGTAGGCTCAACAATTTAGCCCCATCTATTAAGTTTACAGTTGAAAAAGAAAATGAGGGAAGCCTATCTTTTCTTGATCTAAAAATTTGGAGATGCTCTAATCAGTTCAAATATGAAGTCTACCGTAAGCCTACTAATAATAACTCTTACGTGCATTTTTATTCTGACCATCATCCTTCGATTAAATCCTCTATTTTCTCTGCTATGTTTCTTCGAGCATTGAGAGTTGTCAGTCCTGAATTTTTAGATTCAGAGTTATGCAATATCATGAATATTGGTACTAAATTATGTTATCCTATTTCATTTTTAGATAACTGTCTTAAGAAAGCCAAGATAGGTATTATAATAATGTAATTGTAAAGGAATTTCAGCGTAAAAATATCCTTAGCCTACCTTACCATGTTAATTTTCAATACCTTCCAACTGTACTTAAAGCAATTGGCATTAATGTAATCTTTAAGTATAATAATACTGTTAAATCACGCCTAATAAAGAATAGCCCTGATAATGTTGTTGGTTGTGTGTATTCGATCGGATGTACACAATGTAACTCAGTATATATAGGCCAAACCGGTAAAACGTTAGATATTAGGGTAAAACAGCATAAATATGCTTGTAGAACAGCTAGTACTTCCAATGCTTTATTTAACCATATGTATAGATGTAACCATAGCATCAAGTGGGATAGTTCTAAAGCGCTTGTTAAAACAGAGATATAATAGAACGAAATATTCTAGAATGTGCATTTATTCATTTTAAAAACAATTTCAATAACAGCTCGGGGACTTATAAAATTGACGATATCATGTTAAAATTTCTTTTGCCTCTCATTAACCCTTGTTAAGTATGTGCTAATTGTTTTGTTTTTCCTGTACGTTGTATATATATATGGGCTTCTCGCCTTTTAACTTCATTCCCTGACGAGGTGTAGCTTTGAATACACGAAAGGCCTTGGAATCGTTTTTTTTTTTCCTTGTGGATTTGCAGCATTCATTCATTTCACGTGTTTTATTGTGAAATTCATCCCATATATATATATATATATATATATATATATATATATATATATATATATATATATATACAGTATATATATATATATAATAATTTTTTAATGCAAATATATTTTAATTCGCTTTTATAAATTTATCTTAAACTTTAAATTTATCTTTATAAAGTCCTTATCATTTAATAACAAGTATAAATGAAATATAATTACGATTTAAAATATATGAAATAAAATCGTTGCACGAGTCTCCCCTCTCAATTATGAAAAAAAAATGGGTTATACTGTATAAGTAATAATAAGTTATCAACTGAAGTAAAAATCCAAAGCTAAATGGATATTAATTTTAGTCTTTTGTTAAAGACGGAAAATATGTTCTATATTTAATGGTATAACTTTAAACTTGAATTATTTTTTAAAAACGATTAATCTCGGGAGTGAAAAAATGCGTACCAATTTTAATGGCGAAGTTGGATGAATTTTGACAGCTTAATTTTATTAGATTTTCTCAGTTGTATTTTTTTTTTAAGATATGTTGATGTAATCATGATCATTGTATACATTAATTAGATGATTATCAATGTTAAATATGTTAAGTAAACGTTTCTTTTAGGGAGAAAACTTTCCATACCAAATTTAAGCTCGATTCGTAAATGTTTAGTGGTCGTTAAATGACTGAAATTTCCCTATATGATACTGAGGGGCCCCAGCCACGCGTCTGACTCCCAGGGTCTCTCCACTAATAGGTAGATATTATCCTCTTAAAGGGGGTCTCACAGCAATCTTCGACGGCGCCCATCAGTGTGGCCTTTCGTAGATCCCTAATCCTCCACTGCTGGTCTTCAATCACCTCTCCGCACAGTCGTTGATCACTTTCAAGCTATCCATCTTCTCCCTTCTATTCTTGAAGTAGTTCAAATCCACCCACTTGTCTGGATCCACTTCCAGGAAGGAGACATCTACCACCAAAGCGGTAAAGATCTTGCGTGGTGATCTGGATGTCACGAAGGAATCGTGCTGCAGTTTCGCAGGTTGAGCCAGTTTCTCCTCGAAGTACTTTATGTTCCTTCCACCTTTTTTCTTCGGACATCTGACCATCTTGGCCTTGGTATCTATGGGCACCTCATCAGACGAGAAAGCCAGGCCAACTAGGCCTCCTAAATACCAGAGGCTTTGGAAGCCGTGTCAGAGATCCGTCGGTCGACCAGCGCAAACTCCGCCAGTGTCTTCAAGAGTTGAAGATCATTGTGCCGGGCGTCCCAGGTACCTGTCGAAGACGTCTACCACTTCATGTAAACCAGAGGAGGGAAGATGCAAAGTCCAGGAGACCTTCGGGTAAATCGTGATATCACAGACCACAGCCATCAACCAGGCCTGATGGTAAGCTCTGGGAGACGCAAGCCTCACACCACGAGGAGCAGTTTCGCTCGGGAAGATAATGCCTAATTCCAGGAACTTGAGGTAGTTATCTCGAGTTACAGAGTTACAGCCGAACAAAGAACTTAAGGTCCACTCTAGGCTCTCACACAGGAATAGTAGTAATAGTTAAATATAGAACAGACAAGGCTCTCCTCCTCCTCCACACCAGCCACTGCTGACAGAAAATAGTTGTGAAAAAAGATTCACGGGAAAGTTGGGAAAGTATAATGAAGAGAATAGCTTCACAATTCATTTACACAGTGCGTACGCTTATCTCATGTACCCAGTTACGCATTAGAGGGCAGTGAAAAATAAAAAAAACATGAAACACTAAACTACTTAATCTAATCTACACCATACAATTTTTTTAAGGATTTTATTTATTTATTTATTTATTATACAGGGTGTACATAAAGTCAGGATCTATTTTTGTGAAGCACTTGGAAATTATATGGAATTCAATCATAAAATGATAAAGTGGTAACATTTATTAAATAATTAAGAGTAGGATTCGACGTGACGCCCATCAGTATCCCTGCACAGCTCAAATCGTTCCGCAGCATTTCTAAACACATTCTGGAGCATTTGCGGGGTTATGTTATCTGCAGCAGTTCGTATACGTGTACGTAAGTTTTCAAGACTCGTAATCTTCGTCTGATAGACGTGCGACTCGATAAAGCCCCATGCAAAGAAATCTAAAGGGGTTAAATCTGGTCATCTCGCTGGCCAAGGTCTGTTGCTTCCGCGTCCGATCCAGCGATTTGGAAAACGTCCATTTAGATAATCCTGAACAATTTTGGCATAGTGACAAGGAGCACCATCATGTTGATAGACGACGGGGATAGGATTGTTAGTACCGTCGTCTATCAACATGATGGTGCTCCTTATCACTATGCCAAAATTGTTCAGGGTTATCTAAATGGACGTTTTCCAAATCGCTGGATCGGACGCGGAAGCAACAGACCTTGGCCAGCGAGATGACCAGATTTAACCCCTTTAGATTTCTTTGCATGAGGCTTTATCGAGTCGCACGTCTATCAGACGAAGATTACGAGTCTTGAAAACTTAGGTACTCTACACACATGAATACTCTTAAACTATATAACTTAAAAAATCTTTGTAACCAATATTGTTTGGCCAAACACCAAAAACTTCGTACATATATCTACCTCTGGCGAGGCTCTAACTCTGGCGAGGGCGCTTCGCAATTAGAACCCTGGCTACATGGTCTAAATATAGAAAACAAATTCTTTGAACAATGACGACACTCATAAACAGGATATAGAACACAACTCAGAGTTGTATGACGTCATCCACGCTTTATGAAATACACAGGATGTACAGGTAGATTAGAAATGTATGACGTCATCCACGCTTTATGACGTCAGTTCTAATCTGCCCTTTAAACACAACACACAGTCGATCCTAGGTAATACTAAGGATCGACTGTGTCTACAGGGTAATCCAAAAAAAAATTTTTTTTATTTTTTTATTTCTTTATTGTTTCATACCGTACAGCTTAACATAAAATACAATACGATTAACATATGTAAATGCATACTCATTTTTTTGAGATCCTTCAGGGGTATATTTACCAACATAAATACGACCTAACGGTTTAGTTAAATCATTTGTAGATATTTTCATTAAAGTATTAGGGAATTGAGCAGTTACTGCATCACCTAACTCACAGACCTGTTTCAATCTACGATACATTCTAAACTCTTTAAAAGGTGAGAACCACTTTGTTCTTGGATGATGCATTACTTGCTCTGCACTATGAGACGAGTCAAGATTAGGTTCAAACAAAACACAATTTGGAACAATTAAATATGGAGATGGAGATATCCCTACATTAGGTCCCTCCAATCTTTCCCTACCCCCCTTCTTACGACCTATTGAATCTTCAAAATTAATCACATATCCAGACATATTCATTTCTGGAATACTATGAAAAGATACACCCGTTACTTGATAATAATTAAATTTTAAAATGGTAGATTTAGACTCTTTAGTTAGAAAATCCAAACTCAAGGTATAAAACCCATCACTATTAACACCAAAAGTATTTTTAGATAAATAAACAAATTTCATTGAAGCTGTAACTATCTTCTCCTTTGAACGCCATTTAGGTTTCCTCCGAGGAACGTACTTCCTTTTTCGAGGAACAAACTTCCTTCTTCGATACATCTTGAACAGTAAATAATACACGTCACTCCGATGCAACACCGACGATAAGAATGAAATTTAAACAATTACTGGATCTATTTATAGATTCTCATTACGTCATGTTATGACACGAATCCTATCCCCTTAGAATCAACATGATGGTGCTCCTTGTCACTATGCCAAAATTGTTCAGGATTATCTAAATGGACGTTTTCCAAATCGCTGGATCGGACGCGGAAGCAACAGAGCTTGTGTCGCGAGATGACCAGATTTAACCCCTTTAGATTTCTTTGCATGGGGCTTTATCGAGTCGCACGTCTATCAGACGAAGATTACGAGTCTTGAAAACTTAGGTACTCTACACACATGAATACTCTTAAACTATATAACTTAAAAAATCTTTGTAACCAATATTGTTTGGCCAAACACCAAAAACTTCGTACATATATCTACCTCTGGCGAGGCTCTAACTCTGGCGAGGGCGCTTCGCAATTAGAACCCTGGCTACATGGTCTAAATATAGAAAACAAATTCTTTGAACAATGACGACACTCATAAACAGGATATAGAACACAACTCAGAGTTGTATGACGTCATCCACGCTTTATGAAATACATAGGATGTACAGATAGATTAGAAATGTATGACGTCATCCACGCTTTATGACGTCAGTTCTAATCTGCCCTTTAAACACAACACACAGTCGATCCTAGGTAATACTAAGGATCGACTGTGTCTACAGGGTAATCCAAAAATTTTTTTTATTATTTTTTTTATTTCTTTATTGTTTCATACCGTACAGCTTAACATAAAATACAATACGATTAACATATGTAAATGCATACTCATTTTTTTGAGATCCTTCAGGGGTATATTTACCAACATAAATACGACCTAACGGTTTAGTTAAATCATTTGTAGATATTTTCATTAAAGTATTAGGGAATTGAGCAGTTACTGCATCACCTAACTCACAGACCTGTTTCAATCTACGATACATTCTAAACTCTTTAAAAGGTGAGAACCACTTTGTTCTTGGATGATGCATTACTTGCTCTGCACTATGAGACGAGTCAAGATTAGGTTCAAACAAAACACAATTTGGAACAATTAAATATGGAGATGGAGATATCCCTACATTAGGTCCCTCCAATCTTTCCCTACCCCCCCTTCTTACGACCTATTGAATCTTCAAAATTAATCACATATCCAGACATATTCATTTCTGGAATACTATGAAAAGATACACCCTTACTTGATAATAATTAAATTTTAAAATGGTAGATTTAGACTCTTTAGTTAGAAAATCCAAACTCAAGGTATAAACCCATCACTATTAACACCAAAAGTATTTTTAGATAAATAAACAAATTTCATTGAAGCTGTAACTATCTTCTCCTTTGAACGCCATTTAGGTTTCCTCCGAGGAACGTACTTCCTTTTTCGAGGAACAAACTTCCTTCTTCGATACATCTTGAACAGTAAATAATACCGTCACTCCGATGCAACACCGACGATAAGAATGAAGTTTAAAACTTACTGGATCTATTTATAGATTCTCATTACGTCATGTTATGACACGAATCCTATCCCCTTAGAATCAACATGATGGTGCTCCTTGTCACTATGCCAAATTGTTCAGGATTATCTAAATGGACGTTTTCCAAATCGCTGGATCGGACGCGGAAGCAACAGACCTTGTGTCGCGAGATGACCAGATTTAACCCCTTTAGATTTCTTTGCATGGGGCTTTATCGAGTCGCACGTCTATCAGACGAAGATTACGAGTCTTGAAAACTTACGTACACGTATACGAACTGCTGCAGATAACATAACCCCGCAAATGCTCCAGAATGTGTTTAGAAATGCTGCGGAACGATTTGAGCTGTGCAGGGATACTGATGGGCGTCACGTCGAATCCTACTCTTAATTATTTAATAAATGTTACCACTTTATCATTTTATGATTGAATTCCATATAATTTCCAAGTGCTTCACAAAAATAGATCCTGACTTTATGTACACCCTGTATAAAAAAGTCATATTTTTTTCGATGAATTTCAAGGCCATCGTGTTGAGAGACTTATTTTTAAAAATTAATTATTTACATTGCCATCTTTTGTTCTGAAATTATTTAGATAAGGGAACAGTGATCCAGAGGTACCTCCAGCAGCAGTAATCCCCAATTTAAAAAGTCCCACGAAAGTGTACATCGCGTATGTGATTTCCCCGGTTTTTTTCAAGAAAAAGATTTGTCATAATGTAATTTATATTGCATCCTTTCCTTAGGAATTATTTAGGTAAGGAAATACCTTTCATTAAATTTATTACAAAAGGGAACATCACGATTTCCATATAAACTATAAAACTTTCTCAACATAGCTAAGTTAGGTATTCCACAATTTTCCTAAAAAGTACGAACAATCCTACATTGTTTTCTCAAGTAACATCCCTGAAAATGAAAACGACAATTCGGAGGTTTTGACTCTTGAGGTTGGACCTCAATTTGAAGAAGAGCCATGACGAAAGCAGTGCCTATTTGCTTCTGCTCGTGCAGCAGATGAGATGACAGTCTCTCATATATAATTACACGGTTGGTAGGTGCTCGCCCCCTGCACGCGATGCAGTGGAAATATTTAATTCAAATATATTAGGTGATACCATAGATGGAATTCCACGCATGATTATGCACAACTTTTGCATAATACAAAATTAACCTCACCGGGATTCGAGCGCAAGAGGGCTAGGGATCACGTTAACATATTGCTTCCCAGGAACCTCTTTTTAACATATTGCTTCCCAGTGTTAATCACTTTAACATATTGCTTCCCAAAAATAGACATTACACAACCAATTAGTTACATTACAATAGTTTATAATATTTAGAGATTAGCTAGTCGAGAAAATGTAAATTTATGGACAACTTAACTTATTATGCTTTGCCACTTTTTGTAAATGTAAAATATTTGGATCACCTGAAGATCAGGGCCCCCAGCCTTCTTTAGCTAGCCTTACAAGGCTAACTAACGAAAATGTCACGACCTAACCTAACCAATCGTTAGGTCAACTGTACGCCCTTGACGATTGGTTAGGTTAGGTCGTGATATTTTCGTTAGTTAGCTTAGATTACCAACCTCTTTCTCACCAACCAACCTTTCTCTTTTTAACATATTGCTTCCCAGTGTTAATCACTTTAACATATTGCTTCCCAGGTTAATCACTTTAGCATATTGCTTCCCAGGAGGGATCGCTTTAACATATTGCTTCCCGAATGCTTTGGGAAGCAATATGTTAAAGTGATCCAGGGCTAGCACCTAAAACACCTCTGGTCGCGAAAGCGTTATGTGTTCCGTCGGGTGTTGAAATATGTACCAGGTTGTGTTAACTTTCTCCTTGTCGTAGCATTATTGGTAGTGACGGCATCTTCAACTCAAGAGATCCTTGGTTGGAATCCTGGTAGGGCTAATTCTTACTCTCCCAGCTGCAGTGGGACAGGGATTTATGCAAATGAAGATAGAAAAATACTCGCAGAATACGCAGCCCAAAACTCTTTAACGTGTTGCCGAAAGAGCTGAGGAACCTCCATCACATCAACCTGAATAATTTCAAGACAGGTCCAAAGTTCTTGACTAGCCATGCTTAGTTGGCGACAAGGGCAGGATGAGAGCTGAAAGCGATTCTCTCATCTAATAAATCCCTCAAATGAAGCAGGATGCTGAACTGTCGTTCGAAAAAACTCCAAAAGGTTTGACAAAAGGATGGATATAACCTTTGGTTAGCTTCCGCCCGAGTTGTTCATTCTGACAAAGGTCAAGCTTTTCACTCCACCTTAGACCTACAGTTTAATGTGGAATCCGAACCACGCCCCACCAGCATCCCAGCGTCTTAACCACTAGGCCACCCAGGGTACCCATTTATCTACCAACCACTTTCTTTATTGTGTGGAAGGATGAACAGCTGGGTTTTGCTGCGCTCCGGCTGCCGTCGAGTCTCGAACCCGGGGCCGATGGATTCGTAGTCAGCGACGCTAACCACTACACCACCGAAGCGCATACTGAATATATTAGTTCAGTTCATCGTATTATGTTGTAACATTAACCCAATCAAGATTAAAAGAATAACTCAAAAAGAAAGTCAAAATTAAAACTTTAGGAAATAATAATAATAATAATAATAATAATAATAATAATAATAATAATAACAAAAATAAACCAGACATGAAACCAAGAAAAGATAACCTAAAAAAATCGGAAACCGAAACCAAATAAAATAATTCTAAAATTCGTCTGTATACTTCCTGAACATTCCTTACCCCCTTCCAACTTTCTTCATCAACGGGGCTGAAAAGCGGTAAAAGTAATTACCTTTAATAATCATTATTTGTAACTAAAATAATTTCTGTCAAGCGCACTCTGTATAGGCGGGGAGTTTTTATATATATATTTTTTCTAATATACTTTTAGACTCTTTTATACCATATAGATTTTCCTTTTTTTATTTTTTTTTATTTTTTTTATTTCGTTAGTTTTGTGTCTTGCAAATGGAAGAATTAATTTTGTTTCCGAAGTGTCTGGTTTGGACGTTTGTCCAAACTACTACTCGGAGTGAAACGCGAAACTTGTCACATTTTTTCTCATTGTTTACTTTCCATTTAACGCAAAAGGTAAGGAATGCGAGATTAACATTCACGCACTGAGGCGTAGTTTAATGTTTGCTTTGCGTCCAGTCTTACTCGTCCAGTATTACTCGTGGTTAATTAACTGTTTCGCAACTCATTCAGAATGATTAATTCAACCCTGGGATGATACTGCCAGCGTCCGTAGCTCAGTGGTGACACCGTGAAGTGAAGACTGACTGAAGTCGGGGGTTCGAGTGTTATTGGTGTTGGTAATAATAATAATACGGGAGTTAGATCAGTGGGGTGCATTACTTGACCTGAGCGCTGTACCAGTTTCTGTCCTTCTTCACTCATTATTTGAAACGATACTGCGTACATAACCATACTTATTTTCTGGTAACAAATGTTTAACGCATTTACCTCATGGTTGTATTAGCCATTTCGGATGGGTTATCAAAGAATTTGGTTGCTGCAGACAGCCATGGTTTTCTATGTGAAATTGCAATATATATTTTTCCTCTGCATACAAAAAATAATGTTTTGGAATATTCTTGCGCAGTTTTACGGAGAGATCAAAATTCGATGACCTGATGCAATGCTGAACTACATACTGTAAAGGTTTTACAGTATAAGTATTTAATTACTAAAATATTTTTTACGTTATCATTGTTTATAACTTATACTTACATACCTTTGTAACTCCGTTAGTAGCTTCATAAATACAGGGTGTCCCGTAAGTCTGGACCCATAGGGATTTATAATATATTTTTTTATTATGTTATTATTATTATTTTATTATTATTATTTTTTATTATTTTTTTATTATATTTTTATTTGTGGGGCCACTTGAAAGCCAAAGTGTACGAGGTCAAACTTCAGAACATTTTCCACCTTAAAGCACGCATTGTGGAGGCGTGTCAAGAAATTTCTGCGACTGTGATTCAGAAAGTGCTGTCGCAGTAGAGATTGCGTCTTCAACTATGTGTGCGACACAACGGCGGACACTTTGAACAGATTATGTAATAAATTTTTGGACTATTTTGTAATTTATTATTTTTCCCTATGGGTCCAGACTTACGGGACACCCTGTACAATGAGAGGGAGAGAGAATAGTAGTACCTCAAAAGGCCTTGCGGCCCATACCGAGGAGGTACCAATGGCAACGGGTGCCAGGGAAAATTTTCTACACCCTCAAATAGTGTGCAAGATTTGGTCTAACCTTTTCTTGAAGATCCACAGAAACTGTTCACAACTTCTGAAGGTAACCTGTTCCACGTGTCACAGATCTTATACGTAAAGTAATTCCCACACACACTAGTCCTAAACCGTTTCAAATCCAACTTCCAACCATTGTTGCGAGTTGGGTTATCATTTAAACTAAACATGCTTCTAAAATCGACATCGTTGAACCCGCGTAAGAGCTTGAAAACCTCGATCAGTTGACCGCGCAGCCTCCGAGTTTCCAGCGAAAACAAGTTCAGGGCGCGTAAGCGTCGATTGTAGCCCATATGCCTAACGGAAGGGATTAACTTTGTGGCCCTCGCCTGCACTCGCTCCAGCCTCTCAATATCTTTCCTGAGGGTGGGCGACCAGAACTGCACAGCATACTCCAGGTGCGGCCGAACCAGGGAATTGTACAGAGAGAGCACAATCTCCTTGTTCCGAAACTGAAATTGCCTCCTGATATAACCCAACAACTTCTGGGCTTTCTTTTCCACCTCTACGCACTGTTTCGTAAACTTAAGGTCGCTGCTAATTAGCACACCCAAGTCCTTTTCCAAATCAGTCGCCTCGATATTACTCCCCAACATCGAGTAGTCCGACTTGGGATTGGCGTAGCCAATGTGCATCACCTTGCATTTACCCAAGTTAAACGGCATTTGCCATTTTTCGGACCACTCTCCTATCCTACCTAGGTCCGCACGCAGTTGCATCGCTCGGGCGTCCCAACATTGGCCCCAAGCTTTGTCATCAGCGAATTTGGCGATCCGACTGACGATGCCACCGTCGATATCATTTATGTAAATGATAAACAACAGTGGCCCCAAAACGGAACCCTGAGGAACCCCACTAGTGACCGAGGCCCAACCCGAACTAGCCCCTTTAATTACAACCCTCTGCCGCCTATTCTTCAGCCAGTTTTCAATCCACCTACCTACTTCCCCACCGATACCCAGCGCGCGCACTTTCGCCATTAGCCGGCGGTGAGGTACCTTATCAAAGGCTTTCTGAAAGTCGAGATAAAGTATATCAATCGCCCTACTCTTATCATACTCAACATGACGTGGAAAAACTCGAGCAAGTTGGTGAGACACGACCTATGCCGTCTAAACCCATGTTGGGAGTCCCCAAGCAGCTTGTAGGAATCCAAATGGTCAACGATCCTATCCGCTATTATCCCCTCTAATAATTTACCTACAACTGAAGTGAGACTAATGGGACGATAGTTCCCTGGACTTTCGTGATCCCCTTTCTTAAAGATAGGGGTCACGTTGGCTTCCCTCCAGTCACCAGGCACCTGGCCCGTCTCCAACGATTTGTTGAAGACTGTAGCCAGGTGGGGAGCCACCTGGTCGCGCACCTCCCGCAACACTCTGGGGAGAAACTGGTCTGGCCCAGGAGCCTTAAACGCGCTCAGTTTGTCTATTCTATCGGCAACGACTGTCGCGGTACATCGAACACTATCCAGGCCAGCACCTTCGTGCCTGACGCCTGGCTCGGGGATGACGCGGGTGTCCTCCCTGGTGAACACTCCCGCAAAGTACTCATTAAGCACAGGATGTCCGCGTCGGAGGTCCGCAGAACGCCGCTTCGGTCCTTTAACGGACCTATCATGCTTCTAATGGGCTTTCTACTATTAACATAACTGAAGAACTCCTTAGGGTTCCCCTTGCAGAGGCTTGCCACCCGTAGTTCTTCGTTACGTTTCGCTAGCCTAACCTTCGCCTTCACTTCCCTACACAGGCGGACATACGCTTCAGTGTTCTCATGGGAACGATTGGCCTTCGCCCTCCTATACGCTACTTTCCTATTTCGGATAGCCGAAGCGATGTCACGACTGAACCACTTAGGCTGCGTTGAAGCAGGGGTGACCGGTTTTGAGGGTATGGCAGCAGACTGCAGCACCATAAACTCGTCCCGGAATGCACTCCACACTCCCTCAACATCGCCGCCGACCTCTAACCCCATCTCACCTACGCTATCCCGGAGGCTAACAAAGTCCGCCCGCTAGATCGAGCTTACTGCCTCTCGAGTTACTACGCTTCACCCGAGGGACGCACACACGGAACCTAATCAGACCGTGATCACTCCCGCCCAACGATTCGTCAACGGTGAGGCCAGTGACGAGGTTGTCTTCGGTCGTGAATACTAAGTCTAGAACGCTTTCGCCTCGTGTAGGCTCATTGACCCACTGAGTGAGGAAGTTCTCATCAGCAAAGTCAACTAGCCTCCTCCCTTCAGCATCAGCAGTCCTGTCTTCCCACTTTATGCCGCGACAGTTGAAGTCTCCTAAAACTACACACACCCTATCCCCTAGCAGGCTACGGAGTTCGGTGTACAGGGCTGTATCCTCCTCGAGGAGGAGATGCGGAGGTCTGTACACCAAGATTAACCTATAGTTCGTCCCTCCCACGTTCAGATCGACGCCAAGCAGCTCCCGTTCCGACCGGAACTGGCAGTCAACCGGACTCAACGTGTCCCTCACGTATATTAGTACCCCCCCCTCCCCACGGGTGCGGTCTTTGCGAAACATTCTATACCCGGGAATTTCGAACTCCCCAACGTAGTCCCTACGATCAGTATGAATCCAGGACTCGGTGATAGCAACGATATCCTGGTATTCTGATGCTAAGAGCGCCCGTAGCTCGCAAAACTTATTCCTAATCGACCTAGCATTAAAAAGCATTGCACGGAGGGAGCCTTCCCTATTCTGACCGCCCCCTAGCACGACCCGTTTCCCGAACAGCCAGGGCTGTCGGGAGTTGAAGAGCCCCTCACCAACGAGGGGGCAACTTCCGCAGGAGCCTGAGCCCCCTCCAACGTGGAAGGAGGGTCACCCACCTGTACCTGGACGCACCCTTCAGTTGAAGGTACGTCCGCCACCGGCTCATCATCTCTCCCCGGTGGGGGCCCATCTCTCCCCGGGCTCGACCTCACCATTCTGTATAGGTGCCGGTCGAGCAGCGCGCCTAGCACACCTTTACCCTTGTCATTGAGGTGGACACCATCCCTCTGGTAAAGGTCCCACCTACCCGAAAATGCGTCGAAGGGTCAATAAACCTCACGCCCAGCGGGACGCACAAGTCTTGCACCCTCTCGTTGATGCCAATGACCTTACTGAGCGCGTGGTCACTGGCATTCATCCGCGGTAAAATACCCATCAACATTCCCCTGTCTGTCTTCAGTTTTAGATCATCCGCAAGAGACATGATCTCGGTGATGATCCCTTCTGTAAGACCTACCCTACCGCCTTTGAGGAACAGGTCGTTGCCACCAGCGTGGACAACGATCGCAGTCCTCCGACTAGCCACGCGCACCTTCTCTACCTCCTTCCTTAAGTGCGCCGTTCCCCGCCCAGGTAAGCACCTTACCTTCCTCCCGTCCCGGTTTGCAGAAGCAAAGTACTTCTCCTGGCCCCTGATCTGCGAGTCCCCAATCAAAACGGTGTCTTCCTCCTTCGAGCACAGGAGACTAAAGCGGTTGGAGGTCCTGACAGGGGCAACTGGGGTCTCAGGCTTCGGCTTCGCAGCCTTCTTGCCCGAGACCTTTCGATACCCGTCGCCACCCATAGACGCACTTACACCACCCGACCCACCCCGACCGGCAGCTACATCCTTCGGTTTCTTTGGGCCATCAGTAGGCCCCTTCCCACCCTTTTTCTTTATCGGCCCCTTCCCACCCTTCTCTATCGGCCCCTCTTCTTGCCCTCCGCCCTCCACCTTGCGCCGCGGTTCCGTGCATTCCACGTGGGTCGCTGGCGATTCCTGACACTGATTTTGTACCCTGGCCCCCGGTTGCACCTCTACCCTTTCTCCGCGGTCCCGAGCTCTGTCCAGTCCATCGCTGGACCGCCTTTCCATGGCAGCTATCCTATCAATGAGCTCCGGGGTGGAGGGCGCAGCCGCGTCAGTGACCGCCGCACCTCCAACAGCCGGTCTGGACGACTCGAGCCGCCGGACCCTCTCCTCTAGCTTCTCGTAAAACCGCATGAGTTCGCAAAAGCGGCACATGCTGGAGTGGTTGATCTTCTCGAAGCAGGCTTCTTTGAAGTTCGTCACCCACTGGTTTACTTCACACCTCGCACATTCAGCCTTCAGTTTCTGCGGTCCAGTCATTGTAACTTTTTTTTTTTCGAACTCTGAATACACTGAATAAGATAAAGCGTTCTAGCAATGAAAACTATCAAAAACGTTCTGACCAGTATATAAAAAAGGAGGGGGTGAATTCTTCCCGCGCGTAGACGCATCCACCTATTTGCAAGTGACGTTCATCCCTCCAGAAGACTACACCTCTCGCTGCTGCCGCACCGACCAAGGTCTCCCCAGGGCCGGACAGTCCCAAACGTGTCGCAGCTACCAACTGACAAACACTCGCGACGCAGGCGTCACGGATTTCCCGCCAGGAGCGACAGCGAGATGCAGCCCCTTACTAAGTCTTACTAGTCACTCACAAGCGGCCAGACTCTTAGAATCCAGTGTTCAAGGGATATCCCACCAGACCCAGAGGCTACGCCCGAGAGTTTACGCTGGCCTGGCAGCCAGCTGGGCAGTAAAGCTCTTTCACCTAAGAGCAGTACAGCCAAGCACCATCAACTGGTTACCAAAGAACGGTCGCAGAGAGAGAGAGAGAGAGAGAGAGAAGAGAGAGAGAGAGAGAGAGAGAGAGAGAGAGAGAGAGAGAGAGAAGGAGAGAGGCTGATTGATCGCTTGAGTGATTATTTATTGAGATGGCACGAATCTACCGTTATCACTGTCATTCGCAGCTAAACCTCTTAAGCAATTCGTCCAATCAAAAGAACAAAACTTGTCCATTCACGACGTGTAATAATGCGATGTTTCTTGTTTTCCAGAACATGGTGGCGTTCAAATATGAAGCATATTTTGTTCTTCCCATAAAGAAATAACGAAAGTTAGGAGGCTTAACTAAGTATACGTGCTGAAGGCTGCTGATACGTGCGGTCATTGATTCATTTGCTTCCCTCCCCTTATATATATATATATATAATATATATATATATATATATAATATATATATATATTATATATATGGGATGAATTTCACAATTAAACACGTGAAATAAATAAATGATGCACACCCACAAGCAGAAATGAAAAGCGATTCCAACATCTTTCGTGCACTCAACAGTACACCTCGTCAGGGAAAAGGCAAGAAGCCGAAAATATGTAGTACATCGTAAACAAATTGGTTAGGAGGGATTACGAAAGAAATTAACAAGTACTAATTAAAGGAAAAAGATATTTTAACAAGATGTGATCCATTTTAAACGTTCCCAAACTGTTATTAAAATTATTTATAAAGTATATGAATGTACATTCCACAATGTTCCTTTCACTTATGTCTCTTTATAACTCTCCCATTTAATAGTATGATTAAATCTATACATATACAGTGGCGCTCATAAGTATTCGTACATATTCGTCCTTAACTTTTGTACCACCAAGGTCCACCATGCATAGGATAGTTATCAAAAGTTTATCGTTCGTTTGAAAAAATTTAACATACAATAAAATTAGTTCAACTCCAACATATAATGTTAAACATTAAAGAATTTGAGGGAAATAAAAAATGTTAAAATGCAAAAGTTTTCGAACATTTACTCACAAGATTATTTAATACTTTTTGTGTCCACCGTTTGCTTGAATGACTTCGATGATTAATTTGGGTATTTTTCTGCAAGGTTTAAACATCTCTCAGTGGAAATTTTAGCCCATTCTTCCGAAGAAAATTGTTGCAATTCATTCAGACTTGAAGGGTTTCTCTTGTGGACACCTTTCTTTCAAATAGAACCATAAATTCTCGATTAAATTGAAATCTGGGCTTTGACTAAGCCACTCGAGAAGTTTAAAATTCTTTTGTTGAAACCATTTCCATGTGCTCTTGCTTTTATGTTTTGATTCATTATCTTGTTGCAGTACCCACTTGCGACCCATTCGCAACTCCCGAATTGAAGGCAAATACGTTTCCTTCTAAAATTTCCTGATATTTCTTCGAATTCAAGATTCCAGTGATGACAACAAGCTTTTCTTGACCAGAAGCACTAAAGAAATAAACCACCACCACCATGATTAACCATAGGAAGGATGTTTTTTTCTTGAATGCAGTATTTGATTTTCTCCAAACATACCGTTGCTCGATGTTCCCGAAAAATTCAATTTTGGTCTCATCTGTCCACAGAACCTTCTTCAAGAATGCAACTCCATCATTTTGATGACCCTTGACATTCTTTAAATGAACTTCTTTGCGCGCTTTTTGTAGCAGAGGTTTTCTTCGTGTAATTCTTCCATGTAGCCAGTCTTTCTCTATGTACAACGTACAGTAGAGGGATGTTCATCGGTGTTAGACAGTCTTAATATTTAGCAACTATCACCTGTAATTAGTCATTCATGGGTTTGCAGCAGCCATTCTTTAAATCCGTCTAGCTGTACGTTCTGAAATCTTGCAATGCCGTCCACATCTTGGCAGAGATTTGAGATTCCAAACTTTTTATTTCTTTAAAATTGCAGCAACCGTCGTAAATGGAATTCGAAGTTCTTGTCTTTCTATATCTCTCTCCAGAATCGTGTGCAGCAGTGTGTGCAGATCTCTTAAAATCTGTAGACGGCTCTTTACCACGACGACCAATTGCTTACTGATAGCTTGTACAGTTATCCGTCTTCCATAATTTTGTAAATAAACGTACGAAAACTTTTGCATTTAACTTTTTTATTTTCCCTCAAATTCTTTGATGTTTTACATTATATGTTCGAGTTAAACTGATTTTTTTTATTTGTTAAATTTTTCCAAACGAACGCTAAACTTTTCATAATTATCCTATGCATGGTACAAAAGATAAGGACGAATATACAACCGAAATATTTCTCTGTACGAATATTTATGAGCGTCAATGTAGTTAAAAATGCATTAGAATTATTTGCCGTCCTGCACCCATATTTGTGCTGTTTTACCCTGACGTTTAAAGTTTTCCGAGATTAATGTGTATAAACTAAGTCGCATGGTTTATATCCAATCGAGTAGACAGAGCCAGCCGCATTATCTGGGCTGTTCTTAGGCGAGATTTAACTGTATTTTTATCTTAAAGAGTACGTCACTTCTAACTGTTTTAAGGTCGGAAGATGTTTAAAATTTACATGGTCAGAGAGGCTAAGGATATTTTTATGATCAAATTCCTATTATAATAATTGTTTTTAACGATTTAATACCAATACCAATGTTCACAATATTGCACGACTCAGAATCTAAAATTTTAGGACTAACAACTCTTAATGATCTCAGAAACAAAAAAAAATTTGAAGATTTTATTGAGGGGTGATGGTTAGAATAAAAGTGAACGTAAGAGTTATTAGGCTCCCAAAAACTTCAAATTTGAATTGATTTGTGCATCTCCCAATTTTTAGATACGGAAATGATACGCATTCGTTATTTTCCTTTTTCAACAGTAAATTTTATAGACGGAGGTAAATTATTGAGCTTTCCAAGAAATTCATCAGCATCAAAATTATCAGGACAACGGCATAAGACGACGTTTATATACCGTTACCAAGCAATGTTGAAATTAATGATAGGAGTCAAAATTCGACTTCCAAAAAATTCTATATATAAAGTAGTTATCAGGTGAGAGGAGCGTTTCCATTGTGAAGCCAAACAACATAACATAAAACTTTTCCTCAAATTAAAATTTACAACCCTTGACGCAAAGCTTAATTAATTCAATAAGTGTTGTGTTGAACAGAAAATACTCGGAAATCTCATCGTTTAGAAAGTCAAGCAAGTCATCAACATGGACTTTAGTGAATAAAAAAAAATATACAACCAAACTAATCAGTTTGAAAATAGAGTAATTTCAAACTGGTTAATTTTGATGTATGTTCTTTATTCACTAAGAGCTATTCAATAACAGTTCGGGAACGTATAAAATGGAATACATCTTGCTAAAGTATCTTTTACCTTTAATTAGTACTTGTTAGTTTTTTGCTAATCCCTAATCCCTCCTAACTATTTTGTTTACGCTGTCCAAAGATATAAATTTTCGGCTTGTTACCTTTCCCTTCACCCACACATACATATATATTTACTGACGAGTATATGCCAATTACTCGTAATTTAATTGTTGTAAAATCAAAAGGGAATTAAGTTTTAAATTAGATTTAATCCTTTTGATCAGCGTTTCCGTATACACAAAGGCTGGACACAATTGATTTAAAGCTAATTGTGTTTGGAGATCCATTTGTCAAGTTTTCAAACTACAAAACGGAGAGATGAAAGAGAATGTGATCCAGGTACATAAAGAAGGAAATAAGTGGTTGTATATTTAGTTATAGTCTACGTCCTTTGAAATACAACGGATAATTTCGTTTTATTAATGAATTGGGATCACCTGAAGATCAGGGTTCCCATGTATTCTTGTTTTTTGCTTTACAGTACCAAGTATAATAAAAATTAAATTGAATGCCCGGTTAGGTCAACTGTACGCCCTTGACGATTGGTTAGGTTAAGTCGTGATATTTTCGTTAGTTTTAACGAAGATATCATTTGGTAAATGAGGCTGGGGGCCCTGATCTTCAGGTGATCTATGAATTGTTTTACTACCGGTTAGACCGCGTATTGATGCGTGTACGTATTATTCTCGAAAGCGGCGAGTTAATATTAATTAGCTTGGGTTGTCTAAATAGCGTGTATGGAAGGTTAGGTTATTTTGAATTTACTCGTGGGCAGGATACTACCCCATTTTAATTTACATTTGAGTTGTATGTCTTCCCGCTTTTATATTTGTTAGTTGAAAATAACATATTTTGCATCGGAGCTATTTAGACTACCAAAGTCAATTAATTTTAACTCACTCATTTTGAGAGTGTAACGCAAGGTATTTATAAGTTGAAGTTGAAGTACAGATTAGTCATTACGTGTATTTAAGAGTATTTAATTCAAATATATTTTGTATTATAGTGTTAAATTTGATATATCACAAATTGTAGCACATTGTTTTACACCCGTATTTTCAAAGTCGTTTCAAAATACTCCAGAACCTTTGACCCTTTATGGACGACTGGTACAAATTGGTGTCAACTTGCATGAGTTGTTTGACCCTATGCGTGTTCGAAAATTTTGCGTCCGACTTCGCGTAGGTCGACGTTATGCGGGTCGATTTTGTTCCTCTCCACCCACATACGCGATTAATAAATCAAAATAATTGCCGTAGCCGTTTGTGCAAGCTCGTCGCGGCTTTGTATTTCAACACTCCTTGAAGGACTCGCATTGAGGAGGTGGATCCGAACTTGAATACTGAAAAGTGAAAAGTTTACGCGTTTTGTGCTCTTAATAGTATTGCTTTTATAGAGAATCAATAGAGGTTAAAACCTACGCAGAAACTGCTCCATTCCCCGCATCTGATCACTCACGAATGCGTCTTAATTACTGCCTCTCCACTTCACAGCCCGTTTGCGACCTTCCCAATTTTCCATCCTTATTCTCTTCCTCTCTACTTACCCCCTCTTTATACATCTCTCCCTTTTCCTACACCCTCCACCTCATTCTCACTCCCCTACCCCCGCCCAACGCACACTTTAAAAAAATGGAAACGAAAGACAAATGGTCAAAACTCTGAACAAATAAAAACAAAAAAGGATTAACAACAAGCCTTCAAAAGGGCATAAAAACTTTTCTCTTCGTAATATGGAAGGTTTAAGGAAATTTTTTTCCACATTTTTTTTCTCTGACTGCCTCTTAACTGGACAGGTAAATGGATTCCTTATATATATATATATATATATATATATATATATATATATATATATATATATATATATATAATATTATATATGTGTGTGTGTGTGTGTGTGTATGTGTGTGTGTGTGTGCGTGTGTGAATTTTACTTTCTTGGTTTTTGTGGGTTTTTTGTTTGGTTCATGTCTTTTTTTCTTTTTTTTTTTGCTTCCTTGCAAAGAGAAGACGCAAGTCATTAGATTAGAAACGGAAAACCAGAATTGGGGCGACTTTGCCAAAAAAGGAAAGAATCCAACATCACGCAATATATATCACATACACACTGTGTGTGTGTGTGTGTATATGTACATACATACATACATATATATAATATATATATATAATATATATATACAGGGTGATTAGAAAGTCCTTGTGCAGCTTTAATGTTTAATGACTTTATGATGTACACATGATAGAAACAAACTGTAGACTGCATCTGAAAGCATAATTAATTAAGTTCTTCTTTATGTTATTTCAAATCTTATCAGGCGTAGACGCTGAAACTGATTGAAAATGACGACAGTAGAAGACAGAGTTAACTGCGTTTCATGGCTTGCAGAACTGAAGTCCATAACAGCTGTGAGAATAAAGTTCACTGCTCATTACCAGAAAGATGCACCATTAAGGAACTCAATTAAAAATTGGATGAAGTTTAAAGAAACTGGATCGGTGAATGAGAGACCTCAATCCAGGTGGTCTCAAATCAGTGAGGAAACTGTGACAGGTCGTCCAGGAAGCATTTGAGAGGAGTCCACGGAAACCATTACGACGTGCATTCGAGGAACTAAACATCTCACACTCAATAATGCATAAAATTCTCGAACTGGAATTGCATGAACATGCGTACAAGATTCAGTTGGTTCAAGTGTTACTGGAAGAAGACTACCATACAAGGTTAGATTTCTGTGAATAGTTCCAATAAAAAAATCAAGAATCTAATTGGGTTTTTGCACGCGCTGACATTTTTTGATAAGACAACATTCCACATTAGTGGCACAATCAACTGCCACAATTGTCGCATTTGGGGGGCAAAGAACCTCATGAAGTCTGGCAACATGAGACTCATCAAATATCAATGTCTGGTGCGATTCCAGAAAGTCATGCACCATTGATCCTTTCTGCGTTGAAGACCTAATAGTTAATGGTGAACGTTAACTTGTATTGCTGCAAAATTTCTTTAGCCCTGTACTAAGACGACTAAATCTTTCAGACAGTACTTTCTTTAATCGAGACGGTGCTCCCTGTTACTGTGTTTTAAATGTGCGACAGTTCATGAATGAAGTCTTCCTAGCCAAGTGGATCAGTAGAAGTGGACCAATTGCTTGACCACTTCGTTCACCTTTCCAGTCCCCACTGGACTACTTTTTATGAGGTCATATGTAAACCACATTCTTCGGATAAACTTATGTCCAGAATCACAAATGCAATTCATGAAATCACTCAGCAGCAACTGGAGAATGTTTTCTACTACTAAAAAAAATCGGAGTGAGCGACGTATTGAAGAATTTGTAATAAAGTGTGTGAAAATCTTTAATAATTCTGCTTTCATATGCCGTTAAAAGTTAGTGTCTATCATGCGTGCATAAAAAGTTATTAAAGTTTAAAGTTGCACAAAGACTCTGTAATCACCCTGTATATAATATAGGTATATAGGGAGATAATGAAATAGATACTCTTATGATAGTAAGTCAATGGAAATTTGGTTTAATTAATTAGAAGTTAAGAACTGTATGAAATATATTTTCTGAAACTGGTATCTCTCTTTCTCTACACAGGAAAACAGATTGGTTGACGTCAACCAAACTATATGGTAACCATCCTAAATGGTCAGATGAACCATGCTACGTCTACACTAGCAATGTTTAAATTTGTTACCAGGAAAATAAACATAACATTAGCCCTTTGGATTAATTGCTCAATAGTTAACAACCATGTTTGTGGTTATATTTTCTTTTTTGCATAAAATACAATGTATTTAACTTGCTTTCTTTGAATCGTTACTAAAATTAAACTACTTTGGAATCATATACGCTTAGAGAAGTTGGACCGTAACTATCGAATACTTTTATGTGGGCCATTTGCAACGCTCTCAGCCAATAAACACATACATACATACATACAATTCCCTTTTCATTTTATACAGAGAAAATATATATATATATATATAATAATATATATATATATTTCTTTAAAGGATTTTGAGGGTGGAGAGGGAGGGATGTTCAAATAAATTATGTAAACTCTCTGTTGTCCACATTTTTTCCTGAAAATGTGTGAAACTTAGCCGATCATTTAGATTCTACGAGGTTGTTTTCAGTTTTTACAAAATCTTTCTAAAAATATATATTTTTTTTAAGGAGAAAAAAGATAGGAAAGAACCTCAAAATATTTTCTGAAGCTTTGCAAAGACTCGTATAAAATATCTAAATTGCTAAAAATTACATCAAAATTTGCTCCAAACTTTCTTGCCAATAACTTCGGTATATATATAAAATTGCAATTTGATTTCATACTTATTATTATTATTATTATTATTAGTAGTAGTAGTAGTAGTAGTAGTAGTAGTAGTATTCATTTATAACTGACTAAATGAGAATAAATTTTGTTTAAACTTTTCAAAGGCTTCGGATATGATTATAATAAATGAAAAACATAATATCTATTTAAAAATGCTTTACATTAATTAGCAGAATTAATAATGAACTAAAAATACTGGTGTACTCTTTTAGATAAAAAAAATGACCTTCAAAGGGTAAAATGAATACAGTACTTATTACCCAAGTTGTGATAATTCGCTTGTATAATTATGATAAAATGTAACTTGAAAAGAATTCAAAATATTTTTATTATTAATTAAATATTTCAATTAGTTACCCTTTTAATTATAAAAACTATGAGTAAACAAACGCAGTTTTATATTTTTATACTTGTTTTTTTATTTTACTAATTAACTACAGATATTATAGTTATTATTCAATAATTTTATTTCAAACGTTCTAAAATATACTGTACCATATTGTTCGTTTGTGAGGTTTGAGCAATTTGTCGTTGAAGTCTTTTAACCCTCGAGCGGGCGCATGTCACATTCAATACACCACTTCAATTTTATAGAAAGGATAATAGATGTCAGGTATGTAGCATTGTTGCCACACTTTAATTACTAAAAATGGCGCATTCTATGCACCAACACGCGCCCGCTCGAGGGTTAGAAGACACGGCTTTCTACTGACGGGACAAATTCTTGAGACGTCGAGAAATTTCTTGACGAAAATTCGTGGACCTTCACTAACGAAGACGAAGAAATATACTACTAAATGCCTATAAAATGATGACAGTTGTATGTTACGGAAGCAGAGATACGTATTTCATTATGTACAGTATTATTAGAGATTTTCAAATCAGTGAAATTACAAATGAAATATTTCGTATCATTGTAGAAATTAAGATCTATCATTTTACTTATCAAGACGTGTAATAATAGAGATTTTATGTGAAATTACGATAATGGTCGGTAACAAAATTAACGGCAATTTTTGTCGTAGTTTCACATAGCCTGTATAACAACAATTTGGGGAAATGCAAGTCAATACATTATCTCTCCTTCAAACGTATTGCATAAAAAAATTTAAATTACATATATCAGATCCTAAACTCAACCGAGAAACCACAAGTCCTGCGTTTAAATCCTTAATTAAAACCAATTCAGCTAATGACCCGCACAGGCTGAATATCTGTTCACATATTCATTAAATATTTTATAAAGAAACCCCTGTGTTAATTATGTACATCATATATCAAACAACGAAGTGAACCACACAAGGAATCTAAGATATCATAACTATTATTTCCCAAAACCTAACGTTGCACTTGAAATATAAAGGAGATACTTCTCATATGCGAAGGATTTGATGTTTACTATAACTTAGAATTATACCAATTTAAAAGTGAACGCCTCTTAAAGAAATTTTCTTATCGGAAGATACTGTTTCTCTTCACCCTCTTTCTATATTCTTTTGCATCACACCGATATTCTCTGAAGGTTTTAGGAGAAATGAAGACTTCTTTAACTTAAGAATATTTTAAAATCAAACAAGTTATAAAACAATTATATACTCATATTTCCTCTAAGTTCAGCTCGGTTGGAAATAAATAACAGTGATGAAAATAATTAATTTACTTTGCCCCCTAAACGAATCCGAAGTAATGTATACCAGTATATCTGCCATAACTTTACCTATTGTATAATGAGCATAATTTTTGCCATGAGATGCACGTATACCGACTCAAAGGAGCTCATATAGGGCAGTTCTTTAAATGTACAGTATATCTAAAATGTATGAAACTATTTTTATTGCAACCGCTTTACTTATCTATTTTCGGTGCTGGTTAAGTGTGCGGTCTACCTACGATTGGTTAGGTTTAATCATGATATTTTCGTTAAAACTAACGAAAATATCATGACTAAACCTAACCAATCGTCAAGGGCGATTGACAATGGGATGTAAACAAACAATTAGTAAACAAGATAAGAAGCTATAATTAAAAGGTAGACCGCTGAATCGTGGGTAGACCGCACACTTAACCAGCACCCTATTTTCTGTACTTATCTTCATAGAATTAAGAAATTGAATTATAATTTATTACGGGACCTTGTAGCTTCAACATCATCATCATTATTATTATCATCATCATCATTATTATTATTATTATTATTATTATTATTAGCACTAGCTAAACAGGGCCCTACGGGGGAGCTGAAGCACAGATATGATAACAGTTGCTTAATAGTAGAATTTTATTTTGATCATGTATGAACCAAGTATTTACGATTTACTTTCTCTTACGTTCCATTATCCTTGACTATGATGAAGGACTGCAGCAACAAATTTTATTATTATTATTATTATTATTATTATTATTATTATTATTATTATTTGAAGCTTAAGATTTTCATGACTGCGTTCTTTTCTATAGTTTTATTGACCAAATAATTAAACCGACAGTAATTGGAGGTTCAATTATTTAGTCAATAAAACTATAGTCAGGAAAATCTTAAGCTTCACAAATCTTACACACTGTGAAGCTCAAGATTTTCACGGCTGCGTTTTTTTCTATAGTTTTATCGCGGTGCTGGGGGGAGGGCTGGTCACATATATTTTTGTTCACTACTGACACCCCGCCATCCACCATACGAAGTTTGGTCGAAATCGGTTCAGAAACGTAAAAGTTTTTTCTGCGGACAGACAGACAGACAGACAGACAGACAGACAGACAGACAGACAGACACATTTTTGGTAAATTATAGTAGTAATTATCATTATCATAAAACTACTATAGCTTCTTTGAAGGTTATTTGCAATGTGACAACAAAATGTGTTGATTAAATATTGGCCAGTACAAAGTTTCAGTATGATATTGGCGGAATATTTTTAACGCATCCTTTGGGGAATACAGATAAGAGACAGTAGAACAAATAATGATAATAAAAAAAACTGTATTAAAGAAATGTTTACCTTCATTGATGTTAATAAATGTTTCATGATTTGCTTTGGGTGAAATATATGGGGTTTAAGCGAAGCAAAGGAGGTTCTTCATAGACTCGGTTTTCAATTTATAGCTGTTGCGTTTTTGCAACATAAATACTTCACTTGTCTGAAATCACATACCTATAAATATTGCTCAGAAATATTATTTATATCATATTTTAATTTATTTCTCGTATTTTCCTCACATTTCCATTTACGTTATCTAAAATAAGGAAAAAGGAAAATATCATATCGATGTTGAACGGGAACGAAGGCTACAATAAAATAACTAGTTTAGGTAGTTTATTCAATTTACATGAGATTTCGATTAACTCTGTGTGATCTTCAGGTGTGAATAATGGAAGAAGGGCGAGACGAAATAATATATATATATATATATATATGTAAAGAACGACGCTTGTGTAGAAGAACGTTCCGCACAAGATGAGGAGGAGAACGAACAAATGAAAAATGAGGTAACCACCCGGGAATCGAACCCGGGATCTTCCGATTGCCGGTCAGATATGCTATCCACTACACCATGGGCCTCGATTAATCACAAGTCGTAATTCTCCTACATACGAGCAGAAACCAATGCCCTGAGGTGTAGTGGATAGCATATCTGACCGGCAATCGGAGATCCGGGTTCGATTCCCGGGTGGTTACCTCATTTTTCATTTGTTCGTTCTCCCTCCTCATCTTGTGCGGAACGTTCTTCTACACAAGCGTCGTTCTTTCATTAATTATACTGTGGGTTGTTTGCAGTTAAAAAAAAAATATATATTATATATATATGCTATGTCGTTTGGATTGGCTATGGGAAATCCCCTTTCACCTGTACTAGCTAATTTATAAATGGAATTTTTTTAAAGTAGAATTTTGCCTACGATTGTTAATTTTAACCTGGTTTGGTACAGGTATATAGATGATATTTTATGCCTTTGGCCTAATAATTTGGATGTGGACTTATTTCTTGGTAGCTCAACAATTTAGTCCCATCTATTAAGTTTACAGTTGAAAAAGAAATGATGGAAGCCTATCTTTTCTTGATCTAAAAATTTTGAGATGCTCTAATCAGTTCAAATATGAAGTCTACCGTAAGCCTACTAATAATAACTCTTACGTGCATTTTTATTCTGACCATCATCCTTCGATTAAATCCTCTATTTTCTCTGCTATGTTTCTTCGAGCATTGAGAGTTGTCAGTCCTGAATTTTTAGATTCCGAGTTATGCAATATCATGAATAGTGGTACTAAATTATGTTATCCTATTTCATTTTAGATAACTGTCTTAAGAAAGCCAAGAATAGGTATTATAATAATGTAATTGTAAAGGAATTTCAGCGTAAAAATATCCTTAGCCTACCTTACCATGTTAATTTTCAATACCTTCCAACTGTACTTAAAGCAATTGGCATTAATGTAATCTTTAAGTATAATAATACTGTTAAATCACGCCTAATAAAGAATAGCCCTGATAATGTTGTTGGTTGTGTGTATTCCATCGGATGTACACAATGTAACTCAGTATATATAGGCCAAACCGGTAAAACGTTAGATATTAGGGTAAAACAGCATAAATTGCTTGTAGAACAGCTAATAATTCCAATGCTTTATTTAACCATATGTATAGATGTAACCATAGCATCAAGTGGGATAGTTCTAAAGCGCTTGTTAAAAACAGAGATATAATAGAAAGAAATATTCTAGAATGTGCATTTATTCATTTTACAAACAATTTCAATAACAGTGCGGGGACGTATAAAATTGACGATATCATGTTAAAATTTCTTTTGCCTCTCATTAACCCTTGTTAAGTATGTGCTAATTGTTTTGTTTTTCCTGTACGTTGTATATATTTATGGGCATCTCGCCTTTTATCTTCATTCCCTGACGAGGTGTAGCTTTGAATACACGAAAGGCCTTGGAATCGTTTTTCTTTTTCCTTGTGGGTTTGCAGCATTCATTCATTTCACGTGTTTTATTGTGAAATTCATCCCATATATATATATATAAATTTATGTTCACAGATTCAAACCCTTTTGTGAAAAAATTGTATAATTAGATAAATTATAGACACCCTATATACGAGTATATAAGAAAGGGCAACAAGCCTTACCTCCGTGAAAGGAGGAATCATTGCACGGAACACCTGAAAGGTGGAAAGGTTACAAGTACATTTCTAAAAATTTACAGAATAAAACAAGAGGTGATCAAAAGCTGCACTTGAAATGAAATTTTTTGGTTTCCTATATGGTGTAGTGCAGCGTTTCCCAAACTATGAGTAAATTACACCATTGGGGTAATTTGGCTTTTTCAGTGGGGGTAATTTGGTACTCTGCAAGTACTTTTAAAGTACAGAAAGTACATAAAAATAAACGACATGGCAACACTGGGACTGGCTTTACGTGGGGTACAGGTAGGGTGTGAGTCATTATAAAGGTATCCATGTGGAAATGGGGTAATGACTCTGGAACCCACTGGTGTAGTGGATAGAGAGACGTGCTCGGGACGTGGTTTGGAGACGCAAGGACGAACCCTCTTCTGTGCTGCACGTTTTACTTCAGTCTCTGTATTAATATCAATCTCGGATATATACAGTGTGTGTGTGTGTGTGTATATCGTAGAATATCGTAGAAATTATTCTGCTTCACAGCCTGTAGATCTAGCTCTGGATTTTTGTCGTGTGGTCGTATAATAGGTCCTGTGCACTCCAGTGTGTGTATCCAGAAGTTTCTCGAACGCTATTATCTCTGGTGCATTGACGATGTGCTCTGGTATACTGTTCCAAATGTCAACAACTCTTGCGTGAACGAATTTTTTCTGATATTCCGTGATGCTCTTTCCTTGTATATCTTAAACTGATGTCCTCGAGTTCTCGAGTAGCCTCTCATCCGGAACAATTCATTCGTCACTCATCATCATATTCACCAGTTAATATCTTGTAGCATTCGATCATGTCTCCCCGTACACGTCTGTATGCTAGTGTTGATAATTCTAGTTCCCTTAATCTCTCCCCATATGACAGGTGACTCAACCCCGGAACCAACTTAGAGGCTCTCCATTGCACATTTTCAATGGACTCAAAATGTTTCTTGAGATATGGATACCAAACCTGATTCGCTTATTCCAAGTGAGGTCTAACCAGTATAATATATATATATATATATATATATAAGGTTGACGGCGGCAATAATGATAAATGAAACAACAACAATAACCTTAGTTTTGCTTCCGCCCGAATTGTTCATTCTGACGAAGGCCAAGTTTGTCACTCCACCTTAGGTTACAGTTTAACGTGAAATCCGAACCACGCCCTACCAGCGTAATAATATTAATCTATACTATAATAAGAGAGCTGTCCGTCCGTCCGTCCGTCCGTGTCCGTCTGTCCGTCCGTCCGTCCATCCGTCCGTCACACTTTCAGAAATTGTGAGAAAAAAATTCAGAAATTGTATTACGGGCGGAAATGTGAAGCTCAAGATTTTCATGACTGTTCTTTTCTGTAGTTTAGCCTGTCTGTTTGTGAAATTTATCCCGGGCAGTAATGGGGGATGGGTGGGGTAATGGGGAGGGGGTTAGCCCCAAGTTGCATGAATGGGGGTGAGGAAGTTTTGGGAGATACCAGATTCAGAAATGTTGACACAATGTGAAGCTCAAAATTTTCACGGCTGCGTTCTTTTCTGTAGTTTAGCCTGTCTAACGGTCAGCGAAGCGACGGGAACTGTACTAGTAATGATAATAATGATGTTTGATTTTAAGAGATTTTTAATCTTTTTAATGAAATTGACTTTGATGTTTTTGAAAGTGGTGCAACTTAAATATAAACGAAGTCTACTTATTGTGGCTTTTCATCCCTTCTTAATTCACATTTCTCTTTATACTGACAAACATATTACCGTAGTTAGTATCAGTGTTACTGTTTACAGCAAGAAGCAGCACGATCATTCGTTTTCTCACGTTTAATTATAGCCTCACTTTGACAACTTCCCTCTGTTCAAGCAACGTCATAAATCTTCTCGAAACACACAGACCGTCATTAAATTCTTATATGCGAAAGGCTTTGAACGCTTTCATTTTCTAGAAGGTAACTCCGTCTGATTTTTTTTTCCTTCATCTTATTGACTTATTTTTAGGCATTCCATCATATATTACGTTTTCACGCTTGGCTGTTTTTGCTGTTACCAAGAGACTTTTCTTTTTCGCATTTTTTCTTGTCATAAGCTGCTTCAACTATCTTTGAATAAATTAAGGATCTCACGCTCGAGTTGTCGTCACTGTACGTAGAATGTAGATAGCTGTGTCCTGTAAAGCTCCTTTGGCCTTTGGCGCTTATTTAACTTTTTAAATGCCTACTGTAATATATATATTTATATATATGAAAAATGTCTCCTCAAGGATTCGAGTCCGGAACCTCCTAAGTAGGAGTCGCCAGCAACATATACAATCTGTTGTATATTTAAAAGTCCGAAGAAACACTTAACGCTTTCGCTTCAATTGGTGTTTTACAATGTTAACCCTTCTGCACTGGAGGCAGTGGCGACATTTAAACATCTCTGGTATTGCAGTGGGATCCCAGAGATGGAATAACACGCATGAGTATGCGTCGTTCTTGTACGGGACTCCAGTTCTATACCAGAGTGCTTTGAATTAAATTCTGTCACTACTTCGAGTGCGAGAGGATTAACATCTAAAACACCTCCGGTCGCGAAAGAGTTAAGTGTTTCCTCGGTCGTTTAAATATACGCGACTCCTAATCAGGAACTCCCGAGTTCGAATCCTGGTGGAGACATTTTTGTTTATACAAAAACCACGCGTGTTTAGGTGTGTTATTCTATATGTACATATATACAATAAATGGAACAGGGAAGGGAAATGTAAGGGAATAACGGAACCGGACTGTATTCTTAGTTGATGTTAAACTTTCCCGATATAACTTTATGTAAATAAAAACTTTTTTCTTCACATTTGTAAATATTACTTTATCAAGACAGTAAATATGAAATCACGTCCGAAAGAAAGAGAAAGAGGGAAAAAAACCAGACGAGTGCGTAGGCCTTTAAATTTTATTAACGAAAAGCATTCGAGGTACCCACTAACATTTGCGGCAGTTATTGTAAATGTTCTTGCTGTGATAGATTGCTCCAAAACTATTTCTCGTAAGGAAGAGATGGAAAAGAAGTAGAAAAAGTGTGGAAGAGAGCGTGAGTAGAAAAGGAGAGATGCCCGGGCTCAACCAAACACGCGCAGGCTTAAGCGCAAGTTCTTTTTGTAGGTTTGGGGATCCGAACCCTGAGGCCTACTAACCCCACAAGGGGCTAGCAGCAGCGTCCCTAAAAAAGTAACAACAGGTGCCGGTGGCGGAACCACCGATACCTTCTCGGAGGATGAAAGAGAAAAGGTCTTTTACCTCCAGCGAGGCCACGCGACCATCAACCAATCGATCCGATCTCCCAAAATGTATTTAGTATTCTTCAATTATGTCTTAATCCATTCATTTTCAAAATTCAAATTGATAAAACAGAAACAAGGCTAAAATGTAAATTATTTCTAGGCGAAAGTCGTCCCTGAACAAAATAGCGGTACAAAATAGCGTGAATCGGGATTCACTGGACCACATAAGCTTTTAGTACTGGGCCATCATTTAACTTTGGTGTTGTAGTACCATGTAAGCAGTAGCGGATCTAGGATTTTCGAAAGGGGGGCGGCGGACCTTTACATATGCGAAAATTGCGCCAAAATAATGTTTAATTATATATAAATATAATTACATACAATGGAATTAAAAATACATACGTTAATCCTTTAAGCACCAGCAGGCAAATTTTTAGCGTTTACTAAAATGTAGTTAAAGACCAGGTTTCTGGCAGTAAATATTGGAACTAATTTGATTGACGTTATCTAATCCATCCGTTCAAAGTATTACCTGAATCAGTCATTTAGAGAGAGGAAGATCGTGAATGTGAATACTACGCAAAGGGTTTACAAGCACATTAACCTTGTGTCTACAAATGCTTATAACCATTAATAAATGAATATGTAAAGCTGGAAAGCATAATTTAATTGATTATACGAAGGGAAATATTATTTTTATACACAGTTTTCTAAAAATAAAATTGAAAGGTAAGTTGCCAGGTATTTACAAGGATGGTGTTGATATTTTTATAATTTAAAAAAGTATGTACTTTTTTGCTTTTAGAAATTTAAAAAATTATTATAAAAATAAGGCATTTGGAAGGGGCGCCAAGATTGAGCAAACGGAGCGCTAAATTGACAAAAAGGGGCACCAAATTGACCAAAGGAAGGAGGCCCCCCCCCCGTAAATCCGCTAGTGCATGTAAGGTATATATATATATACAGGGTCGGAGTAAAGTCTTTAAGGATTTTATACATACAACTATTTAGTTAACAACATTATACAGATAAATGTTCAAATGTTGAAACAAATCAAACGAAAAGTCTAAAATTTTAGCCGTTAATTGTAATTTAATCTTCATATTTTAAAACTAAAAAAGAAAGATTTAAATATTTTCAGATATTTTAGATGAAACAAATGGAATAAAAAGTCTATAAGAATTTTATTCATACAAATATTTTGTTAAATTGTAATTTAATCTTCAAAGAGCTCTCCATCCGCTATGATGCATTTATGGCTTCTCTCTGTGAAACTCTTCATTGTTTTTCTGAACATATCGAGTGGGATCCTTTTCAGTTGTTCATCTATTCTGCGACGGAAGACATTCACATTTGGACAGATGAAACCAGAAGTGTAGAGTTTGTCACGCAAATAAGCCCAAAGCCACAAATCACATGGGGTTAAATCAGGTGATCTGGTTGGTCACTCGATGGGACGTCGCCGCCAAAGCCATCTTCCTTCAACGTCGTATCCAGAATCTCACGGCAGGTGCAGAATAAAGTGGCGGCGCTCCATCATGTTCATAAAGCCAATTCTTGCCACCGCCATTAGTAAACTGTGGCAAAACTTTGTCTCTCAATACCTGCAATAGCATTTTCCATCCATCGTATCTCTCAATATGTTAAAGGAAACGAGTCCTCGCTGACCAATGCACGCCAAAACTGATTAGTGATTACTGATAAAATAGTTACTATTACGTGAGAATAGATTTCTTAGCTTCGGGAAATCGAGCTTTGTGATCCTTGACAACCTGCAAGAGGTTGTTTTTGGTCTTTCTGCTCTGTTTAAGATCGAATTAAATTACTGTATGAAAGCCACACACCTCTCTGCCAGATCGTTCACAACTTTTAGACGCTTCAAAATTTTTGGGAATCCTGAAAGTCTGGATGATGGGTCCATTTCTTGGGATCAGTCTCCAAAAATTCCATTGGAAGTCGAAGAATGGTTAAAAAATTTTAAATTTTTGTCGATGTCCTGTTTTCCTGTTTTGTCCATTATGCTATCAGGATCCACCATGCTCCATTTCATTTCCAAAGGACATCGTCGTCGAAGGCCAGACCCTCAGTTGCTTTAGCATCCGCAATGGCTAGATTGATGTCAGCGCGGCCAGTGTGTCCCCTTCTCCTTGGCTCCCTTTGCGCAATCAGGAAATCCTTGTCCTCTTGGATTCTAGTGAGTTGCATGGCATCTGCATGTGCAATGTCAAAAAGATCTCTCTAAACTTTTCGTCCTCCTTCATTTGATTCTGTGATCTTTGCTGGTGTTTTTGTAGACCTTTCCACTCCTTAAAAATGTCCTCCAGCCTCGCAGTACAGTGGTAACTCTGGCGATTTTGAAGGAGCAATTTGTTCCAGAAAGGCTGGACTTCGTTCATGACAGAAGATGCGCTGTCTCTCTTTTTCCTTCATCATCTTGTGGAAGTAAAAGGACCTGGCTAGGACTTGCCTCCTCGAGGGCAACTTGCTTCCTGAGATTTCCTCGGATAGCAGAGGTTCAACAAGCCAAATCTCCTCCTGTGATCAGATAACTGGAACACTAGTATCTTTGGATGCAGTAGCCATCATAACACATTTGGTTCCCTTCAACCTGAAAAGAATAGAAAGAAAAAAAGATTGATTGCAGTTGTGAGCAGGGACGGACTGAGCGGTCGGGCAATCGGGCATGGACCGAGAGCTCGGGCCATTAGGGGGCCCGGCTGCCCCGGCCCGCAGTCATCATAAAACAGTGAGTGTTTCTCAATTGGGTCAAGTGTCTAATCGAACTGTAATATGAAAAAAAATCGGATTTCAAGGGGCCCAGGACCTCATTATGCCCGAGGGCCCAGGACCTCATTATGCCCGAGGGCCCAGGTTGCTGTCAGTCCGGCCCAGGTTGTGAGGTACATAGACTTATCTGATGGAGAGTGTGTAATGTGCATGAATGACTAAAGCATAACAATCAATCTCAAGTGACTTTGAATAATTTTAAAAAATTCCTTTCTTTTAACGACTGATAGGTTTGACTCCTATACAACACAATCATGTTTAATGTTTATCTTTATACAGTCACCTAAATTACTTTAGCTAAAATCTATATTTCTAATATTTAAATCAGTGTAGCGAATCAAAAAGTGTTTTCAAGTTAATGGTCACCAGTTCGAATATTGATTGTAAAAAAATATATTATATATATATATATATATATGAAGCTACATCAGCCAATGGTGCTGACTTCTGAGACACCATTGGCTAATGTAGCTTCATTCAATTTAATTATTTTAAGATAGCTTTTAGATTAATTGTACATACTATTAATTTTATTATTCGAACATTATCGAACATATATCGTAATTAAACATCAACCATTTCGACTCGTAAACCTCGTAAATCTGAATAAAGCCTATGGTGCACGACTTCTGAGACACCATATATATATATATACATATATATATTATATATATATATATATATATATATGAGATAAATAGATAGATAGATACTGCATACACTTTCATCTCATTAGACGAAGAAACATTTTACGATCTAGTCAAACTTATTCCAAGAACTGAGCGCGAATAATCTATTGAAATATGTAGCATAATCAATTAATACTGCTCCTAAATTGGATAGGAAAGTTCCCTCCCTGCCCGCATCGAGACGAAATGAAATTCGAGAACTTTATCAATTAATTCAGATGGAAAAATTTAGTTGGTTCATTAAGTTCTTCCTGTCTTAAATCTAAATACATTTTTTACGCAGATTTTAAGGCGGAAGAGGCGGAAAATGATATAATTCAAGTAAGGAAACTCATTAAGAAAGAAGAAAAAGAAGAAAAAAAGAGTAAAATATTCGAAATGAAAAAGAAAAATGTGTATTTTGTAAGAGAAGTTGAAGTTATACTTTTGTAAATTAAAGTTATGTACACGTTTCTAGTTTTCTATAGTTTTTGTTTTTATGGGTAACCTATAAAATGTTGTCATTCGTTTTTGGAGGCAAAATAGTGTTGCTTATTTGCATGCTTGAAAAAGTTGGGAGCGAATTTTGTATTTATTTTAATAAAAGTTGTAATTGTAATTTGAATAACTCGTGTTCGGATGACATCGGCATTTTATTTTTAATTAAAAAATTCCTGAATAAAAAAGTCAGAACCGATTTCAAAAAATTTTTGTTTCGTTTTTTTTTTTTTCTGATTTTTAAAAAAGGGATACTTAACTATACTTAAATTAAAAATAAATTAAATTCACTATTTTATTTACAGTAATATTTAGAGTAGGCACATATTAGCATAGGCGAACTTACGTATAGGCAGAGTAGGCACTGCCTCGGGCGGCAAATTTTGTCGTGTTTCATCGTAAATAGGGCAAAGAAAACAAAAATTGAAACTAAATAAGTTATAAGCAATAACAAATTAAATGGATTCACAAATAAGTTTTAAAATTAAAAGGAACAGCAGCCTCTAAAGCAAACTAACGATATCAAATGGCACAACTATAAGCTATTGTGGAAACAATTTCCCTGCCTAGGGGCGGCAAAATACTAAGTACCCCTGCATATTAGTATACACTTTTCATTATTGAAGTAAAGGGTGTCCCAGAAGGGTGCTGGTTAAGTATGCGGTCTACCATTTGAGTTCTGGTTAAGTGTGCGGTCTACCATCTGAGTTCTGGTTAAGTATGCGGTCTACCATCTGAGTTTTGACAGAATATTTTCGTTAAAACTAACGCCAGAAACAATGTTATAATTAATAATAGATCAACTGTACGCCCTTGATAATTGGTTAGGTTAAGTCGTGATATTTTCGTTAGTTTATATTCTGTCAAAACTCAGATGGTAGACCGCAGCTAAATTGTGGTAGACTGTTCGAAGCTAGGTAGACCGTACACTTAACCAGCACCTCCCAGAAGTCTTGGAGGGGTTTTATTTGGCTATAACTTTTTTGTTTGGGGATCACATAAAAAAAGGTTTGTAACACTTGAAAATATAATTATTGCGATTTTAATTACGAATTTAATATCTGGTGAAAATCTTCATTTTCATTGCGTAAATCTAAAATCGCATTAGCGTACCTTATCCGACTCTGACGATCTTGCCGTTTAATTTCTTGAGCAAGTTGAATTTTGTACGGGTAAAGATTGATATCCTCTCTTAAAATTCGATGTAAGGAACTTCTTGAAATGTTTAATTCCTGGCTGCGTCGTCGGACTGACGTGGATTTTCCTCAACGCTTTCACAAACCATCTCAACCAGAGTTGGACTTCGGCTTATCCGAGGACGCCCAGTCCGTGGTTCGTCTCCCTGACCCTTTCCCATACGAAATTTAGCGACGTACCGTCGAATAGCTCGATCAGAAAGAGCAGAATGTATGTGGAATTTTAATCGAAAAGCTCTTTGAGCGGCAACGATGGAAGAGTTGTTTGTCAAATAAAGTTCCACAATAGCCACTCTTTGTTGCACTGTCGAGGATTCATTTTCATTAATCGCAGCAAGGGTACTTTAATTGAAAAATAAAAATAAATAAATTAATCAAAAAAAGAAAAAAGTTACAGCCAAATAAAAAACCCTCCAAGACTTCTGGGACACCCTGTACATATACTGCATACATTCGTAAACTGAATTTAGCAAGTGGACGCGCTTTACAAGGCTGACTTCTACTCTTTAAGTATAATTACTGGATAAAATTTTTATATAAAGCCTTAAAGACTAAAGAGAACTCGCAAACTTGAACAATTTTACACAAAATTTTAAAACAGATTTCAAAAGGGATTCAGAAGTTTCGTTTTAATAATTTATAGAGTATTTTCAGATAACTGACCTTTCTCCAGGCTTAAATTTGACATTAGGTACATTATTTCTCTCCAAATATTATTAAGTTCCATTATATTCTTTATGGTACTTCTTTGTATCTACGACTATGTAACACGTATTGATTATTCTATTGTGTAAAGAAATTAAATACATTAATTATTAACTTGTATATGCGTACATACACGCACACAAATATACAAACGTGTGTGCAAATACTGTATGTGCAAAATTTTAAATTAAAAAGAAACCATTTATTTATTTTATGGTGTTGAGTGGCAGGATGTGGTATCATGCATTTGGGAAAGGGGCGTAATTATATATATATATATTATATATATATATATATATATATATATATATATAAAAGATGAAAAAACACGAAGGAAAATAAAATACGAAACAGTGTTCAAGCAACTTTTGTCTAATGACATCCTCAGGAACACTGTAGACGAAAGCGCTTGAGCACTTTTCGTGTTTTATTTTCCTTCGTGGCTATTTTCATTATAAATATTATTCACGTGTTACTTTCGTAAAATAATTTTCATATATATATATATATATATATATATATATATATATATATATATATATATATATATATATATATATATATATATACAGACTAAATTACATTCAGCAATTTTGGTATTATATATTTTGAAAATTTATCGATTTTAACTCCTATATTTTATTTTATAATTCTACCGTCAAATAAATGTACGAATTTCCACAACACCGAAGAGTATAATTTGCCCTCAAAATATGTTCACTTTCCATATTATCTTGTTCCAGGTTCTTGGTGCATTTGATTTTCTTTGACATTTTTCGATTAATATTATTTTATCGAGGAAAGTTGTCTCGTAACTCTGAATATTAAAGAACACATCTGTACGTAAAATTCATCTTTAAATTTTAATAAACGTAACTGCTTAAATGTCCTGGTGTCCTTTGTATTCCTTTGTATTGCTGAAATATAAGCATAATAATAAAATATTTCGTTTATTTTTCTTATAATTCTTTTTGGATTTTTGATTGGAGGATTATAAATGATGTAGTCACGTGCGTATGCAATTGTATTAAATGTGAGCTGTGCATGGATACACTACGGGAAAATATAACTTTCTAAGTATATTTGTGAGTAGAAAATTTAATTCTGTTAGATTAAACGAGGATCTGGACAGTTTGTGATCTATGTTTTCAATATGTTACCGAAAAGACAGTTTGTCATCGAGCGCAACTCCTAATAATTTTCCATCAGTGACACGCGATATTGTATGCAAGTCAATAATTATACGGAGGTCCAATTTTTTTTCTTTTTTGTCATCAACAAAACGTTTTCTTTAGTTTTATTTGATAACTTACTGGCTTTCAGTCACACTGTCACAAACTGTCACGATGTATCAACTGTACTACTTTATTAAGAGATGTAAAATCGCTGTTTCAGTATATCAAGAAAGTATTGTCCGTACACTGAGTCTTTCCTAACGAGAGAGTTGTGAAAGTTATTTATACAGATAAAAAATAATAATGTACCCAAAATACTTCCTTGTAGCACTTCATGTGCGAATTTTAGTTCGGAGGTGATAATGTTATTTGGTTTGATATATTGACTTCTGTTGAATAAATATGATTTTAACTAATTTAATGCATCATCCCTCATGTTATAATGAGATAATTTAGCAATAAGTATTTCGTGGGAGATTGCATCAAAGGGTTTCTATAGGTTATTAACAAGAAAACGGAAGACCTTTTAACTCAGCCTCAGCCTGCTGAGGCTGAGTGAGTTTTAAGCATTAAGGCTTTTATAAAATACATCCAATCCGGTTAGAACTGCGTCGCTTGTTTCATGGCTTTACCTGTATTAATTCTTAGATATAAGGTTATTTTCTTAGTGTTTTGAGAGGTGCGAACTCAGAAGCTTTTCAGATATCTTTCCTAATGTAGAAGGTAGTGATTTGTCTCCCGATTTGACTCTATTGGACAAACTCGCCTTTTTTTAATAGATCGTGGTAAATACCTGGACTGAGGAACAAACTAAACAATATTGATAGAGGAAAAGAGAGAGAATTCGAACAGTAGTATTTGAACACATATTTTAAAACTAAAAAAAAAGAATTAAATATTTTCAGATATTTAGATCTTTCGCAGCAAAAAAATAAGTTAAAAATCCAATCACTGATATTCCTCGAGAAAGATTGAAAAATGTTTTAAATAACAAAATTTGTATATATAATTTCAATATATTCTCTATTGTTGAACAGACGAAAAGAAATATATATACACACACACACACACCTCGTTAGCCTCGTTGCGGTTTCGTGCGTTGGTCTCTCTTCGCACGAAGGTCAAGCTGGTGGCCCTGCATCTAGGCCTAGCTTGGTGGAGGAGCGAGTTGCTCTCTTGCGCTCTCCACCGCACATACCCAGGTACACCGGGCTCATCTGGTACCGTCTTGAGCCAGGCATCTAGTCTTCTCTTAAAGACTTTAACTTTGACCCCTGTAACGTTTCTGAGGTCCTTAGGAAGCTGGTTAAAAAGCCTTGGCCTTTAGTTTGGGAACACTACATATTCTGCTTTCTATTGTCCAGCGTTGTTTGGATGATAATTGGGTTTAGTTTGAGGTTTGGTACCAGTTTTTCGATCATTTTCCATATGTATATTATGGTATACCTCTCTCTTCTTCTTTCCAGAGCGTACAAATTTAGTTTACGTAGTCCTTCCCAGTAGTTGAATTCTTTGCAGCCATCAGTCTTGGCTGTGAAATGTTTCTGCGTTTCTTCTAGTTTATTAATTTCTTCCATTTTATATGGGGACGTCAAAACTGAGCAGTATTCAAGTTTGGGATCAGTGTTCTCAGTATCTGATTTTGTCTTGAATTTGGCATCATCGGTCATTATTACCCCCAAGTCGACCGCTTTCGTGCTTCTCTGAATTTTCTGTCTATCTGGAGCATAATATGCAGTCTGTTTAATTTCCTCATTTCTACCATATCTCAACAGCTGAAATTTCTCGGTGTTAAATGTCATATTGTTGTCTTCTGACCATTTGTATATTTTGTTTGTGTCCCTCTACAAGGCCTCCACTTCATTTGCCTCGCTGATTTTTCTGCTGATCTTTGTATCGTCCAATGATGTTACTATACTGTTGCTGTTTACTCCACTGTCTATGTCTGTTAGCATGATAATTAACAGGAGTGGGGCCAGCACTGTACCTTGTGGCACTGAGCTGCGTACTTCTGATTCTGATGATGATACTCCTTGAATTTTGACGACCTGTAGTCGTTCTCTGAGGAAGTTACAGATCCATTTTCCCACTTTGCTTGTTATTCCCATATGTTTCATTTTATGTACTATTATGCCATGATCGCACTTGTCGAATGCTTTAGCAAAATCCGTGTATATGACATCATAGTTTTCATTGCCTTCAAGTGCATCTAGGATAATGTTATAATGCTTTATAAGTTGTAATACGCATGAGCTTCCTGATCGGAATCCGTGCTGAATTTCGTTGAATCTTTCCAGTGTCTCCAAGAAGTCAGATTTCCTCTGACTAGTCTTTCAAATATTTTGGTGAGGTGGGACGTCAATGACACTGGTCTATAGATCTTTGGTTGGGATCTATCCCCTCCTTTATATATTGGGACAATGTTTGCTCTTTTCAAGATGCTCTGTATTTCCCCAGTTTCTAGGGATCTTCTCCATATCCAGTATAAGGGTGTAGCTATTTCATTTTTACAGTTTCCAATTAATAGTGCGTTCCATTTGTCTGGACCTGCAGCTGAATGTGATTTCATTTGTCCTATAGCTCTCGCTACATCTTCTGGGGTAAAATCAGTCTGTTATACATTCTCTTTGCAATTTCTCTTCGAAAAATGCATCTGTGTCAGGTATTGCTTTGTCACTTTTTGGGATACAGAAGACTGATTCATACTGGGTTCTCAATGTTTCAGATATTTCTTTTAGATCGTCTGTTAGTTCACTATTCCCTTTCCTTAAGGGCCCGAGAGTAGCGCGCGTTTTTGTTTTCCTTTTCGCAGAGCTGTAGAAGTATTTTGGATTTTCCTTTATTGCTTCTACCACCTTTTCCTCTTCCCTGACTCTATGGCCCTTTATCAGAGTTTGTATTTCCCTATCGATACTCTCCAGTTTTTCTTGTATTACTTTCCTGGCATTGTCGTCTTCGCAATTTGCTAACTTTGCCGTTACTCTCTTTCTTTTGCGGAATATTCTTCTCTTTTCCCTCTCTAGCCAGTTCCTCTTCCTTTTGGCTGTGCTTTCGGAGCATATTTTTCCAAATTTCTCAATGTCTTTTCTCCCAAGGTTGTTAGCATTTCCTCAGTTGTCTTAGTCTCTAAAGCTGTTCTCCATTCTATTTGGGCCATGTGTGATCTGATTTCTTCCCAATTTATGGTCTTGGAGTTTAGGTTAAAAGCTCCAAATTTGCTTCTTCCTTCCGTATATGTATTGTCTTTTAAAGTTATCGCCACATTTGTTGATAACTCGATTATATTGTGGTCTGAGATAATAGTTGGGGGTTATTTTTATATCGGCAATCAAGTTCGTGTTATTTGTGAATGCCAGATCTAGGCAGTTATTTTTCCTGGTATTTTCTGTTATCTCCTGTGTCAGCATAAACTCGTTCGTGAGAGCCATCAGCATTTTTGCTTGCTCCTGGTTCTCTCTTGTGCCCCCCTTTTCTTGTTGTATAAATATATTTCTACCCACCCACTCGCCGCAGAGTATGATATTAGGGGATGGAGAGTTTACGGACTTTATTAGGGTTCTGATATCATCAATGGCATTCGAAAATTTTTCATTTGGATAGTTTGGAGGTCTATAGATGGCTATCAGTACTGCGTTTAGTTTCTCTACTTTCACTGCAAGGGTTTCCACGAAGCTGTTTGCTTTACTTTTTACCGTCTCTGTCATATGCCTTTCATGTATATAAATAGCACAGCCACCTTTACGTCTCGTTGTTCTATCCGCTCTTAGTAAGTTGAATCCATCGATATGCAATTCTTTCTTATCGATACAGTGTTCGCAGTTATCGCACTTTCCTTGGCAATCTTTAAGATGTGTTTCTGTGAGACATGCAATGTCCGCCCTTGTTTCGTTCATAAAACCTTTCAGGTACGAAACTTTGTTCAGAGAATTGTTCGGTTTTATTCCTTGAATATTTGCCAGGACAATGTTTATGTTTGTTTTGTATTGCCCCTTGTGCATTTTAAGTTCGTTCGTTGTCCAATATATACTGTATATATACTGTGTATATATATATATATATATGATGATGAAAAGAACCACGAAGGAAAAGGAAACAGAGTGGTGCTCAAGCGCTTTCGTCTAATGACATCCTCAGCACCACTCTGTTTCCTTTTCCTTCGTGGTTCTTTTCATCATAATTATTATTCATGTTACTTTCGTGAAATAATTTTCATATATATATATACACCGGGTGCGGCAAAAGTAACGCCCTTTTAATAATTGTATCTTTATAGTTTTATACAGTATAATTTTTTAGTTTTATATTATATCACTTTGTTTCTTTTATTTTTACAGAAATTCTGAATAAATATGGCCTTGCGATTGACGAGAGAACAAAGAGTGAAAGCAGTTAAACATTATTACCAAAACAATAACAATGGAGCTAAAGCCGCTCGTTTGTTATCAGAAGAATTTAACATTCGACAAGTGCAGAGCCGCAATATCACAAGTCTAATTAGGAAATTTGAAAGAACCGGAAGCGTAAGTGATGCCACAAGATCAGGGAGGCCAGTTTCAGCAACAACCTTAGAAAAGTCCGATGAATTAAGAGAATCATTGTTGCACACTCCTCAAAAATCCAGTAGACGTCTTTCTACAGAGTTGGGTATCAGTGACAGAAGTGTCCGTAGACTCTTAAAGAAGAACAAGATGAAGCCTTACATCCCTTGCGTGTTACAGAGCTTGCATGATGGAGATGCAGATAGACGATTAGAGTTTTGCGAAAATTTCCTGAATAAAGTCAATGAAGATGAGACCTTTCTTGATAAGATATGGTGGTCAGATGAGGCAACATTCAAATTGAACGGGCATATCAATCGCCATAATTGTGTGTACTGGAGCGATGTTAACCCACATGTTATCTTGGAAAAAGACGTTAACCTACCAGGAGTGACAGTTTGGGCAGCCATCTCTTCCATGGGAATAATAGGCCCGATATTCTTTGATAGTACTGTTAATCAAGATAATTATTTACAAATGCTGCAAACTGAATTCTGCCGAGAGTTAGAAATCAGAATGGAATTTACTTTCAACAGGATGGTGCGCCACCCCACTATGGGTTACTCGTTAGGGAATGGTAAATTTAATTTCGAAGGGAGGTGGATAGGACGACGTGGAGCAATTGAGTGTCCAGCACGATCGCCAGACCTAACACCACCTGACTTTTCTTGTGGGGTGTACTGAAAGATCTTGTTTACAAGGTCAAACCGAAAACACTTCCTGAATTAAGACAAACAATTCGTGAAAAATTTACTACCTACAATTAACGTAGAAATGTGTCAAAAGGTTTGTAGAAGTGTTGCTGGTAGGGTTCAGTGTTGTATTGAACACCAAGGGGAGCATTTTGAACATGATCATTAGGTTAGTAAATACTATGTATGTAGAGTACATTTTTTTAAGGTGTATTGAGCCAACCACAAAATTAATTAAATTCCAGTTATTTTTTAGTTTTTACTGAGAAAGTACTTATTATTTTTCTTAAAATGCTGTATTTTTCTTAAAAACCTTATTATTTCTCTTAAAATGCTGTAATTGATTTATTTCCTTCAATAACAGAGAATAAATAAAAAGGGCGTTATTTTTGCCGCACCCGGTATATATATGATTGCAAACCCACAAGGAAAAAGAAAAATGATTCCAAGGTTCTTCGTGTATTCAGAAGTACACCTCGTCAGGGAATGAAGGGAGAAGGAGAGATGACGAAAATATATACATATGTACAACGGGACAGAAAAACAAAAAGATTAGCACATGATTAATAAGAGTTAATTAAAGGCAAAAAGTATTTTAACAGGATATTGTCAATTTTATACATTCCCGCACTGTTATTAAAATTACTAGGGGCACTCAATATATTTTGCCCCACCCTTTTTTCTTAGCTAAATAATAGGCCATGGGGCTGAAATGTCTTTTGGGCCTTAAGTTTGAACTTTCTGCGCTTCACATAACCGGATTTTTCCAGTTTGAACCTCCCCCTCCTTGTGTAAAACCGCTTTTAAACGCCCTTGTATAAAACCGATGGTTAACGCAGTTTCGAAAATGACGTCTGACAGTGATGTGCGTCGTAAACAGAGAGCTGTTATCGAGTTCTTAACCGCAGAGAAGGAAATAGTTGGAAATATTCACAAACGTCTACAAAACGTTTACGGAGATGCTGTTGTTGATTGAAGCACAGTTGGACGCTGGTCTAAACGTGTGAGATCATCGGAGAGAGGGAGAGCCAACCTCGATGATGAGCCATGCAGCGGTCGCCCGGCATCGGCTGTGACATCTCACACTGTGCAACGTGCTAACAGCATCATTCGATCAAATCGGCGCCTCACATACAAGGAGGAGCTATCACTGGAGCTAGAAATTAGTGAAGGAAGTGTGAATACGATAATTCAGCAACTGGGATCCTCAAAAGTGTGTTCACGGTTTGTTCCTCGCGAACTGACTGAAGATCACAAAGCCCAAAGAAAAGAAAATGCTTCTGAGTCGTTGGTTCGATACGAGACAGAAGGGGATGACTTCCTTTCACGAATTGTAACTGGGGGATGAGACTTGGGTACACCACTTTGAACCTGAAACAAAACGCCAATCCATGGAGTGGCATCACGCAGACTCCCCACGCAAGAAAAGTACAAAATTGCTCCCTCTGCACGAAAGGTTATGGCCACCATCTTCTGGGACATGGAAGGGGTGATTCTAGTGGACATTATGAAGAAAGGACAAACAATCGATTCAGAGGCATATATTGCTACCCTACAGAGACTCCAGAGGCGTATAAAGCGAGTTGGACCGGAGAGAGAACTGGAAGACGTCTTTCTTTTGCACGATAACGCAAGACCACACAACAGTTTGCAAACAAGAGAGGCCATCACAAAAATGCGCTTGACTGTGTTACCCCACCCTCCATACAGCCCGGATCTAGCATCTTCAGACTTCCATTTCTTTGGGCCAATGAAGGATGGTATTCGTGGAAGAAAGTTAGAGTGACGATGAGGTTGTTGTTGAGGTTAAGAGGTGGCTCCAGCGGAACCCAGCGGACTTTTACCAGCAAGGAATAAAGGCCCTTGTTTCGAGGTGGAGGAAAGCCGTAGAAAAAGATGGAGATTATGTGGGAAAAAAAACTTGTAAAAAAGGTATGTAACTACTTGTGTAAAATTTCTGGAACTTAGAAAGTAAAAAAAGGTGGGCAAAATATATAGAGTGGCCCTCGTATTTTTAAAATGGATAAATGCACATTCTAGAATATTTCTTTCAATTATATCTGTGTTTTTAACGAGCGCTTTAGAACTATCCCACTTGATACCTTGGCCTAACAATTTGGATGTTGACTTATTTCTTGGTAGGCTCAACAATTTAGTCCCCTCTATTAAGTTCACTGTTGAAAAAGAAAATGATGGAAGCTTATCTTTTCTGGATCTAAAAATTTGGAAATGCTTGAATCAGTTCAAATTTGAAGTTTATCATAAGCCTACTAATAATAACTCTTATGTACATTTTTATTCTGACCATCATCCCTCGATAAAATCTTTTATTTTCTTTGCTATGTTTCTTAGAGCATTGAAAGCTGTTAGTCCTGAATTTTTAGATTCCGAGTTATGCAATATCATGAATATTGGTACTAAATTATGTTATCCTATTTCATTTCTAGATAACTACCTTAGGAAAGCTAAGAATAGATATTATAATAGTGTAACTGTAAAGGAAGGAATTTGCGCGTTAAAATATCCTTAGCCTACCTTACCATGTTAATTTTCAATATCTTCCGACTTTACTTAAAGCAATTGGTATCAACGTAGTCTTTATTGGCTGTGTGTATTCGATCGGATGTATACAATGTGACTCAGTATATATAGGCCAAACGGGAAAAACGTTAGCAATTAGGATAAAACAGCATAAATATGCGTGTAGAACAGCAAATAATTCTAATGCATTGTTTAACCATATGTATAGACGTAATCATAGTATCAAGTGAGATAGTTCTAAAGTGCTCGTGAAACAGAGATATAATTGAAAGGAATGTTTTATAATGTGCATTTATCCATTTTAAAAATAATTTCAATAACAGTGCGGGAATGTATAAAATTGACAATATCCTGTTAAAATACCTTTTGCCTTTAATCAACTCTTGTTAATCATGTGCTAATCTTTTTATTTCTCTGTCCCGTTGTACATATGTATATATTTTCGTCATCTCGCCTTCTCCCTTCATTCCCTGACGAAGTGTACTTCTGAATACACGAAAGATCTTGGAATCATTTTTCTTTTTCCTTGTGGATTTGCATCATTCATTCATTTCACGTGTTTAATTATGAAATTCATCCCATATATATATATATATATATATATATATAACCTTTGGTTAGCTTCCGCCCGAATTGTTCATTCTGACGAAGGTCAAGCTTTTCACTCCACCTTAGACCTACAGTTTAACGTGGAATCCGAACCACGCCCCTTCAGCAGCCCAGCTCTTAACCACTAGGCCACCTAGGGTACCTATTTATCTACCAACCACTTTCTTTATTGTGTGGAAGAATGAACAGCTGGGTTTTGCTGCGCGCCGGCTGCCGTCGGGTCTCGAACCCGGGGCCGATGGATTCGTAGTCAGCGACACTAACTACTACACCACCGAGGCGCCGACTACACCACACACACATATATATATAATATAATATATATATATATATATACACACACACACCTAACTCCTCAAGAAGCGCCAATACAGTAGTAAGCCACCTTTCCTACCAATTATGTCGGATTTTTTGTAGGACCTGCTTTTTTGAGGTTAAGTTACGCTAGGTTAGGTTAGGTTAACTCAGGTTAGCCTAACTTAACATAAAACAAATCAGAGGGTGTGTAAGGACAAAGGAAGCATAAAGGCGACTTACTTGACTTCGATGTTTTTTTTAATAAAAATCCTGACGCGGGTGAAATTCGAAAAAAAATTACTGTATATGGTAAAATAACGTTTTCTCTAAATATGAAAATAAAAACCCACTCTAATAGACAGAGTTTATTTCCACAACAGTTTCGACGCCCACTGGCATCCTCCTCGGGTGGATACACCCGAGGAGGATGCCTTCACGTAGAAAAAAGTGAAGTTTTTTGCATTTGTTTTCTCTAAACTTTCTCATAAATGGCCCCCCCTCTACCTTAGTTCAAGCGAATGTGTTTAAAACTATGAAAATATAAAATACTGTATACATTTTACCCAGTAAGTCAAACATGTATAAAATACTGTATACATGTTTGACCTCCTGGGTAAAAAATGATAACGGACGAAAATTTACACAAATATTGAACTATCTGGAGAAAGTGTAGTTTACGTCCCCCTGTGGTGCCTAGTGTAGTTTTACGTTCCCCTACATTATCCTAGTGTAGTTTGCGTTCCCCAACTTTGTCCGCGTATCCCTAATTAAATAAAACGTTAAAACTAACGAAAATATTACGACTTAACCTAACCAATCGTCAATATATATATATATATATATATATATTGACGATTGGTTAGGTTAAATCGTAATATTTTCATTAGTTTTAACGTTTTATTTGATGGATTCATTTAAAAAATGTCTCCTAAAGATCCTAGTGTAGTTTACGGTCCCCAACTTTGACCTAGTGTAGTTTGTCTCCTTTGCGTCAGGGGGACGTAAACTATACTTGCTCCAACACTCTCTCTCTCTCTCTCTCTCTCTCTCTCTCACACACACACACACACACACACACACATTTTTTTTATATATGTAATAATAACGTCAGTACGTTATGTTGACAATCTATATTTTGAACTTTCCGAAGCATGAATGAAAATATAATGAAACAGTTACTGGAAACTTTCATATGCAGACGGACACATTCACCATCTGAAAATATACTGCATATACATTCCTTCAAAATAACTGAAACGGAACAAATAAAAGACTAATGTATAGAGAACTGCCACGCTTATATGTTAAGGGATGGTATAAAAGATGAGTGGCTAAAATTTATTTACATTAAAGTTTCAAGAATGAGAGAGAAGAAGGAAAAAGATACAGGGTGAGTCATAAATCTTGTCCCAAAAGTATTTATTGTATAGTTATTTTGTTTTTTTCGGCACGACTTTTGGAGCAAGTGTGGTTTACGTCCCCCTGACGCAAAAGGGGACATAAACTACACTAGGTCAAAGTTGGGAACGTAAACTACACTAGGATCTTTAGGAGACATTTTTCAAATGAATCCACCAAATAAAATATTAAAACTAACGAAACTATTACGACTTAACCTAACCAATCGTCAATATATATATATATATATATATATATATATAGGTGCTTTCCTGTTAACGGGATTACCCAACTGCCCGCCACCAAACTGTTTGTTATGCATTTTTGCTCTCGTCATTTTCGTTTAAACTAACGAAAATATCACAACTTAACCTAACCAATCATCAAGGGCGTACAGTTGACCTAACCGGGCATTCAATTGACCTAACCGGGCATTGAATTAACCTAACAGGTTAATATAACGGAAAATACCCGGTTAGGTCAACTGAATGCCCAGTTAGGGTAATTGAATGCCCGGTTAGGTCAACTGTACGCCTTTGATAATTGGTTAGGTTAAGTTGTGATATTTTCGTTAGTTTAAACGAAAATGACGAGAGCAAAAATACATCATAACACTTTGGTAGTCCCGATAATACGTAAGTACCGAATTTATTAATCATTTCAATGAAATTAGTTAATATGTAAGCGATAATCAGTTAGTAGGGGGCTAAAATGTCTTTGTTATCTAAAATCGCAGAAAAAACGTCGCTGCTTTCGGTACGTTGTCGCCACATGAATTCCGCAAGATACGAGTCCAGATGATGGCGGGCGGTTGGGTATTCCCGTTAACAGGAGAGCATATATATATATATATATATATCGAAGTTAAGCGACATTGGGTCTGGGTAGTAGTTGGATGGGAGACCGTCCTCCGCGCCCAGATTATGTAACGACCCGTGGTTCGGATCCCACGTAAACCTGTAGGTCCCCTCCGTCATATGACCTTAGATGTTGCGAAGGAGGTTAAACAACTCCAATAAAAAAAAAATATATATATATATATATCATACTGACGATTGGTTAGGTTAAGTCGTAATATTTTCGTTAGTTTTAACGTTTTATTTGATTAGGTATACGCGGACAAAGTTGGGGAACGCAAACTACATTAGGATAATGTGGGGGAACGTAAACTACACTAGGCACCACAGGGGGACGTAAACTACACACTTGCTCCGGACTTTTGACTCGCCCTGTAAATGTATTTTGTACTGTCGGGCTGACGATATCTGATCGACGCGACATAAAATCGACAAGTTGTTGTGGGTTAGCTTAGCTTCAGTTAACATAGGTTAGGTTAAGTTAGGGTTTTAGACTATCGATGTTATTTCTCGTTGACAGGTTTTTATGACACTCAAAACTGATGAGGTAAAAATAACTGACTCGGGTCGTCCAAATTGCTCCTATGCAAAGTTAGGTTACTTTTAATTTACACGCAGATACGATATCGCCATTTTAATTTACATGTCATCACTTTTTTATAGTCGTGTAAATTGAAAATAACCTACCTTGCATTGAAGATGTTTGGACTAACCAAGTTAATTTCAGTTCGCCAGTTTTGAGAGGCTATAATTTAATGAAAAGCATGTAAATTCAAACTGCGAAAACGAACAATATATATATATATATATATATATATATTATATATACGTAGGCATGTCTTGCTGATATATGAGAATATGTACACAAGATAGGGATGTGATCAAATAACAACTTTATTCTGCATCCGATTCCCCTTCCTGAAATTCAAGAACCAAAATCGTGGATATTATTCTGACTGCTGTTTGCATTGAATCACCAAAGGCATAAAGTAATGACAACAGACGACTAATTAGAGCAAAGGCAAACACAAGAAAACGACATCCTCTCATTATTTCATATTTCATATGATACACTATATATATATATATATTATATATATATATATATATATATATATATATGTGTGTGTGTGTGTGTGTGTGTATGTACCTTTCATTTGAGTTAATACCGCTTAATTAAAGTCTTTTATTCAACAATATATATGGAGATTAATTTCCTAAGCTTTTTTGTTATTATATTTTATTTGAGAATAAAAGCGTGATACTTTTTCATGTCGAGTTACAATTAAAAACTCGGTGTTTAAAATCTTTGTAAATACATACGAACGACCGTAAACTATTAAATATCTGTAATATAAGTCTCGTGTTTACTGAACAAATTGCCTTTAATGTTAAAATGGGATTACTGTTGCAATTAAAGAAAGTTAAAAAGAGAATAGGAAAAAAAAAAACACACACACACAGAGAAGGAGGAACGACCCTTCTACAAACGGTGTACAATAAGAAACAACTTTTAATTACAAACAAGCTAATTTGGAGCCCATGTTTTAAAAGAGAACTAGATTAATTATAACACGAAGCTATTGTTTCAAAGGGAAATGAGAAAGAAGAGTTTGTCCGTAATCACGCAGTCATTAAGTTATTTTGAAAGAGGGACAAAAAGAGACCATTAAGGAAATTAAAATAATTTAGCGTTCATTAATATTAGAAAAAAGGTTTTTATTACGAAAAAAATTAGACGTTTTATGGGAATCATCTTGAGTAATTTTTATTTATAGGTCTACCTTCATTGTTTTATTAGTATAATCACGCACGCTCTTCCTCTATAAGTAACGGTTAAAATGAAGTTAAATTGAAAATTTGCGCTGTAATTATGAACGTGAGAAAACATATTCCATCTCGATTATTTACTTTGTATATATTTTTTTAATCTTTTCCTTCTCCCCGCTGTGACGCAGAGCTTTATCGCAACTTTAGAGCATTTTAACGCTAGTGTAAATAAGGTATATAGTTACGTACAATGGAGGGATTCTCTTAATTGGTTCTATACACAGTATATATTTAGTAATGTTCTTGTATTTTTTGAAGGAAACCCTCGTAAATGTAGCCTGAATAAAAACGATTAAAATCTGATTCTGAATACGCGTTTTAAAGGGATACTGTCATTATATACGGACGGGATGTCCAAAAACGAATCGTACAAATTTAACTTATTTCAAATGGAATTTGTACGATTCTTTTGTGGACACCCAGTATATAGCGGACAGTTATGGTATACACGAGTGATTTCAGTGTCATTAGTATAAATCCATTCTTCTTCCTAAGTTGGAAGGAGGTCCAACCATCTCTATTTTTACATATCATATTTTCATGCATTTCCTTGATCCTTCGAAAGCTGGTAAAAGAGTATTGATTCTACGTAATATTTTTAAGGCTTGTAACGTATGCAGAACTCGATTCATAGACAAACTAAAATATCTTGAAAGCTTTCTCAAACTTGGGAATAAGATTGAAGGGGGGTGGAGGGGCGGGAGATCTGCTCGTCTTTCAGCGAGGAAAGATTTATTTATCAAAATTACGATGCTATATAGAAACCGTTCACTAGACCGATAGACGACTACGAAAATGTAGAGGAAAGGTGAAAATGGAATGAAAATGTGCTGAATAAGTATATATATATATATATATATATATAAATATATATTCTGTATATACAGGGCGTCTCATAAGGTCGGTCTCATAGGAAATGTTATTTTAAATTAAATTTACAAAATGAATAACATTAGAACTAAAACAAATGTTCAAATTGATGTCTTGTTTTGGGTCTTTTTTTTCTTTGTTGCAGGTTAAATAACACGCAATGGTTAATATGGAAGTGAGTTACACTCGTGAGGAAAAGACCTCCAATATATATTTTCGACACATTTTCATTTTAGTTTCACTTTTCTTCTAAGTTTTCCGAGCCGTCTATCAGTCAGTCTACTAAACTTTTTTAGTCGATGCTACATTATGAATTCATTTTAAAACGATTTGCCCTCCTCAGAGACTCAATCAAACTCTTAAATATTTTTAAATCATTAACTTCTTGCTTCTTACAGAAACTTATAATGATTCAGTGTTATTTGAGAAGATCAACTTCCCCAAATGATCAATTTTTAAATAGGAAAAATAGCGGTGCATAAAATAATTTTATATCGTATGTTGGGTGCATCCCTCGCGAATATATATATATATATATATATATATATATATATATATATATATATATATATATACTTTGCGAGGATACTGAACGTTTTAAATGTTATTTAAGAAAGGGGAAGAAGAAGAAGACGAAGAAGAAGAAGAAGACGAAGAAGAAGAAATAGAAAATGGGAATAGAAAGAAGTGGTAAACTAAATTGAAAAACGCTAAAAAAAAGTGAGTTGAACTTCATTCCAATTGAAATCAAAGAACGAGAGATTTATAATTCACCGACTCGTGCTTATCCGAACGGATGAGAATTTATTTACATCCATCAGTGATTTATTGACCATAAATAATTCTCAGTTCATAAAATACTTGTAAAGATTTCGTTTCAAATTTTAAATAAACGTGTCCTTCAATACTGAATAATAAGAGTTAGAATTAGATGTAAATAAGTAAAAGAATTCTACCTTTTTTTTTTTAGCTGCTTTCCTCGCATGTTTTGCTACTGTTGACATTTTTGTTGACGCTATTAGTCGTTGATGTTTGATGAAAGAAGACTGATACGAAGCCAGAAATAGCGTTTTTGTCTGTTTTTACGTAAAGTGATATAAACTTTAAAGAATTAATCATTGTTGTAGGACTTTTTATGGATATAACGTCTTGTCATGTTTAATAACTCTGTTCCTCATGGAAAACAAGGTACGACTATACAGGGTGGTCCAAAAGTCCCTATCTATTTTGCTGAAATAATAGTATTTTAGGATAAAAATGTAGTAACATAATTAGATATATATTTAATTATCAAGCTTAGGTCTAAGATTCGACGTGAGCACCCACCATCAGTGTCTCTGCAAATTTCATATCTGTCCAGTGTATTGCGGAACACATTCTCAAGCATATTTGGGTTTATTTTAGCAACTGCCGCAACAATGCGAGTTCGCAGATCCTGCAGGTCTGTAATTCTTGTTTTGTAAATCTCAGACTTTATAAACCCCACGCAAAGAAGTCTAATAGTGTTAAATCCGGAGATTGTGCTGCCAAGAGCTTGTTTCCACCACGTTCAATCCAGCAATTTGGTAAGAGCTCATCAAGGTACGCCCGAACGATGTTTGCATAGTGACATGGCCGAGAATGCCATCGAGAATGCCATCTGAACGAAGCTGGAGTTCAAGAAACTGCTGAAGCATGTCAAGCTAAATTGGCCCTGTTACCGGAGTTTCTGCAAAGAAAAAAAGGTTCGTAAATCTTCGATCTTGTCATACCCAACCAGACATTAACTTTACGAGAATCTCTCTCCCATTCGTAGAACTCGGTTGGTTTTTCACTATCCCAGATACGGCAATTATGTCGATTAACGTTTCCGCATGTGTGGAATGTCGCCTCATCGCTGAAGAGAATGTGGTTTAATTAGTTTTCGAGATAAATTTTTTCAATCAATTCTGTGCACATGGGGGCTCGTCTTGAATAATCCTCTTCGTGTAACTCGTGTTACACTTGAATTAATTATAATGGGTATATGGCAGATGCAATTTAACGTACACAAATGTTAAGTTTTGCATATAGGTTCTCGTAACAACAATTACACGTACACGATGGATGATAGACAGTTAGCAAGCGTTGACGAGGAAGTAGATTTAGGCGTACACGTATCTAAGGATTTAAAAGTTAGGAACCAGTGCCTGGAGTCTTGAGCAAAAGCTAATAGGATTATTAGGCTTCATAGCGCGTAATTTCGAATTTAAATCGAAGAATATTATATTGCCCCTTTACAAGTCCCTAGTCAGGCTTCACTTAGAATATGCCGTTCAATTTTGGTGCCCGTATCTGCGTGAAGATATTGATATGTTGGAAAGGGTTCAGCGACGCGCCACAAAACTAATTCCGTCACTACGGAACAAATTTTATGAAGATAGGATTAAAGAGTTACGTAGACTTGCATTCACTCGAAACTAGGAGATTAAGGGGGAGCTTATTGAAGTTTTCAAAATCGTTAATAAAATCTATGACGTAAATTTTGACAAATTGTTCATTTTCGATAATAGCAATACTCGTAATAACGGATTTAAATTACGTGGCAGGCGTTTCATTACTAACATCGCTAAAATCTTTTTTACGTTTAAAGTAATTGCTAAATGGAATAATCTTCCCACGTCTGTCGTGAACTCTACCAGCGTTAATATGTTTAAAAACCGTTTAGATAGGCATTTTAAAAATATTAACGTCGTTTAAAATAATAAAACGGTTGGCAGCGGGAGCTCTGGGGTAATGGTCGAGGATGAGTCCGTTGACGATTAATGCCAGCTTGTGACATGCCAGCGTGTGATATGCCAGCACTAAAATTGTATTGAAAAAAAAAATTAGACTAACACGAACTTAGATGTAGCTCGTAGCGTAAACTAACCCACATTTTGTTATACTCTTCCTACTTTTTTCTTCTTTTCTTATCCTCTCTTTACTTGCATATCTGTAGTTTGCATGGTATGACAGTGTTTGAATTAAGACTGTTTGCATGGTTTGTAAGCGTTCTTATTTTACTTCTTTTCAGCTTTCACATCTTTCCTATTCTCTTCGACTATTTTTCCGACCTGCCGGCAGTGACCGGCGGATGATGATGGTGTCTTTCTCTCTCTTTTTCTGAATGAATGTTCACCCTCGAATGATAGGTTTTGCTACTTACTTAACCCCTTATTCTCCTCTTCTAACCTCCTACTCTCTCCTTTCTCTCGGGCTAACCTTAGAGTGGATCTTAGGGTCTTTGTCAGCCTTAGCTTCTGTAGATATATATATATATATATACACACACGTATAATATGTGTATGTATATATGAGAGAGGTGGAGAGAGATTTTACAGATTTGCATGCTGACGAAGACCCTAAGATTCACTCCAAGTTAGCCCAAGAAAGAACTTATGAAAAAAAAGAAATATAAGACAAGCAAATGAAAATAAAGAACACTGAAAACTCTCATCCCATTCGTACACTTATAATAAACGTGTAAAATTTTCACACTGGAACAGTCAGTACTGGTAAAGTATAGAACAGACAAGGATCACCCTCCTCCACCAGCCACTGCTGACAGAAAAAAGTGGTGAAAAAAAATTATAGGAAAGTACGAACAAATATAATGAAAAGAATAGTTTCAAGGTTCATTCACATCGTGCGTACACTTATCTCGTGTATCCAATTACGCATTATTACACAGTGGAACATAAAGGACAACATGAAACATTAGTTTAATTAATCTAATTGACACCATACATTTTTTTACAGATTTTTTTTTATTTGTTTATTAGGGTATATACAAAAATTCATCATTTCATCGCCGCATCATTTCTTAGACTGAATTCTAAAGATCACCGTACTGAGAGAATAACTATTTAAATTTATTTACATTGCTGTCTTTCGCATTGGAATTACTTCGATAAAGGAGATATACAGGGTGGCGCAAAAGTCGCGCATCAGAGGAATTTTCACTGTTGACTATATTACTTTTTCTTTTAGGTAGGGGATGGCTGCGAAATTAACAATAGACGAGAGGGTGAGCTTGGTTTTAATGTATGGAATACCAGGTACTACAAATCGATGAATCGGTAGAGAATTTAAATTCTGTACCGATTCATCGATTTGTTGTATCTGGTATTCCATACATTAAAACCAAGCTCACCCTCTCGTCTATTGTTAATTTCGTAGCCATCCCCTACCTAAAATAAAAAATATATACAGTATATTATAGTCAACAGTGAAAATTCCTATGATGCGCGACTTTTGCGCCACCCTGTATAAATATATTTATAGATAGGGTGATAGGTAGGTATAGAAATAGATTGATATAGATATAGATAGATAGACAAAGATAGATATTTACTGCAAAAGACCTATCTGTTATGAACGAGGAATGATCGATCTCTTCTTGCCCGTAATCAGCAAAAATTACTCTCCTACAGAAGGGTCGTTTCTCGCGTTCTTATTAATTCCATCGGAAAGTCATGAAGGAAGGAAGGAAGGGATAAGAATGTCTTCCTTCATCTAACGATGAAACGGGAGAGGAACGAGGGAAATATGTCTGGGATCGCCTTTCCCTTCTTCGAAATCAGAAAAAAAAGGGGCGCGCGAAGCAGCTCAAAAACCGTCGATCGTCATTTCGAAGCCGACGTGAAGGGTTACCAAATGAACTTCAATTAATCTTTGCGAGGCTTTTCGGCCTCCATTTCACGCCAGGTTATTTCGCAGCGGATTCCTTTCGCCTTTCTCTCTCTCTCTCTCTCTCTGTGTGGTGTGTGTGTGTGTTGGGCGACCTTTTCGGGTGCGTGCCGATTTTGGGCTCCATTTCAGAGATGCTTCGAGAAAAAGAACCTCTCTCCACGCTTCGAATAAGCTCACATTGTCCAATTAGAACTTCTCTCCTTTATGATGTTTTTTTAATTTTTCTTATTCTGAAGTTCTTTACTAATTTTATTTATTTTATTTTTCTATTTAGTCATGTCCAAATTTTGTTGTATTCCGTCCTGTATTTCGAAATACAGAGAATGATTTAAATTTTTATGTTCATCGAGAGTTGTTTCTTTTGCAATCAGAAAAATCAGTAAAATCAACAGTAGTTAAAATCATGCCTGAAATGTTATTTGGGTTAAACTATATCTTAAATTTCCATTTAGCATAACACACACACACACATATATATATATATATATATATATATATAATGCACTTATAGATTCATGTAACGAATAAACGAGATAATTTTTTTGTTTCAAAGCCTATTTATTTAAACGATTGTGTTATGAAGAATGCCTCATTTCAATTAATAATAGATTTTCAGAGCTCGTTATCGACATTATACCTTCGTTTACCTTTGTTTTTGCTTTCGCCCCAATTGTTCATTCTGACAAAGCTCAAGCTTGGCATTCCATCTTAGACCCACAGTTTAACGTGGAATTTCAACTACTCCCCACCGACAGCCCAGCGTCTTAACCATTAGGCAACCCAGGGTACCCATTTATCTACCAACCAATTTCTTTATTGTGTGGAAGGATGAAGAGCTGGGTTTTGCTGCCGCCGCCTACCGTCACCGGGTCTCGATCCCGGGGCCGGTGGATTCGTAGTCAGCGACGCTAACCACTATACCACCGAAGCACATTAAGCACATTAAGCACTTTAAGTAATACATGTAAAATATTTTTCTAATTGTACACACACACACACACACACACACACACACACACACACACACACATATATATATAATGGAAATGCAGCAGATGTACTATACAAAGAAAACAAAAATAAAGAACCAAATTTAGAATGTACCGTGACAACAATAATTTTGTATCACTTTTTTACGCGGTCTGTACCACATTAACACATAATCTAGTATTTCATTTCTAAATATCAAAGCGTAAAAATAATAAAAAATCTAACATACGTAAATGAAGTGTCCATAATCACACTAAATTACGAGTAGATTAAAAAAACCTGAGGCTAATTAACATTAAATTTATGAAGCTGGTCCAATTAAGTATCCTTTTTCATTATTCCTGTTTACGCATTTGCATTTAAAATTGCCTGCATAATGGAAGTAATTACAGTGAGTACACGCTAACTTTCCTAATGATACCAGCAATATGACTCTACTTTCTAATTGCATTAGTTTCCCTCTCGTGTTTATGAACTTTATAATATCCATGAAAGTTTCTATGAGAACGTAAAAGTATTGTCCGCATAAAAAATGTATTCATAAGCTTTGCATTTGACGTGCCAGAGATCAAAAGGAATATTTTAAAGCTTCTCGGAACGTAAACTTTATTTTTCGCTTTGACTCTTAATTCTTTCTCGTTTCTTTTCTGATGCTATGACGTTACAGAGAGCAGATTTCGCTGTTTTGGGATTCTGTTTTATAGAATTAGGCTCTCCATTCAAAATAAGTAATTTACTGCAACTTCTGAAAGGCTTAAGTGAATACCCTTGTTTATCCTGACTTAGTCGTGCATACATAATTTTTTTATACATTTACAGAGTTAAGTAAAGGTTAAAATTAATTATAATAATTAGTTTGCATTTTATTGAAGAAAGCACATATAGCTGAGTTTAATAGCAAACATTGTTACAATAAGTGGTTTTATAGCAAGAGACATAATAAACATCTGCAACATTTGCAGTATAGAACTGTAGTGCACAGCAACAGCTTGAAAGCTTTTCACTTAGAGATCCAATTTCTGAGGGGTTTCATACTACAAATGCAACACAAAGTTGGCAAAAGAACTTCGAAAAACTGAATTTCCGTGAAAATAATTAGTCACTTCATTCTGAAACCACGAACCTAAAAGATCGAAGGTCACCCAGCTTCGTATCGAGTTGATTGGTAAGTGAAGCTCCTTAAAAATACAGTACAGTTCAGGAGTAGTGAGACATACATCTGATTTTATTGGATTTTATATAACTATCTTAAGTGAACCCTTCTTATGCTTGTCAAGACAGAAAGAAGTTTATAATTCTACCCAAACGAGAGTATATATACAAGGTGATTCTTTAATTATGCCACACATTAAAAAAATAATTAGAAGCCAATTTATTAACTTGTATTACGTTCATGAAACTTCGCACAATTACTGTGGAAGGATAGCTTTTTTTTTATGCAGAGACAGTGTGGTTTTGTGAAATTATGTGATAAATTCGGCCACTAATTTCTTATCATTGCCTCTAGCGTTTCAGCAGAACTAATTTTATGTTACATCACTGGTTTTGGAACTTCCAATGTCCTCGAGTTTTCCTCGAAGTCTCGGTCCTTTAGAGCCTCCAGTAAGAGGAGATTGTAGAGCTTGAGGTCAAGGACAGGTAACAGAGAAGGCCATGCAAGACCACAGGACTCTGAGTCCAATTCTTTTTATGTAAAAATCCCAAACGTTTTTTGCTGTATGAGGTCCTGCTTTGTCCTGCTGAAACCAGACTCTGTCTATATTAGTGTCCTTACCCATAAAAAACTGAGGCAAATATTTTGGTTCACCGTTGTATCAGTAAAGAATGGACCAGCAAAGTTCTCATGCTAAAGACCGCGATAAGACATTACACTGGCCGGATTCGTCACGTAATTTTGCAGATGTTCTGTGCCTTTAAAAAAATCTTTCCACGGTCATCATGCAAAACTTTGTAAAATAAGTTAACTCAATGATTTTTAATTGATTTTTGAACCTGTGCCATAATTAACCATTGACACTGTTAATAACAAACGATACAAGACTTCAGAATAAATTATTTAGGTTAGAACAACGTTTATCAAACTTTTTTTTTAATCCAACGCCCACCTTTAAACTGAAGTCAATCATTTACACCCCACTTATTTCAACTGCAAATGGCATTCACGGAATGTAATTTATTGGTAATGTAATGGAACATCATGAATGCTAGGTAGGGTCAATGAGAGGTTAAATCAATGTCTTAATTACGAGTTCAATAAACCAACCAGCACGTGACGTCATGCGATTGGGAGAGCGGAGAGGCGCCATTTGTACCCGGCTTTTGCATTTCAGAATTTACTTGTGTTGTGACTTGTGGAAATAGTTATTTTGGTGATTAATGTGTTAATTTCGTATATTTTACAGCTGGATAAGAGTTTCCAGACGTAAAGTATAGAATTTCTAACATAAAGAGCTAAAAGTTTAGTGATGTTAGAAGAAGTTAAAGTCTAACAGAAGTTTAAGAAGTTTAACGACGTAAGAAACATTTAAAGTATGACAACGTAAAATTCTGAAAAAGGTTTACGACGAATTGGCGTTAAAAAGTTAAAAGCGTTGACAACGTTAAGACACTAAAAACTTATTGTCAAAAGTTTTAAAGATTTAAGTTATTTGTGTGCAATTATTTGGAGTGGCATTTTAAAATTTTGAAGGATGCCTTTGAGGTAAGAGTTGTCATTTTTCTTGGAGAAAATCTTTCATGATAATTATAGTGATTATATGGTGAAATAGGAATGTGTATTTAACGAAATAAATTTGGCATAGGAGGAAGCCAGTCTTGAGCGTTATTTACAATAATCAATCAGCCTGGCAAGTGACCTGCCCCAAGTTACGTTGTCGAGTTGCCCATCATTGCAATTTGGAGAGTTCATAGTGCCTGGATAAAGGTGGAATCCGTGCTGACGACAGTTTTTCTCATCGTTGTTGAGACCTTCCCCATTTGATCGATTACAAAAGTTGGTCAATTTTTGATAGTCACCGGACATTGTTTTTCTGATGGAAAAATATGGGATCAAGTAAAGATAAGCACCCCCAACCTTTTTTAGTTAGCTTTATAAGGCTAACTAACGAAAATATCACGACTTAACCTAACCAATCGTTAGGTCAACTGTACGCCCTTGACGATTGGTTAGGTTAGGTCGTGATATTTTCGTTAGTTAGCCTTATAAAGCTAACTAAAAAAGGTTGGGGGTGTTTATCTTTACTTGATCCAAAATATGTTTTCTTGGTGTGTTTTTAGGTGATTCGAATGATTTTGACCATCGTTTCTATAGCAAATCACTCGTTTTTGAGTTAGCGTGATTTTCGTTAGTTTTAACGAAAATATCACGACTAAACCTAACCAATCGTCAAGGACGTACAGTTGACCTAACCGGGCATTCAATTAACTTAACTGGGTATTTAGTTGACCTAACCGGGCATTCAATGAACCTAACAGGTCAAAATCATTCGAATCACCTAAAAACACACCAAAAAAACTTTTTTCATTAGAAATTTTAGAATCAGATGACCAAAGAAGGCTGACCTAACCTTATCGTAGCCACGTTTTCGTAACCGGGGGCTCCGCGAGGTGGAAGGCTGAGGTTCGTCTGTTCGCTGATTGGGGAGGATAAAGTTGAGCTGCTTGGCGTAGGAAGTTATGCAAATCTCGGGTAGTTATTTGTTTTTACACCCAGTCTGTTTTTATGATGAGAACAAATTTTTTGGTCAATTTTGAGGTGTTTTGCACGAATCTGCCATCCGTTTCCTGTGCAAATGCGTAGTTTTCGAGATATCGTCACCTCGAAAACTACGCATTTGCACAGGAAACGGATGGCAGTTTCGTACAAAACACCTCAAAATTAACCAGAAAAGTTTGCTCTCGTCATTTTCGTTTAAACTAACGAAAATATCACGACTTAACCAATCATCAAGGGCGTACAGTTGACCTAACCGGGCATTCAATTGACCTAACCGGGCATTCAATTGACCTAACAGGTTAATATTGGTTATTTCACCTAAATATCTTCTGATCTTTTCTTATTAGGCACTCTCTGTCACATTTCGGACAAGTTAAGGATGAGAGAATAACGCCGTAATTGATAAAAACATCCAATCCTTTGTCTTCATCTAGGGCACATGACGAATCAAGTTCTCAAAGTCGAAATCACACGAACGGCACGTCATAATTCAATCACAAGCACCACCAAACTGAATCCAATTAGAAAAAAAAAACAGCCAGAACAAAAACCAACTAGTTAAGTCGCAGAGTAGCGAAAAAATAGCGCAATCAGGAAAAATATTTTATTAAAAAAAGTACATTATAGCCAAAACAGGAAATATATTTTATTAAGAAAAATACATTTAAACAAATTTGCACAACATAAGATATATATTTTCTTAGTCAATTTTGAATGGCAATTCAATATATTATACTGTTTTAACCGCGCGTGAGCGGGTGAAAAGACTAATATTAACCAAATCTCGCCCCCTTCCGTATTTTGACTTGCTAAACTTCGACAAAGTGTCTCAACAAGGCAAAACGAACCTTCTATCGTGTGAATAATAACACACGCACTTTGTCAAAGAATATTTTAGTACTTCCATTTTTCCCAGGCTTTTTAGGCATTGCTAATATACTTAAACTTTTGAATATTAATGTAGTATTTTCATATAACAATATTGTGAAAAATATTATACAGGGTGTCCCATAAGTCCGGCATCATAGAAAAAATAATAAAAAAAGGCAAGACAAAAGCTTTTATTTACAGAACGTGCTCAATACGTCCACCATTGTTTTCAATACACAAATTCAGACGTGATACCCAGTCAGCAAGCACACGGTGAATGATGTCAGGAGTAATGGTGTTACATGCCCCAATAATGCGCTGCCGCAAATGTTCAACACTCCTAATTTTCTCTGCGTATACCAGCGCTTTCAAGTGGCCCCAGAGATAAAAATCTAGTGCGTGAGATCCGGGCTTCTAGCTGGCCATTCCACAGGCCCTCGACGTCCTATCCAATGACCAGGGAATTGTTGGTACATGTATTCCCTTACTTGGGTGCTGTAATGTGCAGGAGCGCCGTCTTGCTGGAGCCATGTTGGGAAATTTCCTTCTTCGTTCAAGACACATGGAAATGATTCTTCCTTGAGCATACGTAGGTAGGTGCCTCCAGTGACATGTTCATCGAAAAAGAGGGGGCCTATGATGCGATCCTTCCAAATGCCACACCATACCATCACCCGAGATGCACCTTGTTCCTTTGAAGAGGTATACCAGTGAGGGTTGTTTTGAGACCAGTAGCGGGTGTTCTGTCGATTTACCTCACCATTTCCATAAAAAACAGCCTCGTCACTGAACAGAATGGTGGACGGGAAATTGGCATCCCGAGCATATGAATTATGGTTTGTAGAAATAGAAAAATATGAATTTCTCCTATGATGCCGGACTTATGGGACACCCTGTAGTTAAAAATAGCCCTACCAATAACTCAGGCATTATCTATAAAATTGGTTGTAAACAATGTGATTCCTTTTACATTGGTCAGACGGGAAAGAATTTGGACACGCGTGTAAAACAGCATCAATATTCCGTTAGAACGGGACAGTCGTCCAGTGCCCTTTTTGTCCATTTGTCAGAGTTATCTCACTGTATTGATTGGAATAATGCTTCAGTTTTGTTTCACTCTAGCAACATTGTTAATAGAAATATTCTTGAGTCTGCTATTATCCAACTTACAAATAACTTTAACATGAGCCAAGGTCTTTTTCCACTTGATCCTGTTGTTTTGAATTCGTTCAGAACGGATTTAGACAAGAAGGGCAGAGTGCTATAACTTTGGTAGTTTTCCCTTATAAATTTGTATGCTCCTCCCACAATTTTTATTGCTATATTTATTATATATATATATTTTTTGTGACCTATATATAGTCTCGAACTCTTTATTTACTTCAGTGTTCATGAGGATGTCATTAGACGATTCAAGCGCTTGAGCACCATCCTGTTTTTCCTTTCCTTCGTGTTTTTTTTCATCATAAATATTTTTCATGTGTTACTTTCGTGAAATAATTTATATATATTATATATATATAATATATTAATATATTATTATATATATATATATATATCTATATAATATATATATATGGGATGAATTTCACAATTAAACACGTGAATGAATGAATGATGCAAACCCACTAGGAAAAAGAAAAATTATTCCAAGGCCTTCCGTGTATTCAGAAGTACACCGTCGAATTATCCGTATTCCCTGACGAGGTGTACTTCTGAATACACGAAAGGCCTTGGAATCATTTTTCTCTTTCCTTGTGGGTTTGCAAGCCATGCCAAAGAAACAAGTGTTTAGTAAAATTTAAGAACCGAGAGACAGCTAGGTCACAACCCGTAAGCCATGCGCACACATTCGGATCACCGGACGGTAACATGATTGAAGCGTCATGTTGACGTCTCCATTACATCCGCTTCAAGGAGTGCTGTCTGGAATGTAAAGTTTTACTCAGCGGTGTTGGCAAATGTTGTTGCTTCTTTAAATATCGGACAAACGCTCATTAGTCACATCGTTAACCACCTCGCGTCCCCTTTCGGCAGGTCTTGCACCCTCTAGGGACGGCGCACCCTACAGTTAGGAAACGCTAGGTTAGAATTATGACATATACAACATGACCAATGAAAGTATTAGCTTCATTTTTTTATTTTTAGTCCCTTAATTTTATCGAATTATCTGTATTCTCGTTTGTGTCACTTTCCTTTTCGTTGAGAATCAATGTCAGAACCATTGAGTTCGCATTGACAATACAGGTTTCGAATATTCTTAACGTATTAGACGATAAATTTCTGAAATTCTTCGGGGAAGAATAAAAGTGACTCATTCTTGAAAACGGCTTCAGAGCAGGTTATTTCTCATGACAAAAACTGGTCATTCATCCTCTCTGTAAATTTAGCTTTATATTTTCAAATCTACAAGAATTATACAGAAAAAAAAAGCTTTCTTATTACAGTTTTCTGTAGCCCGGCATTGTTGCATTGAAATAAATGTTATATATTTGTTTTTAAAATTCTTAAATATTTTCTTACTAGTTCTGGTAACATTTTAGTGTGTGTATATAGGGGGCCTACCTTCTATTTTCCGGGCAAATATTATTATCTCTATCTCTATCTCTATCTCTATCTCTTTCTTGAATTATCAAAGCACTGTACAGAAGTCGAAATGAGGGCCTTAAAAGTACAAGGTTATATTAAAAGACAGTTTCAGTTTAGAAACAAGGAGATTGTAATCTCTCTCTACAGTTCACTACTTAGACCTCAATTCGAGTATTGTGTGCAGCTTTGGTCTTCGTCTCTTAAAATCTGTTTGCCTTAGAGACCAGGTGGCTGTGCGGTTGGCTTATTCAAGTTTTCAAGATGCTCAAAGGAATAGACAGAGTCGACTACAGGAAATTATAATCATTTAATACAAATCCGACAAGAAATAATGGTTTTAAATTGTAACTTAAAACGTTTAATACCTCCGTATGTGGTAATTTCTTCTTCTATAAATTAGTTTGTATCTAGAACCAACTTCTTTCGGAGGTTTTCAAAAAAAAAAATGTTTAAAATGGCTAAAAATAGGTTGAGCAAAGTTCTGAATACACTCAGGGTTTAAGCCTACCTCCATATAATATAATTTAAGAAAATATTATAACATAATCCTATGGAAAGTTTTTAAACATTCTTTCTATACTTAATTCCCCCCCCCCCCTCCACTTTAGAGAGGCGTCTCTGGTGCCCCACATAGCATGATCAACCATCGAACAACTCTTTTTTGTCACTTCTCTCATAAACATCTCTAAGTGGGAGACTCTTAAATTCGCCGAAGCAACAACGCGTGATTATCCACGAAACACTTTCATTCTCCAAAAGAACAAATACACAGGGATAGGTACAGGGACTTTCCATTGATGTTCCTCGCCGGAAAGAGATTTTCCCTACTCTCGCGGTGGCACAACATCGCGAATTATGAACGACTATATATCACTTGCTGCATAAACACCTTTCAGGACGAGAGAAAAGTTGAAACTCGGCGACATTCAAAGAGTTGGCAGACACATGCACATCACAGACATTCAATTACAGAAAACACACACACACCACTTGCCTGCCTTGTTAATAGATTAGATAAGTATTTTGTAGAAATACATAATTTCCTAATGAACAAATAAATAAATAAAAATGCATGACATGGATAAGGTAAGGTAAAGTTGCGTTTCTATCGTCCCTACTTCTTTTTTTTTTCTCTTGAGTGGTTGGGTGCATGTATAAAGTGAGGGCATGGTGTGGAAAATCTGATTTCCTTTCTCAATTCCTGTTTCAACCCCATTCCTGTAGAAACATTTCATCACCTTGTCAGCTTGATGGTTTTGCGTCGGTGAAGACATGGAGCGTTTGCTTAATCCTTTTGGGTCTAACCTGGAATGGGCCATGGGGTTTTCGTTGGACCGATACTCTAGGTAAATAGAGCTGTAAATATTTTGTATAAAATCAAAACGTATGTTCGAGATTTTTGAGACGATACAAAGCAGTTGATATACGATTGGCACAAACATATGATGATGTTAGTTTATACAACCATGCTCTCTAGTGTACGATTTGTGTGCAAAATGTAATTGTCGAGCTTGTTTATATATTTTCTTGTTTCCCGTAAAATTTCCTTGGGCTCCTTTTCCAGGGTATTTTCTTTAACCTTTTTCCATACTTGCCTCTGGTGGGCAGGGACGGAGGGTAGAGAGAGAGAGAGAAGCCTTATGCTTTTCTACCCAGTTTTCTACGACTGCTAGAACAATTAAAAAATGCACTAGTTCGATAACAGGAACCTTCCTGAGTGGACGGAAAAGTCTTTCAAGCTTCCTCTTGTCCTTGTAAAACACACACACACACACACAACACACACATTCTCTCTCTCTCTCTCTCTCTCTCTCTCTCTCTCTCTCTCATATATATATATATATATATATATATATGCATATAACTGCAATGACCGCGCAGTATATAAATGAATAGAAACGACATAAGTACTAAGGAACGTTTCTGCACCGAGGAGGAGATAACGAATAAATGAAAAATGAGGCGAACCGCCCGGGAATCGAACCCAGGGCAACCGGCAATTGGAAGGCCCTGGGTTCGATTCCCGGGCGGTTCGCCTCATTTTTCATTTATTCGTTATCTCTCCTCCTCGTGTGCAGAAACGTTCCTTAGTACTTATGTCGTTTCTATTCATATATATATATAACTGTAGTGGATAGCATATCTGACCGGCAATCGGAAGATCCTGGGTTCGATTCCCGGGCGGTTACCTCATTTTTCATTTGTTCGTTATTTCTCTTCCTCGTGTGCAGAACACTCCTCTATACTTACGTCGTTTCTATACATATATATATATATATATATATATATATATACAGTATATAGGAAATGAAATGAAATGAAAAGGTTTATTGGCAGACTATAGTCCATATGACAAATATTATTAAAACAATGACAGTTCATATACTAAGGATAGAAATATATACAATTGATTAGAAATAATACTGTAATGTCGAAGTTAAGTGGAGCTACAGACAGACGTTTTCGTACCAAGAAGTCCATAGCTTAGAGGATAAATGGCAGGACTCATGGATAGCTTGGATGATCGGGTTGGTTGATTTTTTAATTCTTTGCATTAGACTGTGTTGAGCACGTCTTGTTACCTCCGAAAAGCTCGGGACATTGCGGGTGGCAAACATTTGAGAAACTGAGCATCTCGGAGGTAATTTATGTAAGAGTTTAAAAGACCTGTTATACAGCAAATTTAGAGTTCTACCAGAACCATTTTTATAATTCACCCACAGTTGCTGTCCGTATATATTACTGCAGAAAGTACGAAAGAGAGTGTCTTTAGCTTCACTTGTACAGAATCGAAAGTTCTTTATGGTCATATTCGCTTTACCACACAGGCTTCGAGATTGTTTTCTTATATCCGAGTCATCACTCAAGGAGCTGGTAATAGTTTGACCCAAATACTTAAACTCTTGTACTTCCTCAATTATTTCACCATTCATTTTAAACCTTATATCAGCTGGCTCATTACAGCTTTCAGGATGAAATTACATAACCTTAGTTTTTGTAACATTAAAAAGAATATCATGTTTCTGCGAATACTCTTCGCAGACTTTTAGTAGCCGATCCAGACCTTTAACAGAGGGACTTATTAACACCATATCATCGGCATAAACTAAGTTATTTATCCTTGTGTTATCTATACAACATCCCACTGTTGCCTCGTTAAGTGAAGCAATTAATCCGTCGATATACACATTAAACAGCATAGGGGAGAGCATGGAGCCTTGTCTCACCCCGCAAGAGGAGCCAAAACACTCGGATAGTACATTGCCCCACCTAACAGTGAAAGATTGGTGGGAATACCAAAATTTCAATAAATTTAATTTGTACATGGGAACCTTCCTGTCTTCTAGTTTTGCAAATAAAATATTGTGGTTCACCCAATCATATGCTTTACTTATATCCAGGAAACAACTATAAATAGTTAAATTACTGTTAATGTATTTAGATATTGTTTCTTAAGTACATAGATACACAGGTCAGTTGAGTGGGACCTTTTAAAGCCAAACTGATTAGATGTTCATAGGAAATCATTTGATCGGCGTAACAAGAGTTTTTCTAGTAGTTTCGAGAAGCAGGAAGCGACAGCAATAGGCCTGTAATTATTGCTGAACAGAATGTCTCCGTACTTATTTTTGACCAGGGGCTGACGCAGAACCAGAATTTAACTCTTTAATTAACCTCTTTACTTCAGAAAATGATACCAAGTATTTTCCCTTGTCCCTCCTACAATCGTTTCGCTGCAGTCTATCTTAAGATTATCCTTACTCACACTGTTAAGAATGTTAGAGTAGTGGTTTTTCCACAGCTTTGCAATTTCATCCTCCCCGACACCCCATCGATTGTCGGAGGGAGGACATTTTTGACACCCGTTTCATTCTTAACAAATTTCCAAAATTTGTTATCGTTATTCATGCGAGCTTCACAGGCTTTTGATGCTCGAATAGACTCTTCTTCCTGTTTACATCACCTTATGGCCGCCTTATACTGACCCCGACTTCTACACATATTCAAGTATACTGGTCCTAATCTGGATCTACCATGAAAGCACCACAAATCATAGGCGTCTTTCGATTCCCTCTTCAGGGGGGCAATAAAATCATTCCATCCAGGAATAATCTTAGTATGATAGTTGTAAGATTTAATCAGGGTTCTTCCTGCTTCTCTTATCAGGGATATTATCTTACTATAATACCTATCTATGAGTTTACAGTGAGAATCATTTGAGTAAGGATTATTACAGGCAAGGTGCATAATTTCTAAGTTATTAAAGAGGTGACTTGTTCTGTCTTTGTATTCTATTCTCTGCTGCATCGTAACATTGGACCAATCGATGCGATTATTCTCACCTATTGAGTTCTTGTTAAGTCGTGTTGCGCATAAATTGGTAACGTTAATCAGTATTTCTAATGGTCTATGATCAGACAGAAGGAAATCATGCAAAATATGAATTGTAACAATTCGATCCTTTAGATTATTACTAGTGAAACAGTGATCAATCCATCTGGTGGTACCAACTTATGTAAAATTACCACTGGTTACCCTTAAAACATCTACATCACTAATACTTAAATTGGCCGACTCGCACATGTTACCCAATTCTACAAAGAATTCCGAGTTCACATGTGCGTTAAAGTCCCCCATTATTATACAGTGAGAATATTTGGGGTTATCTGATAATGACTTAATTTTGTACAGCAAATCAATGTATTCATCTAGATTACTGCCGTTGTTATATGGTAAATAGCAGTTTACAGTTAATATGCAATCATTGTTCACTTGTAATTCAATGCCTAACAACCTTACATTATCGTTTGTTAAAATTTTTATATGTTTTGACAAATTTTTCCTTATTAAGAAAGCAACACCACCAAAAGGCCTACCGTACATTAATTCATCTGACAAGTCTACCGTTGATGACGCTTGGTACATAAAGTCATCATGGATGGTAGAGAGGAATTTTAGCTCTTGCTTAGGTAGCCAGTGCTCCTGCAGGAGTATCAAATCTGCACTGTCGCAGATTTTATGAACATCTACAGTTGAATTCCTCACTGACCTGACATTATATGAGACTATTTTCAACAAGTTATCCGCCATGACTGATGGAGAATCTATTATTAGTAAGATTATTGTTATTATACACAGTACAACTTTCAGGCATTACCGTTAGGGCGCCTATTATTATTATTATTATTATTATTATTATTTTGCCTGTTATCAAATCTCCTGGAAAAGTGAATAAACTCCTTAACAATAATCCCGTCTGGTCATTGACTCATATTATACGGGTTGAAATGCGCATTTACACCTTTAATTATTACTTTAAATGAGTTATAATACGGAGATTTTGTGTTTAGTTTATTAACTAACAATATAATGTGTTCACCAATGACTTCTTCCATCATGTGTCGAATATCGCTTGCCTCGTTCGAGAGCTGAATTCGCGACACAGAGGGTGAGATTCCCCATCGGTGGCCTCGCCGCGGTGACCGGTTGAGGAAACCTTCGGGAAGGGCGCCTGTTAACAGTTACCCACCCGTCGTCCTCCTCCCTCGATCTCCCTGAGGCAGGGTTCGCCTGCCTGAGGGATGGGTGGCACAACCTTTGGGTGATAGGAGGCCCCTCCCTTACTCTGTGGCTTGGTGAGGGTCTGTTAGCGGTGTTTATACCCTGAAGGCCGCGCGTGCGCCTCCTTCTTCGGTGGGACGGAGGGAGGGGGGAACTGCGCACCGAGCGAGGCGTAATCGAACACCTTTATATATATATATAAAGGGATGGTAAAACAATATTCGCACCAGAATTAGAAACTAAAACATATACACGTAAATAAATCGTAACACGTTCGGTATCGTACGAGAAGTTTGTTCTAAGGTCAAATAGGAACATTCAGTAAGTAAAAATGTGAGACGATTAGCTATTAATAATTTGGTATCGTAATACGTAGGTTGTAAATCGTTATAATAAATGTAAACGTCGAGGAAGAGCTCCCAAATTACGGATCGAGAAATAAAATTTTAAAAATAATAATAAATTTATCCGTTGCTGTACGAACTTTAAAGGAGAGAGAGAGTTACAAGGAGGAGTTACAAGGACAAGAAGTACTTCAAAAGGGCTTGCGGCCCATACAGAGGAGGTACCAATGGCAACGGGTGCCAGGCAAAAATTCATACACCCCTCAAATAGTGTGCAAGATTCGGTCTAACCTTTTCTTGAAATGATCTACAGAGGAACTGTTCACTTCTAAAGGTAGCCTGTTCCATGTGTCACAGATCTTATAGGTAAAGTAATTCCCACACACACTAGTCTTAAACCGTTTCAAATCCAACTTCCAACCATTGTTGTGAGTTGAGTTAGCATTTAAACTAAACATGCTTCTAAAATCGACATCGTTGAACCCGCGTAAGAGCTTGAAAACCTCGATGAATTGACCGCGCAGCCTCCGAGTTTCGAGCGAAAACAAATTCAGGGCGCGTAAGCGTCGATTGTATCCCATATGCCTAACGGAAGGAATTAACTTTGTGGCCCTCGCCTGGACTCGCTCCAGCCTCTCAATATCTTTCCTGAGGGTGGGCGACCAGAACTGCACAGCATGCTCAAGGTGAGGCCGAACCAGGGAATTGTACAAAGAGAGCACAATCTCCTTGTTCCGAAATCGAAATTGCCGCCTCATATAACCCAACAACTTCTGGGCTTTCTTTTCCACCTCTACGCATTGTTTGGTAAACTTAAGGTCGCTGCTAATTAGCGCACCCAAGTCCTTTTCCAAATCAATGGCCTCAATATTACTCTCCAACATGGAGTAGTCCGACTTGGGATTGGCGTAGCCAATGTGCATAATCTTGCATTTACCCAAATTAAACGGCATTTGCCATTTTTCGGACCACTCTCCTATCCTACGTAGGGCCGCACGCAGTTCCTCGATCGCTTCGGGCGTGCCAACATTCAACATTGGCCCCAAGCTTGGTGTCATCAGCGAATTTGGCGATCCTACTGATGATGCCACCGTCGATATCACTTATGTAAATGATAAATAACAGTGGCCCCAAAACGGAACCCTGAGGAACCCCGCTAGTGACCGAGGCCCAACCCGAACTAGCCCCTTTAATTACAACCCTCTGCCGCCTATACTTCAGCCATTTTTCAATCCAGCTACTACTTCCCCATCGATCCCCAGCGCGCGGACTTTAGCTATTAGCCGGCGGTGAGGTACCTTATCAAAGGCTTTCTGAAAGTCGAGATAAAGTATATCAATCGCCCTACTCTTATCGTACTCGCTCCACATGACGTAGAAAAACTCGAGCAGGTTGGTGAGACACGACCTATGACGTCTAAACCCATGTTGGGAGTCCCCAATCAGCTTGTAGGAATGGCACCGGGTAAAAGTTTATTTTTCTTTCAACTATCCTAGCAGTAGTAGAAAACTGGATAGAAAAGTAGAAGGCTCTCTCCCCACCCTCCGCTCCCTCCCTGCCAGAGGCAGGTACGGAAAAAGGTTGAAGAAAATACCTTGACCCTGGAAAAGTAGCCAAGGAAATTTTACAGGAAAGTGGAGAATATATAAATAGCTCTATATTTAGCTTGCTCACAGAGACACCGAGCAAGCGAACTCCTGCAGAGTTTTCTGAGGTTTTAATCTTAAACTATGAGTGTGTTCAGTACTTTGTCTAGCCTATTTTTAAACAGATTTACACTTTGACTGGAAACAACCTCTGAGGGAAGTTGGTTCCAGATATTAACTATTTTATATGAAAAGAAATTTCCACAGACTGAGGTCCTAAATGTCTTTACACACTCAAATAGTGTGCAAGATTTCGTCTAACCTTTTCTTGAACTGATCCACAGAGGAACTGTTCACAACTTCCGAAGGTAACCTGTTCCATGTGTCACAGATCTTATACGTAAAGTAATTCCCACACACACTAGTCCTAAACCGTTTCAAATCCAACTTCCAACCATTGTTGCGAGTTGGGTTATCATTTAAACTAAACATACTTCTAAAATCGACATCGTTGAACCCTCGTAAGAGCTTGAAAACCTCGATCAGTTGACCGCGCAGCCTCCGAGTTTCAAGCGAAAACAAGTTCAGGGCGCGTAACCGTCGATTGTAGCCCATATGCCTAACGGAAGGGATTAACTTTGTGGCCCTCGCCTGCACTCGCTCCAGCCTCTCAATATCTTTCCTGAGGGTGGGCGACCAGAACTGCACAGCATACTCCAGGTACGGCCGAACAAGGGAATTGTACAGTGAGAGCACAATCTCCTTGTTCCGAAACTGAAATTGCCTCCTGATATAACCCAATAGTTTCTGGGCTTTCTTTTCCACCTCTACACACTGTTTCGTAAACTTAAGGTCGCTGCTAATTAGCACACCCAAGTCCTTTTCTAAATCAGTCACCTCGATATTACTGCCCAACATCGAGTAGTCCGACTTGGGATTGGCGTAGCCAATGTGCATCACTTTGCATTTACCCAAGTTAAACGGCATTTGCCATTTTTCGGACCACTCTCCTATCCTACCTAGGTCCGCACGCAGTTCCTCGATCGCTTCGGGCGTCCCAACATTGGCCCAAGCTTGGTGTCATCAGCGAATTTGGCGATCCGACTGACGATGCCACCGTCGATATCATTTATGTAAATGGTAAACAACAGCGGCCCCAAAACGGAACCCTGAGGAACCCCACTAGTGACCGAGGCCCAACCCGAACTAGCCCCTTTAATTACCACCCTCTGCCGCCTATTCCTCAGCCAGTTTTCCATCCACCTACCTATTTCCCCACCGATACCCAGCGCGCGCACTTTCGCCATTAGCCGGCGGTGAGGTACCTTATCAAAGGCTTTCTGAAAGTCGAGATAAAGTATATCAATCGCCCTACTCTTATCGTACTCACTCAACATGACGTGGAAAAACTCGAGCAAGTTGGTGAGACACGACCTATGCCGTCTAAACCCATGTTGGGAGTCCCCAAGCAGCTTGTAGGAATCCAAATGGTCAACGATTCTATCAGCTATTATCCTTTCTAATAATTTACCTACAACTGAAGTGAGACTAATAGGACGATAGTTCCCTGGACTTTCGTGATCCCCTTTCTTAAAGATAGGGGTCACGTTGGCCTCCCTCCAGTCACCAGGCACCTGGCCCATCACCAACGATTTGTTGAAGACTGTAGCCAGGTGGGGAGCCACCTGGTCGCGCACTTCTCGCAAAACACTGGGGAGAAACTGGTCTGGCCCAGGAGCCCTAAACGCGCTCAGTTTGTCTATTCTATGAGCAACGACTGTCGCGGTACATCTAGCACTATCCAGGCCAGCACCTTCGTGCCTCACAGCTGGCTCGGGGATGACGCGGGTATCCTCCCTGGTGAACACTCCCGCAAAGTACTCATTAAGCACATTAGCGATGTCCGCGTCGGAGGTCCGCAGAACGCCGCTTCCGTCCTTTAAAGGACCTATCATGCTTCTAATGGGCTTTCTACTATTAACATAACTGAAGAACTCCTTAGGGTTCCCCTTGCAGAGGCTTGCCACCCGTAGTTCTTCGTTACGTTTCGCTAGCCTAACCTTCGCCTTCACTTCCCTACACAGGCGGACATACGCTTCAGTGTTCTCGTGGGAACGATTGGCCTTCGCCCTCCTATACGCTACTTTCCTATTTCGGATAGCCGGAGCGATGCCACGATTGAACCACTTAGGCTGCGTTGAAGCAGGGGTGACCGGTTTTGAGGGTATGGCAGCAGACTGCAGCACCATAAACTCATCCCGGAATGCACTCCACACTCCCTCAACATCGCCGCCAACCTCTAACCCCATCTCTCCTACGCTATCCCTGAGGCTAACAAAGTTCGCCCGCCGGAGATCGAGCTTACTGCCTCTCGAGTTACTACGCTTCACCCGAGGGACGCACACACGGAACCTAATAAGACTGTGATCACTCCCGCCCAACGATTCGTCAACGGTGAGGCCAGTGACTAGGTTGTCTTCGGTCGTGAACACTAAGTCCAGAACGCTTTCGCCTCGTGTAGGCTCGTTGACCCACTGAGTGAGGAAGTTCTCATCAGCAAAGTCAACTAGCCTCCTCCCTTCAGCATCGGCAGTCCTGTTTTCCCACTTTATGCCGCGACAGTTGAAGTCTCCTAAAACTACACACACCCTATCCCCTAGCAGGCTACTGAGTTCGGTGTACAGGGCTGTATCCTCCTCGAGGAGGAGATGCGGAGGTCTGTACACCAAGATTAACCTATAGTTCGTCCCTCCCACGTTCAGATCGACGCCAAGCAGCTCCCGTTCCGACCGGAACTGGCAGTCAACCGGACTCAACGTGTCTCTGACGTATATTAGTACCCCACCCCTCCCCACGGGTGCGGTCTTTGCGAAACATTCTATACCCGGGAATTTCGAACTCCCCAACGTAGTCCCTACGATCAGTATGAATCCAGGACTCGGTGATAGCAACGATATCCTGGTATTCTGATGCTAAGAGCGGCCGTAGCTCGCAAAACTTGTTCCTAATTGACCTAGCATTAAAAAGCATTGCACGGAGGGAGCCTTCCCTATTCTGACCGCCCCCTAGCACGACCCGTTTCCCGAACAGCCAGGGCTGTCGGGAGTTGAAGAGCCCCTCACTAACGAGGGGGCAACTTCCGCAGGAGACTGAGCCCCCTCCAACGTAGGAGGGGAGAGAGAGAGAGAGAGAGAGAGAGAGAGAGAGAGAGAGAGAGAGAGAGAGCACCTAGAATTGAAAAACTTAGATATCTATTTCTCTTAGTTTTTTATTTAGTTCCATAAAGAGATAGATAGACAGATAAACACTTTTTTAAATCTTTTATATTTTAATACGACTCTACGATCCAAGTATTTAAATAAGTGTTTCTTTACATCATTAGTGCTTCTAAGCGCTTCATAGCTCACCCAGTACATTTGATCGGCTTTTTCTGTGTCCTGAAGAATTGATTTAATGGGCTCTGAGGAGTTAAAAAATAATATTTATATATGAGAGAATAGTTTAATTATTGTAAACTATAAACAGTTTGTACGAATAATACACGTAAGTAGAAGTCACGTTCAACATTAACTGATATTAGTTAATCCTTAATGGGGCAGCTTAGTTTTTACGTAGGGGCATATAGTGAATAGTTACCTTGTTTTTGTCATACTTGGAAGTCTGTGCACTTAAAACGAACAAAACTAAACACGACTTACCGGAAGATGAGCGAAGGTAATCGTCATTCACTCTGAGTAATAGATGGGGAAGGGGGATGAGCGTCCTCTATGTCCAGATGATGTAGTTGACCCATAGTTCCGATTCCACGTTAAGCCGTAGGTCTCCACTGTCACATGACCCTGATTGTTAGTACAGGGTCTAAACTATGCAATTAATAACAACAAAACAAAGAACTAAAATCCTCTGAAATATTTCATAAACCAAGATGTGTGTGGACATCACGACCAAGAAATATCGGTCGATGGCGACTGCTGCTTTTCTATAAGAAATTTTGTAAGTCCAGAGGCGTACTGTGTGTGTGTGTGTGTGTGTGTGTGTGTGTGTGTATGTGTATGTGTGTGTGTGAGTGACTTTTATGTGATGTTATTGCCAGAGAGAACTGAAGGCATCGCGTCTTTAAATTTGATCTCTTCGTACCCTATATACAAGGACGAAATCACAATTTCACAATTTGGATTTTCGGTTTTACAAATTTCGTTATGCAGATTTATGATGTCGGGCGTTTCAGCGTTGATAAATTCTTTATGGAGGGTTTAATTTTATTCTGTAAGATTTAATTGCTGGTTTGCAAGTATTCAAATTTATCTATCTACAGTATTTCTCTCTCTCTCAAGAAACTTTACATTCCGTACCGTAGTTTTACATATATATATATATATATATATATATATATATATATATATATATATATATATATATATATAATGCTACGCACAAGTAAAAAGAAAATTATTTCGAGGCCTTCCGTGTATTCAACAATACACCTCCCTCGAGGTGTATATTGCTGAATACACGAAAGGCCTTGCAATAAGTTTTTCTTTTTCCTTGTGGATTTGCATCATTCATTCATTTCACGTGTTTAAGTGTGATTCATCCCATATAATAAAAAAAAAAAAATATATATATATATAATCACACACGCACATACAGACACACACACACACACCTGCACATCTCTGCATAAACGAGGTATCGAAACCTAGTTTAATCTAATTTAACCTAACCTTTGTGCCATTGAACTGAGAAAGGCCTAATAAAGCGTTTCAAGCGCAATCGAGGTCTCAAAGGGTGATTTCTGTTGTCATTAAATAGAATAGTGAGGTACTCGTTAATATGGCCTAACAACCTAACCAAGCCTATCACAACGTAACCTGTGAATTATCTGTAAATTATTACATACTCGACCTCATTTATACCCAGTTGTCTGCACACACACACACACACACCACACACACACACACACCACACACACACACACCAGTATACCAACCGAATCGTTTCTAAGAACATTGTTTTTGTTATGAAACCTGACTAGGTTTTTTGTTCTACTTTTGTATGCGATCCACGGATGAAATAAATCCGATGCGGTTGACAAAAAGAAAATAAATCTGTTTGCCCATCACTGCCAGGACTGCTGTGCCAGAGTGGACAATGTTTGGAGATTCTATCGTAGACCGATGGAGTGTTTGCGTGTGACAACACCACAGGTCACATTTAATTACTTTTTACTAGATACGTGCCCCCAAAAAAAATTTACACGAATATAGTACGCCAAAATGTTATTTTTTTGCATCTACCACAACCCTATTATGATGAATATAAAAGAAAAGTTCGTTTTGAACTGGCGTAAAAATGAATACTCTCGTTTGCCTAAAACTGTATCGGACATCGCGTGTATTTTTTCGTAGTTACTGGAACATTTTCTTTTGAAGTGCTTCACTGAACACGCGAAAAGTCATTTCACATTTTTGAACCAGAGAAAACAATGAGAAGTATATTATAATCAATTAATTACCTTACATCTAAATCTCAAATTTCTTTCATAGTAGAGTTCATGGTCGATTTATCAATATTTTTAATAATTAACCCCCAAATATCATCGATAAATTTAATTAATTCTTCTGAAATTACTTCTTTACTGATAAACAAACATTTGTTTAAATATAAGACTTGGCGGGTTAAAAGGTCTAAATTTGAATGAGGGTGCTTTAGTGTTAGAACATGACTTTCATATACGTACATACTTAGTTTTAATAAAAAGGAAGTAGTTTCTAGGACTCGGCTTTAAGTTAAGAAAAAGACAGTTTAGGTTAATTTGCAGGATTTTACATTTCATAAATTTTATTTATATACTAAGTAAGCCCTGTATCAAAGAATTTGGGCTCTATAGTTTGAAAACTAATGGAACAAAAGTCTAAATCTTTTGGATCACCTGAAGATCAGGGCCCCCAGCCTTCTTTAGTTAGCTTTATAAGGCTAACTAACGAAAATATCACGACTTAACCTAACCAGTCGTTAGGTCAACTGTACGCTCTTGACGATTGGTTAGGTTAGGTCGTGATATTTTTGTTAGTTAGCCTTATAAAGCTAACTAAAGAAGGCTGGGGGCCTGATCTTCAGGTGATCCAAACTTTTAACTGCCTTCACTGGACAAATTACACTACAATACCTGATCTATCGAGCTAAAAAAAAAAAAAAAGTTGTAAACACTGAATGGACTGCAGGCGATTACTTTCCAGCTTATATGGGGCAAAGACATAACGTAACCTTGTGACGTAATTGCAAATGTATTACTGTATACAGAAAGTTAGGAGTAAAAAAAAGTCTGTTCCATACAGTTTCCTTTGCTTTATCCAGTCATATTTAACAGACCGATGAACGTGACTCTGTAACATTATTTCACTTATATAATTATGACTTGAGCTGTAAAACTTTTTTAATAGTGAGTAAAAAAATCAACACAGCTTTCAGGTTATGAGGTTACGTCCCTTTTACTTATTTGTATAGGAAAATTGAATAAAATTGGTAAGTAACTGTATGTATGATCTTATATATATATATATATATATATATATATAATATATATATTATATATATATATATATATATACACAGGGTGTTTCAGGTCGACCCTAGAAATATGGAAATTGGCGGAATTTGTAGTTTGTCATAGTAATTTCATATTTTCCATATTTCTAGGGTCGACCTGAAACACCCTGTATATTAATTATATATGATGTATAGTAAAGTATAGTAAGTATCGTATACTTTTTATGTACGTTTCATTATTTAAAAGAATACGTTATGCCCTTCGTTATAACTTCCGTTATTGTCTTTTATTTCTTGACTATTTAGATAAAAGAAAGATATGAAGTATTTAAGTGCGGAGCAGGAAAGCTCGAAGGGTTACAAAAGATAATTCAAGAAAGTTATAAATTCTACGAGTATCGGATTTTCTTCGTTCTTTTATGATCTTAAAAAGACTGTAAGGTTCGTAATTAAAGGAACAATTAAAGGACCTTTCGCTCCGGAAGAATTAAAAGACATTCTATAAAGGGAGAATTAAAGGGCATTCTAAAGGAAGAATTAAGAGGGCATTCTAAAGGAAGAATGAATAGTTCCACAAAGTTGTTCTTTCATTTTAGTAGCCTCGTAACGTAGTGAATTTATGCCTGGCGTTATCATCTTCGGAATTGGATAGGAGGAGGAACTTGTGTTGTAAGCGCCTGATGACCCGAACGTAAATTTAATTTTATTGTTGGGAACAACGTTTCAGACATATAATTTTACGAATGTCTTCTCCGTTGAGATAGTTTTTGAGGAACCATTATAATTTTATTACTTTATGCCGTGCTTATTTTGTAAACAGTAATTTCAGGGGAATATAGTTTTGTTTTATCGTGCATATAAATGAATTTGAGGTTTACTTCTCGATGCGGTTGCGGTCATTTTCTTTTTTTTTTTTTTTAAAATGTTAAAATTTTCAACGAAATTGTTGTGAAAAGCAGTTTCGGAAATGTAAATGTTAAATGAGAATCGAATGCAGTCTTTTTCGTTAAGACTGTGACCCTCTTCAAGTTCAGTTATGAAGATTTTCATGTAGTCTTTGGCCGAAAGACTTTTTGCTATAGACTCGCGTATGTTTCCTGGTGAATGTTTTCATTTTCGTTGTGGATTTTCATACCGAGTGAATAAACTTCCGAGATTCATGTTCAGATTCTCTTACATGTTCACTTATTTTTCCTAAAGATATATGCAGATTTTTAAATACTGTACGTAAAGAACTGCCGAAGTGGAGGTAATAAAAATTACATAAGTGGCATCAAAAACAATACTATTTATAATCAGGGGTGCAGTGCTGCCGGAGCGTGCCGGAGCGCCGCTCCGGCACCTCTGCAAGAGGAAGTTTGGAGAAATTACCATAACAAGCAACAAAAAAATTGTCTCCATTAATTATCAACAGTTTCTTACCAGTCTTGTGAACAATTTGCAGCACCGTATGTTCACGACAACATCCATGAAAGGTTCTCAAACTTCTGAACTCAAAGTATGTATAAATCACTGCTAAATGAAATGTATGTCCTTGAAAAAGACTACTGGCCTAATGAAATACCACCTAATTACGGAGAAGCTGAAATCTCATCTCTCTGTAAGAGGTTTAAGCTTTCTTCTTACTCTCTACTAAATGCCTTTAGAGACTATGTGGAAGATCATGGGCGCCGCATCCCCCAAGATTTACACCCATTACTGAGCTGTTCACAAGTTATTCCTATTAGTACTGCTGAGTGTGAGAGGGGATTCAGTCACATGAACTTGATAATAACAACAACACGCTCAAGAATTCTCATAAATCATGTATCAGCGCTTATGTTTGTTAAACTACATGGACCTCCTCTAGTTCAGTGGAATCCTGAGCCATATGCCATATCATGGCTGCGGTACCACAGATCGGCAGATGACACCAGGACAAGAGTTGCTTCAGACCCCCGAAAACATATCACGCCTGACCCTTTGTGGAAATTATTGTGAAACTTCCCACTGGTGGTATTTGGTAAGCACTAAGTAGTTTTAACTTCTTAAATTGATAAAATACATGATTGCTCTTTTTTCTTTATTTGCTTGATAATTATATTTATTTTATGATAATTAGTGAGTGCAAACACGAAATACTTAGTCATCGTGTGGCATATATACAGTAGAAACAGGATAGGAAATGGCAGGCTTTTGTCAGGCCCACCAGAGCTCCGGCACCTATAAAATTGGCACTGCACCCCTGTTTATAATTAAAAAACTGCTATTTTTAAATACGACTGATCCTGCATAGTCTATAGGCTGACCATACGTACCGTTTTGAACGGGACAGTACCGTTTTGTATGGGTTTTTGTATGGGTTCTGTCACTGAAGAATAATTGTAAGCTCAATATATTTATGTACTTACTTTTTCATGAATACAGAATATTACATAACCCCCGTCCCTTTTTTGCCATCCCAATGTCCCGTTTTTGTCTCAAGGAAATATGGTCAGCCTATGCATAGAGCACCGTAATACAGGACTAAACAAAAACACCTTTAAGCGATATTTTCTTTGTAAATTTTAACTTTCTTTAATTAACGAGTTTCATAAGTATACTTTTCCACTTTTTTCTTTCTTTTTCTTTTTTCTTTTCATGTCTTATCTTCCTTCTTATCTCAAGTATGTGTTGCCTCACCGTGGATCAGGAACCATAAATAACTCTCGGAGCTAATGAATGTCTGCTTAAACTTATTCTCGCTCGTAGGCGAGAGTCCATTACACGCTTTAATGAATTCTCGAGAAATTAAATCACTCTTAAATAATTAATTTAATGAATTGTAATCGTAAAAAAATTGTCTGAAAACGTATTCAATAAAAGCCATTTATTCTTATGAAAAACTCGTTTTTCCAATAGAAAAATGATTCCGTTGTTGGGTCTCTCTCTCTCTCTCTCTCTCTCTCTCTCTCTCTCTCTCTCTCTCTCTCTCTCTCTCTCTCTAGTGACCACGCGCTCAGTAAGGTCATTGGCATCAACGAAAGGGTGCAAGACTTGTGCGTCCCACTGGGCGTGAGGTTTGTTGACCCCTTCGACGTGTTTTCGGATAGGTGGGACCTTTATCAGAAGGATGGTGTCTACCTCATTGTCAAGGGTAAAGGTGTGCTAGACGCGCTGCTCGACCGGCACCTATACCGTATGGTGAGGTCAGGCCCGGGGATTGATGATGGGCCCCCACCGGGGAGAGATGATCTTGGGCCGCTGGCGGACGACCCTCCTTCCCCGTTGGAGGGGCTCAGGCTCCTGCGAAAGTTGCCCCCTCGTTGGTGAGGGGCTCCTCAACTCCCGACAGCCCTGGCTGTTCGGGAAACGGGTCGTGCTAGGGGGAGGTCAGAATAGGGAAGGCTTCCTCCGTGCATTGCTTTTTAATGCTAGGTCGATTAGGAATAAGTTTTGTGAGCTACGGGCGCTCTTAGCATCAGAATATCAGGATATCGTTGCTATCACCGAGTCCTGGATTCATACTGATCATAGGGACTACGTTGGGGAGTTCGAAATTCTCGGGTATAGAATGGTTCACAAGGACCGCACCCGTGGGGAAGGGAGGGTACTAATATACGTGAGGAACACGTTGAGCCCGGTTGACTGCCAGTTCCGATCGGAACGGGAGCTGCATGGCGTCGATTTGAACTTGGGAGGGACGAACTATAGGTTAATCTTGGTGTACAGACCTCCGCATCTCCTCCTCGAGAAGGATACAGCCCTGTACACTGAACTTCGTAGCCTGCTAGGGGACAGGGTGTGTGTGTAATTTAGGAGACTTCAACTGTCGCGGCACAAACTGGGAAGACAGGACTGCTGATGCCGTAGTAAGGAGGCTAGTTGACTTTGCTGATGAGAACTTCCTGACTTAGTGGGTCAATGGGCCTACACGAGGCGAAAGCGTTCTAGACTTAGTATTCACGACCGAAGACAACCTCGTCACTGGCTTCACCGTTGACTAATCGTTGGGCGGAAGTGATCACGGTCTGATTAGGTTCTGTGTCTGCGTCCCTCGGGTGAAGCGTAGTAACTCTAGAGGCGGTAAACTCGATCTACGGCGGGCGGACTTTATTGGCCTCCGGGATAGCGTAGGTGAGATGGGGTTAGAGGTGGGCGGCGATGTTGAGGGAGTGTGGAGCGCATTCCGGGACCAGTTTATGGTGCTGCAGTCTGCTGCCATGCCCTCAAAACCGGCCACCCCTGCTTCAACGCAGCTTAAGTGGTTCAGTCGGGACATCGCTTCGGCTATCCGAAATAGGAAAGCTGCGTATAGGATGGCGAAAGCCAATCGTTCCCATGAGAACACTGAGGCGTATGTCCGCCTCTGCAGGGAAGTGAAGGCGAAGGTTAGGCTAGCGAAACGTAACGAAGAACTACGGGTGGCAAGCCTCTGCATAGGAAACCCTGAGTAGTTCTTCAGTTATGTTAATAGTAGAAAGCCCATTAGAAGCATGATAGGTCCGTTAAAGGACGGAAGCGGCGTTCTGCGGACCTCCGACGCGGACATCGCTAATGTGCTTAATGAGTACTTTGCGCGAGTGTTCACCTGGGAGGATACCCGCGTCATCCCCGAGCCAGGCGTGAGGCACGAAGGTGCCGGCCTGGATAGTGTTAGATGTACCGCGACAGTCGTTGCCGATAGAATAGACAAACTGAGCGCGTTTAAGGCTCCTGGGCCAGACCAGTTTTTCTCCAGAGTGTTGCGGGAAGTACGCGACCAGGTGGCTCCCCACTTGGCTACGACCTTCAACAAATCGTTGGAGACGGGCCAGGTGCCTGGTGAATGGAGGGAAGCCAACGTGACTCCTATCTTTAAGAAAGGGAATCACGAAAGTCCAGGGAACTATTGTCTCATTAGTCTCACTACGGTTGTATGTAAATTATTAGAGGGGATAACGGCGGTAGGATCGTTGACTATTTGGATTCCTACAAGCTGCTTGGGGACTCACAACATGGGTTTAGACGGCATAGGTCATCTCTCACCAACCTGCTTGAGTTTTTCTACGTCATGTGGAGTGAGTACGATAAGAGTAGGGCGATTGATATACTTTATCTCGACTTTGAAAAAGTCTTTGATAAGGTACCTCACCGCCGGCTAATGGCCAAAGTCCGCGAGCTGGGTATCGGTGGGGAAGTAGGTAGCTGGATTGGAAACTGGCTGAAGAATGGGCGGAAGAGAGTTGTAATTAAAGGGGCGAGGTCGGGTTGGGCCACGGTCACTAGCGGGGTTTCTCAGGGTTCCGTTTTGGGACCACTGTTGTTTATCATTTACATAAATGATATCGACGGTGGCATCATCAGTAGGATCGCCAAATTCGCTGATGACACCAAGCTTGGGGCCAATGTTGAATATTGGGACGCCCGAAGCGATCGAGGAACTGCGTGCGGACCTAGGTAGGATAGGAGAGTGGTCCGAAAAATGGCAAATGCCGTTTAACTTGGGTAAATGCAAGGTTATGCACATTGGCTACGCCAATCCGAAGTCGGACTCCTCCATGTTGGAGAATAATATCGAGGCCACTGATTTGGAAAAGGACTTGGGTGTGATAATTAGCAGCGACCTTAAGTTTACGAAACAGTGCGTAGAGGTGGAAAAGAAAGCCCAGAAGTTGTTGAGTTATATGAGGAGGCAATTTCGATTTCGGAATAAGGAGATTGTGCTCTCTCTGTACAATTCCCTGGTTCGGCCGCACCTGGAGTATGCTGTGCAATTCTGGTCGCCCACCCTCAGGTAGGATATTGAGAGGCTGGAGCGAGTCCAGGCGAGGGCCACAAAGTTAATCCCTTCCGTTAGGCATATGGGCTACAATCGACGCTTACACCCCTGAATTTGTTTTCGTGGAAACACGGGTTCAAATATGTCGATTTTCGAAGTATGTTTAGTTTAAATGATAACTCAACTCGCAACAATGGTTGGAAGTTGGATTTGAAACTGTTTAGCACTAGTGTGTGTGGGAATTACTTTACCTATAAGATCTGTGACACGTGGAACAGGCTACCTTCAGAAGTTGTGAACAGTTCCTCTGTGGATCAGTTCAAGAATAGGTTAGACCAAATCTTGCACACTATTTGAGGGTGTAGGAAATTTTCCTTGGCACCCGTTGCCATTGGTACCTCCTCGGTATGGGCCGCAAGGCCTTTTGAGGTACTTCTTTTCCTTGTAACTCTTTCTCTCTCTCTCTCTCTCTCTCTCTCTCTCTCTCTCTCTCTCTCTCTCTCTCTCTCTATCTCTCTCTTTTATATATATATATATTAATATATATATATAATATAAATACGAAAAATTAGTTTCCATCTTCACTTCTAACAGTTTTTTAAAGTGAATGAATAATTGATATGTAACAATAGTTAAATATAAAGAGACAATAAATAGAGGGATTTCAACTACAACATCATAACCCTTAAATAAGCCATCAAAATCAGTCATAAGAGACCACTGTCATCTTCACAACCACCCCCTACACCCGATCTTTTTCACAATTATCGTTTTTGCAAACCAACCCGCCGATCTCCCGATCCTAGCGTTTTTGTAAATTCTCGGTCACAACAAACTATCCTTCAACGATGACAGTTCCGCCTTCAACTTAAGCATCGTGAAATAAACCCTCCTACCGAACAATTAAAATTTACCTCCATTGCGGCCATTGCGGAAGCAATTTTCGAGCCAACTAATCTTCTCTTTTCATGAGCCAGTGGAATGGCCTCCATATTCATCTGATCTCCATGACTTTTTTTGGGGGGGGATTACATAAGACAGGATCTATTCTATTAAGCCTAAGACAATTGAAGACCTAAAGCCTATGAGATAATCAACAACATCTCAGCTGATCTATATCCAAAAATTATCAAATTTGTGTAAGGTTGAATATTGTGTTGGAAAAAATGTTGATTACACTAAACATGTTGATTGACAAAAGATAATAAACTCCTATTTTTTACATACCTATTGCATTTGTCTCTCTCTCGCTCCTTTTTTTTTTTTTTTTTTTTTTTTACCTGAAAACATTTTTTTAAAACCGGGATATTTTTGGGGAACACTTGGTATTTTAACTATTTATTTACTTTTATATCTTAACATCTCTTATATATTTATTGGTTTATTATATGTAACTATTGTTACATGTAATTATTTGTTCATTTTAAAAAAAAAAATTTAACCCTGAACATGGAAACTAATTTTCTGAAACGTTTGCTAATAAAAGTACAAGATGTAGCAGTTCTTCTTTCTTCTGTTCTTTGCTAAATTGCGCTTCCCTTAGAACAAAGATTAAATGGATAAATGTATCTTACTCCAATTACAATAAAGAGATTAGCTGAAAGTAAAGAAATAAAATGCATCGCTGTGGCCCCCAAATTGTTTCTTGAAATGAAATAAATATATATTATACATAAAAATAATGGTGCAAAAATAATTTATGTTCCTTATATATATATATATATATATATATATATATATACTGCAAACAACACAGTATAATTAATGTAAAGAACGACGCTTGTGTAGAAGAACGTTCCGCACAAGATGAGGAGGGAGAACGAACAAATGAAAAATGAGGCAGCCACCCAGGAATCGAACGTTCTTCTACACAAGCGTCGTTCTTTGCATATATATATATATATATATATATATATATATATATCTTATTATATAATGTAGGGATGATGTCTGTCTGTTCTATGTTAGTTTATACTCTCCTAAACTGCTTGGGCAATCTTCATCAAATTTAGTATACGCATTAAGGGAGCACCAGGGAAGGTTTTAGTAACACACCCGCCTCTTTCAGTTTCTCCCTTGATTGTGTTTTGGGGTTTTTTGCTGCGCAAGGTACAACGGACCCTCCTAGTATATATATATGGTGGTCTTAAATTTCCAAACTGTTCAAGTTTAGAACACTTTCACATAATGACCATCATTCGTCGCTACAGTGCGTACTGGACTCTCGAACTCTATTAGAGCATTAATTGTAAAATGCTCTTGTGGAAGGAACCCCCAAAACCTCTAATTTTTTACTTAATTCTGCCAGACCCTTGGGTATGTCACGATACAAAAGTGTAACTTATCCTCCTGATAAAAATCCAAAAGAGTTAGATCAGATGATTGAGGCGATGGTGGTCATCATGTGGAAGTGTACCAAACTCGAGCAGTTTGGAAATATATATATATATATATATATATATATGCTGCAAATCCACAAGGAAAAAAGAAAAACGATTCCAAGGCCTTTCGTGGATTCAGAGCTACACCTCGTCAGGGAATGAAGACAGAAGGCAAGGTGCCCATAAATATATACAACGTAGCTGAAACCAAAGCAATTAACACATACTTAACAAGAGTTAATGAGAGGCAGAAGGGATTTTAACAGGATATTGTCAATCTTATACATTCCCGCACTGATATTGAAATTGTTTTTAAAATGAATAAATGCACATTCTACAATATTTCTTTCTACTATATCTCTGTTTTTAACAAGCGCTTTAGAACTATCCCACTTGATGCTATGATTACATCTATACATATGGTTAAACAAAGCATTGGAATTATTAGCTGTTCTACACGCATATTTATGCTGTTTTACCCTAATATCTAACGTTTTACCCGTTTGGCCTATATATACACACATCCAATAACATTTTCCGGGCTATTCTTTATTAGGCATGATTTAACAGTATTATTATACTTAAAGACTACATTGATGCCAATTGCTTTAAGTAAAGTCGGGAGATATTGAAAATTAACATGGTAAGGTAGGCTAAGGATATTTTTACGCTCAAATTCCTTTACAGTTTCATTATTATAATACCTATTCTTGGCTTTCCTAAGACAGTTATCTAAAAATGAAATAGGATAACATAATTTAGTACCAATATTCATGATATTGCAGAACTCGGAATCTAAAAATTCAGGACTGACCACTCTCAATGCTCTAAGAAACATAGCAGAGAAAATAGAGGATTTAATTGAGGGATGATGATCAGAATAAAAATGCACATTAGAGTTATTATTAGTAGGCTTGCGATAGACTTCAAATTTGAACTGATTAGAGCATCTCCAAATTTTTAGATCCAGAAAAGAGAGGCTTCCATCATTTTCTTTTTCAACTGTGAACTTAATAGATGGGACTAAATTGTTGAGCCTACCAAGAAATAAGTCAACATCCAAATTATGTGCATTTTTATTCTGATCGGCATCCCTCAATTAAATCCTCTATTTTCTCTGCTATGTTTCTTAGAGCATTGAGAGTGATCAGTCCCTAATTTTTAGATTCTGAGTTCTGCAATATCATGAATATTGGTACTAAATTATGTTGTCCTATTTCATTTTTAGATAACTGTCTTAGGAAAGCCAAGAATAGGTATTATAATAATGTAACTGTAAAGGAATTTGAGTGTAAAAATATCCTTAGCCTACCTTACCATGTTAATTTTTAATATCTCCCGACTTTACTTAAAGCAATTGGCATCAATGTAGTCTTTAAGTACTGTATAATAATACTGTTAAATCATGCCTAATAAAGAATAGCCCGGAAAATGTTATTGGATGTGTATTCGATTGGATGTACACAATGTAACTCAGTATATATAGGCCAAACGGGTAAAACGTTAGATATTAGGGTAAAACAGCATAAATATGCGTGTAGAACAGGTAATAATTCCAATGCTTTGTTTAACCATATGTATAGATGTAATCATAGCATCAAGTGGGATAGTTCTAAAGCGCTTGTTAAAAACAGAGATATAGTAGAAAGAAATATTGTAGAATGTGCATTTATTCATTTTAAAAACAATTTCAATATCAGTACGGGAATGTATAAGATTGACAATATCCTGTTAAAATCCCTTCTGCCTCTCATTAACTCTTGTTAAGTGTTTGTTAATTGCTTTGCTTTCCGCTACGTTGTATATATTTATGGGCACCTTGCCTTCTGTCTTCATTCTCTGACGAGGTGTAGCTCTGAATCCACGAAAGGCCTTGGAATCGTTTCTTTTTTCGTTGTGGGTTTGCAGCATTCATTCATTTCACGTGTTTAATTGTGAAATTCATCATATATATATATATATATGCACTAGAATCACAAAATAACACGTGACCTTATTAATAAGCAAACAACCACAAGGAAAAGGAAACACAAAGTCCGAGCGCTTTCGTGATATATTCACATTATCAAGGAGGAACAGAAAATAGACGGAGATTACAAAGTAAATGAGTTAAATAGACAAGCAAAAAATTCACAATTGGCACCTCAAATTAAAGGCCTTAAAGCCCTCTAAAGATTTTTCAAATTGATAACATAATCTGTAGGCAGCTAAATAACTGAATATAAAAAATATATACTGTATAAATGAAATTAGACAAAAAGAAAACCAATACAGAGAACAAAAATTATTATAATGGTTATTAACACTAATATTTAATTAAAACAGGCAATTAATTGGCAAGAATTTAATGAAAAACAAATAGATAACGTAGATAACAAATAGAAAACATAATCTGTAGGCTGCTTAATTACTATACAGATGAAATTAGACAAAACACCAGTACAGAAAACCAAAAAAATTATTATAATGGTTTATTTGTAATAATCTGTAAGACGATGGCAACTTTCCCTTTGGTTTTCATTAATTTCGGGCATCTTAATTTTTCCTATTTCAATTAAATATTAGTGTTAATAACCATTATAATAATTTTTTTGGTTTTCTGTACTGGTGTTTTGTCTAATTTCATCTGTATAGTAATTAAGCAGCCTACAGATTATGTTTTCTATTTGTTATCTACGTTATCTATTTGTTTTTCATTAAATTCTTGCCAATTAATTGCCTGTTTTAATTAAATATTAGTGTTAATAACCATTATAATAATTTTTGTTCTCTGTATTGGTTTTCTTTTTGTCTAATTTCATCTATACAGTATATATTTTTTATATTCAGTTATTTAGCTGCCTACAGATTATGTTATCAATTTGAAAAAATCTTTAGAGGGCTTTAAGGCCTTTAATTTGAGGTGCCAATTGTGAATTTTTTGCTTGTCTATTTAACTCATTTACTTTGTAATCTCCGTCTATTTTCTGTTCCTCCTTGATAATGTGAATATATCACGAAAGCGCTCGGACTTTGTGTTTCCTTTTCCTTGTGGTTGTTTGCTTATATATATATATATATATATATATATATATATATATATATGAGGCGCTGAAACAGGATGTAGGTTCAAATGGAGTATCGATTAGATATTTGGAGATGCACCAATGTGGCGCATGTAGAGCTTTACTAATAAAGCTTCATAAAACTTAAAGTATTGTGCGTTATTTCAAAGTATACCGTATTATTTTCTCTTCATTTCAACATCATGAAATAGTTAAAATCATGTAGAACATTTGTGGAAACTTTGTACATATAAAATATAAAAATTTCTTGGATTCAGTCCATTATTTAAAATAGTATCCCAAACGCATTAAAATTAAGCTCCTTTGATACTTTTCATAACCCATTTTTAATGGGGGGAGAACACTGTAGGAGAAAAGGGTAAAGAGGGTGTCTAAAAAGCTGGGAGTGCTGATGGAGTAGGGGGGAGAAGAAAGGAGATTTGGAAGGGGGAATGAGAATCATTTGATATTCTCCTTCGGCGACAGAGAAATTTGCATCTGCCGAGAAGTCGAAAAGTCTCCTAAAAAAAATAGGAAGGTCGATTCTCGCTTCTTTTCTACGCACAGAAACGACGGAAGCTTTTTGGTGAAAGAAATCTGATTTATTTAGAAAAAGGAAATGGCCCCAATTTTCCAGTATGACACTTCAAGTTCGTAATTATGGAAAAAAACGCACAAATTTAATTTTTTTTTTCAAATTTACTTCGTTTTAGGTTTATCGTAAAGGTTGTGTGTGTGTGTGTGTTTGTGTGTGTGTTATAGGCAGTCGGTGTGCAGCAAACCCAGCTGTTCATCCTTCCATACAATAAAAATTGGTTGGTAGATAAATGGGTACCCTGGGTAGATCTAGTGGTAAGACGTTGGGCTGCTGATTGGGAGGTCGTGAGAGGACTTTGTAATTTCAGACCACCCGTAGTGGGTTGTGGTTCGGATTCCACGTTAAGCTGTAGGTCTGAGATAGAGTAACAAGTTTGACCTTCGTGAGAGTGAGCAATTCCAGCGAAAGTGAAACCGTAGTTAACCAACGTCGTGAGACAGATCAGTTACGAGAGATTTGGGAGGTGAAATTAGATTTGGTTAGAAATATTTTGTTAATGAAATTTATACTTGTTACCAGTACTTCGGCGATCACATTAATTATAAGGTGCAATATTTGTTTTTACAAAAAGTTAGAGATAAGGAATTGAATTTTATGCTGTATATAGTTTTATTTCTTATTATTGTGTTATACAGAAATAAATGCAGAATCATTTCCATCATTCACACACTATACAGGCCTGTATAAATGGAAAGTTAGAACAAGACTGAGTTGATATGAATGTGCTTGTGATTGAAAAAAAGAGTACATTTTGTTGCTTCGGGGAGAGGGAACATAAACTTTAGTTGCATCTTGCTTCCTGATGAACCATGCACTCGGACCAATAGAGAAATAATCAGGAGTATCTACGATGCAAAGTGACGACAAACGCGTAAAATATTATAATGGATTGGACCACTTGTGGGAATATGATAAAGCATTGTTGCTTTTGTTGGTAATAAATGACGTACAAAAGCTTCTATGGTACAGTGACCCTCTATATCAGTGGTTTCAATCTCTTCTTGCTCGAGGCACCCCAGTGCCATATTTTCTTCTTTGCAGCATCTGGAAGGATTTTTTGTGTCCCACTGTTCAGCATCAAGTTCCCCCTCTCACCCCCCTACATCACCACGTAACTTTAAACCGAGCCTGTGCAGTTTCTGTAGAGTTGCAATAAATCGCGAATGTTGGTTCTCACTGAATCTTTCCTGTGCCTTCAAGAAGTCGTACATTTTCATTCTAACTATTCTTATGGTGAGATGCTCTGTCGGTGACGGGACTAGGGCAAATGCGTCCCGGTCATTGGCGTCCCTGGACAATTGCGTCCCTGGACAATTGCGCACTTCTCCAACTATTATATGAAGTTTATTTATTAGAGAAGTGAATAGAAAGTTAGTATCGGAATTTCAAATATACTTTTCATTTTAACCTATTAAACTTGTTATATGTTCATAAGTTCTGTTCGAAACTGTTCTCTAAAACTTTATCCATCATCAGCAACCTCATTGTCAAATTTTATGGGTTACGTCCACTTAAGATAAAGTTAGTTTCGTTAGTTTTAACGAAAATATCACAACTTAACCTAACCAATCGTCAAGGGCATACAGTTGACCTAACTGGGCATTCAATTAATCTAACCGGGCATTATATCCCATACAAAATTACAATAACAAACATACTCGTCCCTCGTCATTGGCGTCCCTGGACAATTGCGTAGGTGAAGTCACAATGAACTTTCTATTCACTTCTCTAATAAATAAACTTCATATAGTAGTTGGGGAAGTGTGCAATTGTCCGGGACGAAATAAAACCGGACGCAATTGTCCAGGGACGCCAATGACCGGGACGCATTTGTCCGGGACGCACTTGACCAGGACGCAATTGACCTGTCACCGTCGGTGACACTAGTCTATACATTTCTTCATAGCCTTTTGTATTTTATAAATATGAAATTAAAGTCTCCCCAAAGTAGTATATTAACGGTTGGGAAATTTAACGTTCTTATCATGTTTCTGGATTATGTAATGATATCAGATAATTTCGCAGTTGGGGTGTAAGGGGTCTGTATTAATATAGTGGTTAGTTTTTCAATTTTTCTGGAAAATTTCTGGAAAAAGTTCTACGTAAATGTTTGATTTACTTTCTATCATTCCTGCCATATGGTTCTCATGTCTGTATATTGAATATCCTTGTCTACGTCTTTCTCTTCCGCCGGCTCGTAGTACGTTATTGCCATCGATTTATTTTTGTTTTTTATCAATGCAGTACTCTCAGTTTTCACAGATGTTTCTGAGACACGCGAAGTCAGCCCTTGTTTCTTGCATAAATCTTTTTAGATAGAAAAGTTTATTTTCAATTTCAACTTTAGTGTTGCCTGTATATATATATGTACAGGATATACATTAGGTGTAACGAGAGAATAATATACATACACATACATATGACTGCGACAGCTGATACATCCCTAAGAATGCATATAGCATAGGATGATGATGATTATAATAATTATTTATGCAATTTATTATTCTAGTTTTACATGTTAAAGACATACATCAGGTGCAATAAGAAATATATGTACGTACACACACCCAACACATGTGTATATATATATATATATATATATATATATATATATATATATATATATATATATATATATATATATATATATATATATATATACAGGGTGGTGTCCGAGAATTATCTGTACAATTTTTGGCTGTTATTAAAAGTCAACCATGAAGTGTAGAAATTCCAGTGTTGTCCCATTTTACAGAGAAACTCATTAAGTTTTTTCTGATAACAAGTTTTGACAAGTTTTGTACGCGGGTGACAGACATTGATGATTTAAAAGCAAGAATCACAGCTGCTATTGAGCGAATTGATGTGGATATGCTGCAGCGAACATGGCAACATTTGGATTATCGATTGGATGTTTTGCGAATCACTGATGGTGCACATATCGAATGTTTGTAACAACGTTACTTTATAAAAGAAACTTTTGAAAATACAGATTCTAAATAATCTTGTTTAAGAATTTTACGTGTGTTATCAAGAATTTTATTAAAAGATGAAATTGTACAGATAATTTTCGGACACACTGGAATTTCTAAAAAACTTGTCAAAACTTGGTATCAGAAAGAACTTAATGAGATTCTCTGTAAAATGGGACAACACTGGAATTTCTACACTTCATGGTTCACTTTTAATAACAGCCAAAAATTGTACAGATAATTCTCGGACACCCTGTATATATATATATATATATATATATTATATAATATATATATATATATATATAATATATATATATATACATCATGCATACATACATAAAAATGGGACAGTTAATGCCTTCCTATACATACATAGTATAGAACTGCCATTCACAAGCAGATTTTGTGCTTTATTGGCAGAATGAGGTTACTTGATAAATCTTATCAGGTGATGCAGAGAATTTAGGTTATTTACATTAATTTTAAAGACATAGGAACAAAGAGAATTAAACACAAATATTATCTGCAGTAAGTTTCAGACGTAAGTTCATCCAGTGGCGCTCATAAATATTCGTAGAGAGAAATATGTCCTTAATAAATTCGTTATTATAGGAGCTATCTTAAAACGGTTTGCGATAATTAGTAACACAACTCAAGAAATTTTTGTTTTAATTCAGTAAACCTCCACGTGAGCCCCATTGGTAGCACGCAGAACATCAAGGCGATAGATGATTTCGTTCCAAACATTAAGAAGCATGTCTTGCGTGATGGAAGCTAATGTCTCTTCAATCCGGTGTCTTAATTCTGTGATGTTATTAACCTTCTTTGCATACATTCTGTCCTTTGTGTAGCCCCATAAAAAGAAATCCAGAGGCGTGATATCCGGGGAACGAGGAGGCCATGGAATAGAGCCATCTCGCCCGATCCAACGAGAAGGGAACTTTTCATTGAGGAACCTCCGCACTTCTAATCCCCAGTGTGGCGGTACCCCATCTTGCTGAAAGAACACACGGGGCTGCATATCCTCAAGCTGAGGTGCAGCATACCATTCAAGCATATCTAAGTAATTTGTAGCCTTCACAGTGTTCTCATGGAAGAAAAATGGTCCAATCACACGGTTATGGGAGAGAGCACACCAAACGTTTATCTTGGGACTGTTGCGTTCGTGTTCAATAAATTCATGCGGATTTTCTGATCCCCATATACGGCAATTTGTGTCTGTTGACTTTACCAGACAGATGGAATGTCGCTTCATCACTGAAAACGACATTGTTCAAAAAATGCTCATCTTCATCAATACGGGAAGATGTTAACAGCAAAACTGTACCCGTTTGGGTTTGTCATTGTAGAAGTTTCTGCAAGGTTGCAATTTGTAGGCATAAAGTTTCAACCTCTTGTGAACCACTTTATACGTACTGTTGAACGCGGTATTTGCAGTTCTCGGCTTGCTCGACGGATGGATTTTGTAGGACTTCGGATAACGCCTCCTGAATTCCTGCTATCTTATCTTCAGACACACTAGGCCTACAGCTCCTTTCTGATGTAGCACACTGCCAGTTTCTTGAAATTGTTTCAGCCATTGCTTGAGTGATTGCTTTGTTGGTGGAGTTTTCTGATATTCCTCCCGAAAACGTCTCTGTACAGTAATTGAGATTTTGTTTCCCACATCCACACCACACACATGCTTTCTCCTTCACTGTCGCCATTGTGCTCCTAGTGGATGTTCTGCGAAAAAAATAAAAAAAATTCTGAGTTGTGTTATTAATTGCCGCAAACCGTTTTAAGATAGCTCCTATAATAACGAATTATTAAGGCTTATAATGGGGTGAATAATTATGGACACCCTGTATTTCACTTGTATTCGTCTTATCTTTCGTACCCTGCAGAGGATAACTATGAAAAGTTTACCGTTCCTTTGGAAACATTTAACAAATAAAAAGATTAGTTCAACTCCAACATATAATGTAAAATATCAAAGAATTTGAGGAAAATTAAAAAATGTTAAAATACAAAAAATGTTCGTACATTTATTTACAAAATTATTTAATACTTTAATACTTTGTGTGTGTCCACTTTAGGATTGATGAAGAACTTAAAAAATCTACCCGTTTTGAAGTACGTCCTGATTCTATATGTAACTGCTGCTGCTTCTGCTGCTGATAACTTCTGTTCGGCTGTAAAGTTTGTGTTGATTTACGTTGTATGTGTTGGATAAAATTTAGTAACCGATAATGTCAGAAATGTCGAAAAAATTGTTTTCGTGGTTTGTTGACGTCTTCGCATTATTCTTAGAGTGTTCGTCCGTAGAATTCGTTGGAAGATGATGATAGAAACTTTTGTTCGTACCGCAGCTTCCATATTTTGTGTAGTTTTTGCAGACAGTCAGGCAGTAATATCTGCATTTGTCTCCAAATTTATTGTTTATTTTATAATAGAAGTTGCGTAGATATGTGCGCGTTAATACATTGTCTACTTCTATATTTACAGTTGACTTTGCACAATATTTTCATATTGTTTACCCGTATTCTTGTCAGGGCTTTTGTTCTCAATTTTATAATATATAATTGTGTGTGTGTGTGTGTGTGTGTGTGTGATGTAGATTTGTCCTATATGCCACTCTCTTCATTTATAAGGTGCTCAGTGGCCTGTTCAGGAGTTAGTTGGCTCTGGGGATCAGACGTCGTATTCACAAAGAGAACGTCTCTCACGCTAAAAGCAATTGGTCGAACATGACTGGTTCAGTCTTGTCACCTTTCTTCTCTTATATGCCTCCTTATCTCCTTCCTGCTTTCCTTTCACCGTCTAATTTCTTTCAGTTTTCTCTTCTACTCTTCTCCTCACATACGCACGCGCGCGAGCGTGTGTTTCCACATAAATTAAACTTTTCAGTTCGACAGATTAAGAACTAACCTAACCTAACATTGGTGCTATCAAATCGAGAAATGCGAAATAAGTTGCCCGACCATAATTTAGGGTCAATTGGAGTTTTCTTTAAGGTTTTCAAATAGTGAGATATGAACTCGCTTTCCTAACTTAATCAAACAAAGTAACGTAATCTAACACAACATAATCTAACCTAACCACGCTAATGTCTCTTTCCGACAGTAGAGAGTCTGTCGAAACCGCGTAATTTCAAACTGAGTCTGTCAGTTTGCGTTTATTATTATTAGTGTAATAAATCGCGAATGTTTTGTTTAAGTTAAAGTTGCGTTATCTTCAAAACTTTTGAGTTTCAATTGTTTTTTAGCACTTTCAGGAAATTTGGTGCCATCCCAACTGAGAGACGCTGTTCTACAGTTTAAAAATTAGGATTTGTGCAAACAAAACATTAAACACACTTTTTACAGCGTTGAAATATCAAAAAACGTTATAAACATCTAATACCATGTGAAAATGGACACGTAATAGACTTATTCTAATATGCGTTTGCGTACATACTTGTTACAATATATATATATATATATATATATATATATATATATATATATATATATAAAATTATGCATATCCACAAGGAAAAATATAAAGCGATTCCAAGGCCTTTAGTGTATTCAACAATACACCCTGTTGAATACAGGAAAGGCTTTGGAATCCCTTCCATTTTTCCTTGTCTTGTTAGGTGGGCATCATTTATCTGTTTCACATGTTCAATTGTGAAATTAAACCCGTGTGTGTGTAGTATATATATATATATTATTTCAATTTTCTAATATTTTCAGGTGATCTTTCCAAAAGACATTGATCTACAATGAATGGATTGAAAATAATTTTCTAAGTAAATACAGAATTATTCTAAATGTAATTTACTCAAACTTGCGATTTGATTTGATTTAATGTGCTATTTTTTTCCTCTGTATAGTTTTAAAAACGAGCAAGTATCTCGCTCTACGTACGTCATACCAATGAAAATAACGAAGTGTATAATGAAAATCCTCGGAACTAGTCTCTCTCAGAGGAAAAACTTCATAAATCCGTTAAAAAACGCGCGCGCCACACATATTCATTCCCTGACGAGGTGTACTTCTGAATACACGAAAGGCCTTGGAATATTTTTTTTTTCCTTGTGGGTTTGCATCATTCATTCATTTCACGTGTTTAATTGTGAAATCATCCCATATATATATATAATATATATATATATATATATATATATATATATATATATATACAGGTCATTCAAAAAGACGCAACAGTTTAAATTGCTTATATTTCGTAATATGGTTAACATACAGGAGTGATTTTTGTATTAGTTTACAGCGTACAATTGGGAGTTTTTATTTAATGAAAAACATGTTCAATGTGTGAACCACCGGCATCCAAAACCATTTGCAGTCGACGTTGAAAGTTGGCAAGTACTGTGGCGTAGAACGTCATGAGTGATGTGCTGACAACAGATGAAATTTCCTCTTGCAGCTCACTAATTGTGAGAGGATTGTTTCTGTAAACATTATCTTTCAGATATCCCGTAAAAAATAATCACATGGGTTGAGATCCAGAGAATATGGTAGCCAGGACCATCCACAGGCAAAACGTTCAGGGAAGCGATTCGAGATGACGCGATCGTCAAAATATTCATTTAAGGTATTCAAAATTGCATTTGAAGTATGGGGTCGAGCTCCATCCTGTGAAAAAACATTTCCTCGAAATTATTAACCATGCCTTGAAGCAACGGGATAAAGTCTTCTTGAAGGGGTGATGTATCGTTCGATGTCACCGTCTCGTGGAGAAAAATTGGCCCAACAATTCCTTTAGCTGAAACAACGCACCATCCGGTGCATTTTTGCGGGTGTAATGGCGCCTCCATTATTGTGGATTTTCTGATGCCCATATTCGCATATTTGCTCGTTTACATAACCTTTGAGGTAAAAATGCGCCTCGTCAGTAAACAGAGTTTTCTAGAACCGCAGGGTTTCTTTCCAAGAATTGCAGAAATGAACCACAAAAATCATTTCTAACAACTTTCGCTCGCTCAATGAGCGTCTGATGCATTTGAAGTTTATAAGGAAAACATACCCAGATCTTTCTTTAATATCCTGTTGGTCGATGAACGGGATATTTCCAATTGTTGAGAGAGACGGTTAAGAGATTTCTGACGACCGCGTAACTGCCTCCTTTGCACGTTTAACATTATTCACTGATCTTGCGTTCTCTTCCTACCCACGACGCCTTTCTTATTGTTGGTTGCAGTAGCCGTTTTATGCTACCGGCAGTGCAGTTCAAGTTCAATGTAATTTTGCAAGAAATTCAACTGCGGGAAAGGTCCGAACAGATCTACGATATATAGGCTAGTTCAAAAAAACTAGCCTATATATCGTAGATCTGTTCGGACCTTTCCCGCAGTTGAATTTCTTGCAAAAATTACATTGAACTTGAACTGCACTGCCGGTAGCAAAACGTTTTCACTATAAACACACGTTGTTGTAAAGTGTACATCTTCCTAAACACTGACTAATGACGCGCTACTACACCTTAGGCTACAAGAGTCGTTCGCCTAGCGCCTTACGCTACTAGGCCTAAGCGGTAACAAAACTCCCAGGTGTACGCTGTAAAACTAATACAAAAAATCATTCCTGTACGTTAACAATATTACGAAATCTAAAGCAATTTTAACTGTTGCGTCTTTTTTGAATGACCCTGTATATACAGTAATATATATAATACAACTCAGAATGGTCCCCTGAAGAATTTTTTGTACATAGACCGTCCATGGAACAAGGACTCTTTCTGGGAAAATTAAATTCACTATCGTCCGAATAAGTATGGTAAATGACAAATGCTTCCCTCACCAGCTATCTGCTAAGCAGATTGCTGTTGAGGGAAGCTATATTTTTGGGGCCTCTCTGCTAATGACCCGTTGCCCCACGTTGGGCTTCATCATGAAAAAGAACTAAAGGGTGTCAGGAAATGATTGCCACCCCCCCCTGTACAGAAGAAACTGAAAGGATAGAAAAAAAAACAGACAAACCACGCGAAAGAGCGTTTAATTTTGAATAAAAACACTTGTTTTAATATCGGGTGTTGCCCCCATTTGCAGCTCTGACGGGCCATTAATCGACGGGGGTATGATCCAGAAGTGTCTCAAAGAGATCGGTATCATGACTCATTTCTTCAAGGACTTCGTTGATCTTTGCAGTCATAATTTCTGTTGAATACCGATTCTGAATGGGTTGTTCCAGCATTAAGGACTCCACCCGATCCTTCATGATGATCCGACATGTTCACAGACATTAAGATCGGGAGAATTGCCAGGCCATTCATTATTCCGAAAAAATCAATGTTATTGTCCTTAAGCAGTTGTTGAGTCACAAATGCTTTCATACAGGGGCTTTGTCGTGAAGAAAGGTGCCTGTTCAACATCCAAAACACACTCGGGGTCTTTCAAAAACGGAATTACATGTGGGCTAAAATTACATTTCGAAAATAAGGCCCAATCCCAACTGGTTCCTCTTGGTTTGATAACCCAGATGAGCTTCCGAATAGAGAACATAATGAAAACACACACATGCTGGATTTTTTACTATTTCTCGATACTTCTGGTCGTCTGGGACTTCATCAGTTGTTGCCCAAACCGATCATTCTGAAAATTTGGTTTTCTGGAGACATAAACGAAGAATTCATCGCTGACAACCAAGTGAAGGAAATCGTCTTCCGTCCATTTCTCAAGATAATCACAAAACCATAGCCGATCTTCAATATTAAGATCACTCTTCCGTGGCTTAGCTATTTCATGCCAAGCACTCAAGCCTTGGCGAACTCGAAATTGATGCACAAGTTGCCGATTGACTATCTTACCACGACGGATAAGTATCTCTTTCGCTACCTCAGAGCAGCTCTTCTTTCGGCGCCGTGATGCAGCAAGCACAATGTCTTTCGATTCTTGAGATAATTCTCTCGGTCTTCCTCCTCGAAATTCTGTTTCACAATCTTCAGGATTCTTATTCCAATTCCTTTTTGACAGTCTTCTGATCTTTTTAATCTCTCAGCCACCCAGTGTCGAGTTATGAAAGTTGCACCAGCTTCCTTTGCTTCACGAAATGTGACAGCTCGAATGCGGTCAAGAACTCGCTTTTTCTCTGAATCGTTCAAAATAGATGATGCCATGGTTTCTGTGGGGAAAAAATGGTAAGAATTAAAATCACAGGAATAGAATATAATGGTTTTTATTCAGATTTTAACGCTCTTTCAAGTGGTCTCGCCGGTTTTTATCTATCTCTTCTAGTTTTTGCTCTACAGGGAGGGGGGCAATCATTTCCTGACACCCCATACTATAGTATTTGTCATTTACCATTACTATTCAGGCGATAGTGGATTTAATTTGCCCAGAAGAGTTCCTTGTTCCATGCACGGTTTGTGTGTAACATATATATTTGTGTATGTGAAAGGCTGTTTCTTCCTTTTAGTATGTTTGAACTTCATATACTCAAGAAAACTTACTAGAGGTTACAGGGCCGCCGAGAGAGCGGGGAAGTCGGGATAAATCCCCTAAGCCCGGAAAGAGGGGGGATAAAATTTAAAAATATTAATAAAGCAATTAATTAAATAACAGAGAGGAAATATAATTAATGAACATACATTTTATAGAGATTATCATAGTCAAACTGAAACAGATAAAATATTATCTGCGGTCCACCAATACCTAAGACCGACTGACAGGGGGCCCATATACCAATCCTTCCCCGGGGCCCGTGGCAGCTCTCGCCGGCCCTGAGAGGTTATGATATGACTTACCCTTACTGATAGCCTTCTGCATGTTACTATACGGTAGGTTAGCTAACTCAGGCTTGGTATCTCGTTGCACTTGCTATACTATGATATACTGTGTATTCCTTGGCCTACAGTTACACAATTGTAAATGAGAGAAGGATGGAAAAAATACTAAACTGCAAATCCTATTTATTAACATCAGTTAACGTTAAGTCTACAATCAGTTTACAAACAGTTACTCTGTTTAACTTCAAATATCGAGTTAAGAAGTAATTTGACAACTTTGCTGTTGTGCAGGCCAACCGCATCTCCTGCATGACGCACTCAAGTCAGACCTATATAAACTACAAAATCACTTGTATTACCACAAGAGTGTAGTGACTTAGGGGACAAACATTTAGTTACTACGACTTCAATTTCTCTTTGGGTCTGCTCAGTTTTAATAGTATACTAGTTGAAGTGGGCCCTACGGGCCCACTTAACTAGACCTGCGGTGCTGTGGCCTTCGGCCTCAGTAATTAGGGGGCCGTAGGCCCCCCCAATTACTGGGAGTCAATTATTCGGTCAATAAAACTATAGAAAAGAACGCAGCCATGAAAATCTTAAGCTTCACAAATCTTGATACAAAGGGTTCGGATGTGAAGCTTAAGATTTTTATTGCTGTTTTCTTTTCTATAGTTTTATTGACCGAATAATTGAACCCTCAGTAATGATGATGATGATACTCCGGGGCATTGCCTTTTCAGCGGCGCCCCTATTTCTTAACTTCTGAGTCTTCCCTCTCGCCTTCTCCAGGACTTGCGGAGCATTATTTTTGTTTGATCTATTTTATTTGCATCAAATAATAGTTCTCCAAGTATTTTGTTTTTATTCTCTACATAAGGTTGCTGAAGTCTACCATCTAATCTACGCTCTTCTAGGTATTCTGGGCACCAAAGTATGAAATGTTCTAAATCTTCTGTATCAGTTCTACACACTTGACAATTATTATCACCATTCTCAAATTTTTTTCTATCATTTAGGGGTAGGGTGTTTGTTCTGCTTTTATATAGTAAAATTGAACCTAGGGTATTATCGTATATGTCCTCCTCACCCCTAATTTCCTTCTTCCATTCTCGATATAATTGCAAACTAGCCTTTGATGTTACCTCATCGTTCCACATTCTTGAATCTCAAATCTTTACCCGTTCCTTTACCTCTTCTTTAGTTGACATTTTTAATTGCAACATGCTTATACCAATCTCTCTCATAAATTTTTCAATACCTTTAAACTATTTATTCTTTCCCTTCCCTTTCATATCCTCAACAATTACTTTCAGTAATTTATTTCTACCCTACCATTTGCATCCTCCTGTAATATTGATTTTAAGTAAAGTTTCCCTTTATTAACTCTGGACTCCATGGATAAAGCACCTATTTTTCCTCGCAAAGTACATATTGGTGCATATCTTGATGCTCCTAAAATTTGTCTATAGACACCATTTTCAATCCCCTGCAACTTTTCAATTTCTGCCTGAGTCAGATTTATAACATTTGTGCCATATAATAAAGATGGTAGTGCCACGTGCTTCCAATATGTTTTGCCAATTAATACCTTATTACAGCTCTTCGCAATGATCATGGTTGTTAAGTTTGCCAATTTTTGCGCCTTTTGGATCATTATGCTTGTTTGCTAAAACAATTTCTCTTGTTTGCAGCCTAAGTATACTATATTATCTGTTACTTGTATTCCCTCAATACTATCTGGTTGCCCCTTCATATTAAATACGAGTATAATTACTTTACTTTTCTTCCTATTTATTTGTAAACCACATTCATAGCTTGTTTGTAAAATAATCCTTAAATTTCTTATTGGTTCTGGTATTGAATGTGTCATCTGCAAGCCATCATCGGCAAAGAAGATTGTGTTTATATTTATCAAATCATTACAGAATCCATTACCGTTCTGTTCCACTTTCATTGATATCATATATGTCACCAATTTAAACAAAAGAGTAGAACCCGTGCACTATGCAGCCTTGCCTGGTACCACTAGTTACAGGGATTTCATGGTAGTGATCTTCATCAATCCTTATTCTAGTTCTATCTTCATTGTACACACTATGATATCTATCAACACGCAGAGCTGGGCAATAAATACATTGAATGTATTTAAATACTAAATACATGGGAGAAATGTATTTAAATACTAAATACTAAATACATTTTACGAATGTATTTAGATACTAAATACAAAATACATCAATTGTATTTAAATACATTTGTAAATACATTTTAAATACATACAAATTTTAACATATGCATTCACTAATTCATGAGTAACAACAATATAAAATGCTTGATAAAGGATAAAGAAATAGTACAATCTAATTTCCGATTATATATTTCCCTTTTTAGAATGAGTAACAATTAATGAGTAACAATTAATGAGTAGATGAGACATAAACGTAAACATAAGACGTAAACATAAACATAAGGCCCCTTACGAATTCTCTTTTATTTCACGGTTGCTGCGGATCAAAACCAATCTTTCAAAAGTTTTGTCTGAAAGAGAGTTTCTTTTGGGAGTCAAAGTGATTCCCGCGAATGAGAATATTCGCTCTACCGGTGCCGAAGATGGTAATGTCGTGTTATAGCGGAGGAACAGTCTTTTTATGAGAGGATGTTTTCCCAAACTGTTGATGGTCCGATCGGAATCTTGTAGAAATGCCAATACATTCATGTCTGCAGATGGTGCAATAGAGGACCTCGAAGACGAAGAGTTGTGGGCGAAGCCAAAGTACTCATCGCCGTCCGATGCACCACTAGATGTATTGTCATCTGCTTGCGGGTCTTGGTCGACAGTAGTGGCGGCACGGATTAAAATGCTTTTTACCACTCCTCGTTGAGTTTCGGAGTTCCAAGACTTGTTTATGTCTACCCAACGCAGTTTGAAGTATGGGTGCGTGGCTGTTGCAATGATGGCGTCGGTGACTTGGCGTTCATTAGCTAAGGAGAGAGAATTTTTATATCTCTTTTGGAACCCCTGAAGAATGGCGTTGATCAGTGGACGGCAATGCTTCAGGGGCTTGGATTCCAGTTGACTCAGTTTATTTTCTACGGATAGTAGAGTAGGCAGCAGCTCTCCGTAGAAACTGTTTTTATCACCTTGGAGGCGATCAATCGCCGTGGCAACTGGTGCCAGCACAGCAACATACTCTTGGAGAAATTCAATTTCATGCGTCTTGAATGTTGGTAGCTCTAGAGCAGTCATTAGTTCGTGGAGCTTCGCTTTGTGCTTCAGTAGCACGGTGAGGGAGTCGTACAGTGAGTCCCATCGTGTTGGACAAGGTAGACGCAAGGTGCAGTTCAATACATTTTTAATGATTTCAGCTGATTTCGGTCGTTCACTCTTATTCCAGAGCGGGGAACATTTTCCCATCGCCGAGTGGTTGATGGTTGAAAATGAAGAAGTCTTTAGAGCCTGTTTAGCATCGGTAGTGGCCACCAAACTTAGTGTATGCGATGCGCAACGTACATGTTTGGACAGGCTAAAACTGGGATCAGAGCCGTCTTCATCTTCATCCAACAAACCGTCTTCCATTTGCAGATCATTTTCGACCTCATTGTCTGAATCATATTGGGATTCGTCATCGTCGATATCAACTTGTTCGGACTCGACAGCCTTGATGCCAAATTCCTTAAATGCTTTGATAAAGTTGGAGCCATTACCTGTAACGGTGCTCACAACCTTGTCTATTGGAATGTTAGTCATTCATGATATCTTCCATCTGATCCGCAATTTTAATATAACTGTGCTCACCTCTAAATCGACAGCAAGCCAGTGCCCCACTGTGTCGTTCAAAGATAGCTTCTTCAATCTGTAAAAAATATTTTGAAAATTAGTTATGAGGTAAAAAAAAATAAATGTAAATGATTATAAATATATATCTATACGTAGAGAGTCCAAAAAGTTTCCGGAAAATTCAAAAAGCTTTAATACAAAAACCCTTTAATAAAAGTTCCAGAATGGTGAAATAACTAATAAAAGAAAACAAAAGAGGATATACGTTTAGGAATGCTCAACAACGTTCGACATAATTCCCACCTATCTCTATACACTTTTCTAAGCGATGTTTCCAGCGTTCCAATCCATTTTTATAAAATTCAGAGTTTTTCGACTGAAACCATCTCAAAACTGCTGTTCTGGCATCTGCTATCGAGTCGAAACGCGTTCCTTTTATGTGATCCTTCAATTTTGGGAATAAAAAAAGTCGGAAGTGGCTAGATCCGGACTGTAGGGGGGGTGAGGTATGATTTCCCATCGAAATTCCCGTAACACGGCTCTTGAGGCATTTGCAGTGTGAGCAGGTGCATTGTCGTGATGGAAAAGCACCCCGCGATGAAGTTTACCAGGTCTTTTTTCAACAAGCTTATCTTTCAGCTTCCTCAAAACATTTTCATAATATTGGGCGGTGACTGTTTTTTGTCCTTCAAGAAAGTCCACTAAAATTATTCCTTCACACTCCCAAAAAATTGTAGCCATTACCTTTTTAGCTGATCTTTCTGCTTTAAATTTGATTGGGCCATCTGATCCTCTTGGGAGCCATTGTTTTGACTGAACTTTGCTTTCCGGATCATACTGATAAATCCAGGTTTCATCCCCTGTTACAAGTCTATGCATAAAACAATCTTCATGAACTTCCATTCGATTCAAAAGATCAACAGAAAGACTAGCCCTTTGGTCAAACTGTTCTTGGCGCAACGCTTTAGGCACCCACGAGCAGAAAGTTTGCTAAGTTCTATGGTATCCACCAAAATGGAGTGAGCAGAACCACGAGAGATACCCACCTCATTGGCTATTATTTCACAGGAAATTCGACGATCTTTTTCGACTAGTGACCGAACAGCAGCAACAGTTTCTTCATTAATTGATGTTGATGGCCTTCCACTCCTTTGGTTATCATTAAGAACCTCTTGACCCGTTTTGAATCTTTTGATCCAGTCATAAACGACTGATTTCTTAGGTGCTTCATCTCCATAAACTTCACGTAAGGCATCAAGTATTTGTGGTGGTTTCCATTTAAGTTTTGTTAGGAATTTAATGTTAGCTCTCCACTCGAATTTTGAGATTTCCGTTGCCATGAAAAATAGGGTTCTTTTTAACTCCGTCTTAAAGCACTGTCACCAAGGTTGTGTAAGTCTTAGCATGGCCTAATATGTATGAAGGTCCAAATTCATGTCAAAACAAGAATTCATTAAATTCTGATTTGAAATGATTGAATTATTAAACTTTTCCAGAAACTTTTTGGATTCCCCTTTGTCGATTGTTTTCTTTAATTGTCTTCCATTAACTTTACTTCAAAATAAATATATTTACACTAGTATACACACTAACCCAATGAACAGTTACACCCAGAAAACTGCGGTGACGCGTAGACCATATGTCCGCTGTAAGACATATGTGGGACAGATTTTCTATCTTGTTCCTTAACAGCGTCTTCAAGCGTTTCTCGTCGTCAAGCAGGTTTCGGGATAGTTTTCGCCGTAAAATAACATTCACAGTTGGATTCAGAGCTGAAAATAAAAATTATACCATTAAAAAAGAATGAATATAAGGTCGCTAAAATGTTGAAGCATTAATAGGATATTTTAGTAGTAACTATCATTCTATCAATAACTGATAATTCAGTATAAATTACTGTATTAATTACTTACTTGTGACAAGTTTCACAAAAGCTGGTTGCTCAATGGTAGCAAGAGGATGAATGCCCTGAACTATGAATTCAGCAATCCTTTTATCGACATCCACTTGTTTTACTTTCTTGGGATTAGCCGCAAAACTTTCTTCGATAGTGATCGTTTTCTGTTGCTTACTGACGCTGCTCGATGAAGATGGGTCACTTCTATCAAGACTTGCTTTTCTCTTTCGTTTCGTTGCTACATACTTTTGCAGTTTGAATCATGCCAGGGTGGACACGCTGTGAAAAAAATAAACATGAATTACCTAATGAATAATGATCGATAATTATTAATGAATCAATAACCATTGATATCAATTTTTGATAAATTTCTACTTTAGGGGACACGGTGAATTTCGAAATAAATACACCACTCGATAGATCAGACGATTTTAAAAGCTTTTTCATAATGAATTTTCCATCGCAAATTGGATTGATTGCAACGAGTTAGTTACACAGGCCCACTTAAGGCAGAGCCGTTTTGTACGATTATTCGGTCAATTTCAAGATATTTTTTGATGTATAAAAAAACACTTACCTTCAGATGAGTGTACAGATTCGTTGTAGCATTGCTTGCAGCAGAGACTTCGTGTTTACACAGCAAGCAGGTGCACTTTACCTTATTACCGTCTTTAGATTTAATTTTAAAGTATTTTCCATCAAACAGAGGGTTCACTAAATTGTTATCTGCAGATATATTACTGTTTGATTCACCGGATTTGCTTGTTGAAGCCATGACACGCACATGATAAAGAAATCAACCGCTTTCGACTAAGAGTGGCACACAACTGATTGAACTGACACGTTGAAACATGAACCATGCTGTACTACACTGTCGACGCGTCGTACTGTGCTAGTACAGAACGTGTATTAAACCAGTAAAAGTATTTACATTTTTATATTTTGAGTATATTTAAATACTCATTAAAGTATTTAAATACATGAAAAGCAATGTATTTATAAATACAGTTCTAAATACACAAATGTATTTAAATATGTATTTAAATACAAATGTATTTAAATACTGCCCAGCACTGTCAACACGGGATGAAACTTGTATCTCATTAGCGATTCTATCATCTTTCCTCTATTTACTGAGTCGAATGCTTTACTGAAGTCTGTTGAAACAAGAACCAATAGTTTTCTACTTATGTGAAGCTATGTTCTATACAATATTGTAGAATTAAAATATTATCTTCTTTTCTACCTTCTGGTGTAAAACCTGATTACGTCTCCCTCAATTCATTATTACGTTTTATATGCTTTTCTATTTTATCCCTTATTATATATTACACAAATTTTATATGAATAATTTGTTAGTGCTATTGGTCGCAGATCTTTAGCAATAGGCTTCTCTTTCTTCGGTATCATCTTTGTTTCCGATACTCTCCATTCATCTGGTATTTGCCCACTTATTGTTATAGCATTATAACACTTTTTAACTTCTCTATGCCCACTTTACTACCCACCAATACTTCATACAATTCTGGTTTGAGTTTATCAGGTCCTGCTGATTTCTTATTTTTCAGTCTCTTTAGGCAATTTATTATTTCTTCTCCAATATCTGGGTTTATCATTGGCATAATTTCTTCTGAAACCCTATACACCATATCTAAATGTTCTCTTAGGATTTAAGAAGCCTTCCTTTCGTAACTAATTTTAATCGAGTCACCACATTTTTCTATATTTTCTATCCTGAAGGCCATGTCCATACGTTCTTTTAGTAATTGAGGGGGGGGGGGGGGGGGGGGGTCAATTATTCGGTCAATAAAACTATAGAAAAGAACGCAGCAATGAA